>VWZT01009987.1:28764-89202 GCA_013397055.1 Pachycephala philippinensis
AAACAAAACACAAACAACAACAACAACCCCCCCCAAAAAAAAACAAAACAAACAAAAAAAAAACCACCAAAACCCCAAGCTCCCCTAAGAAACATTAATATTAATATAATATAATAACTAATTTCATGTAATATCTAATATCAGAATAATATCTAATATCTGACTAAGAATATTCCAATTCCAGAGATCTCTCACTTCTTTTGAAAGGGGAAGCTGAATGCTTGAGTAGTTTTTTCATGGCTTTCTTTGCTCTAATATTTTAGGCTATGCTAACTGTAGTAAATTATGCTAAGTCAATGACTGAGGCTATGAATTATACTCTTTGTCCTGTGACATTGTTAAAATGGTGCCTGGTTCAGTTTTGGCTTGAGACATACAAAATTAATTTGCAAAATTCCCACACACAACACTGACCGGGTGGCATGCCCCATAAGCAGTGTGGATACAGTTTCCCTGCACTGGGGGATTAGGGGATGTTCTCAGCTGTAGATTTGAACACACCGTGTCATTGACCTCAGGAGCAGAGAACAGAAACTTTTGCTAGTTAACAAGATACTTAGCTTCAAGGCCCACACCCTTCTGGAGAGGATCGTAACCCAGATTCCCATTTCAGTAGAGCCTCAGGCTTCCCTGAGGAAATGTGCTCTCCTGCGCACTATTTTGATTCCTCCTGCTGGGAAAGCTGAGCAAAATGTCTGTGTTTTAGGAATGTAAAGGAAAAGTCATGTAAATAACAACAAAATTGCGAAGCACAGAGACACAATTCAAGGTTAGTACAATTACTTTGTGACCATTATCAATCTCCAGACATCCTTCTGTTTGACTTTCAAAGAAAATTAATTTTTAATAAAATCATAGTCATTATTTTGATAAATGAATTATATTGACATGTAGAGCCACTCTTATCTAAACAGTTATATGTGTATTTTTCAGATTCCCTCATAGCTGGCTTTGTTGGCACCTTTGCTACTTTTCTCAGAGAGGTTGTAGCCTACATGACTCTGGAGATTGAACTGCCTGCTTTATATCCCACAGGACAAATTTAGGTAGGCGGAATTCAATTATGCTAATCTGAATTTGGCTCAGACAGCAGAGGCAATATTAGTTTTCCTGCTGGGATTTTTGCCTCTGTAACAGTGCAGTAATCTTTCATTAGATAGTCTGGAAATATCTACATCTTCAACGTGGACTATGGACATGTTTGAAGCATAGTACAAGTGTTTCAAAAGGAAAAATAAGTAAATTGGAAACACCCTTAATTGTCTCAGTGGAACAGATTCCCAGAAGAGCTTCATTAAAATTGCCCCATTTAAAAATATGTGTTTAAAAATGCAACCACTCAAAACGATCAGATATATTATTAAACACTATCACACAAATGAATAATTTACAATTAATAACCAAATCATATAATTAAAGAACTTTAATAGTTCATTTTGCTTTATCCATCTCTTCCTTTCTCAATCCTTTAAAAAGGATTGACTAATGACTTTTTCCCTCCTGTAAAAACTTTCTATCTGCTGCTAAGGGATTACTATTTACCTGTAAAAATTTTCTGTCTGCTTCTAAGCCTGACTATTTCTCTATCTGATTTTCCTCAAATTTCCCCTTACTTCCAAGGCAGATTGTTCAGCACCATGGACTGTTGTGTTCTTCATTTTCCAGGTTGAAGGACATGGAACTGTTGGAGCAAGTACAGAGATGGGCCACAAAGTTGATTTTGGGCGTAGAGCACCTCCCCTACAAAGACAGGCTGAGAAAGTTGGGACTTGTTAAGCCTGGAGAAGAGAAGGATGTGTGGAGACCTCAGAGCAGCCTTCCAGTATCTGAACGGGGCCCATGGGGAAGCTGGAGAGGGGCTCTTCATCAGGAACTGTAGTGATGAAGGGGGACGAGGGGGAATGGCTTCAAACTAAAGGAGAGTAGGTTTAGATTAGATATTAGGAAGATGTTCCTTACCTTGAGGATTGTGAGGCACTGGAACAGCTTTCCCAGAGAAGCTGTGGATGTTCCACCTGTGGCAGTGTTCAAGGCTGGGTTGGATGGGGTTCTGAGCAACCTCATCTAGTGGAAGGTGTCCCTGCCCATGGCAGGATGGTTGGACTAGATGATCTTTAAGGTACCTTTCAACCCAAACCATTCTATTATTCTATGATTCTATGATTCTAGGTTTGAATATGAGTTAGCTTCAGAATTTTGGATGTGGTACAGTGATGTTTTTGGAGTAAACTGGTTTTAAATGCATTTCAATTAGACCATTAAATTAAACTACTTAGAAAATAAAATCCATTTATTGGATTGGTTCCTGCATGCATAGTTTTGGAGGTTTTTTTTCTTGTGTTCCACAGTTTGATAACATGAAGTGTCAATATGTAAGCTGCAATGTCAAATAACTTGTCTCCTTCATTTCCTCCAGGGTCTTGCTTTCTTGATCTTTCTGGATGCAGCATATTAACACCCAGGCATTATTTTTAAGTGAACTACCAATTTTCCATGGAACATGTGCTATTTTGGTGATAGTTCACTCCTGACACTGCCTCTAAGGGTAATGTGGAAGTTCACACCCAGATTGATGCCATTCATCTATGTAGTTTATCACACAATTCCAGCAGGTCTTGTGCAGTGCTCCCACTCACATACCCTCATGATATTTCCTAACACATCCAACTTGTATCACTTTTACTGTACTGTAAAAATGTCATTCTAGTAGATTGAAAGTTCACACATGATTTCAAGCCTTGGACCTGAAAAATCCTAGAAAACCCAGTCATTATTTCTTTTGGTCTTAAGACTGCCATGCATTATATACAAAAATATGGAAAAATATTGGGAAAAATGCAATTACACCGTCTGCATTGTAGCATTAAGGTTAACTGTCTAAGTGATGCAGAATGATTATGCCCATACTGCTAAAGGAAAGCACACTTCAAACCAAACAGCCCGAGTTCACGTGTCTGTACATTTAACCTGACACTAAGCTGTACTATAACTATATTTTGTATTTGTGGAATTTCTTTTGCTTTTTCATCCTTTAGTTTGGTTCTTTGTAGCTTCGTTTTAATATGGCAATTATCTTGTTTATCAATAGTCATTCTTTTACCTACTAACATTCAGTAGGAGAGTTTGGGAAAGGTAAGCTATGTGGTGTCTGTTGTCTTCTTCCTTATAGGAATGTCCATAATGGAGAGAAATGAAAGAAAAGGCCCTGAACATTCCTTAGCTCTGCACTGTCTGAATTTCAATAATTAGCTGAAGTCACCCATAAAATCTATTTTTTATGCCCCCTTGAGTGTCATTTGCATCTTTAAAAGCACAGTTTTATGTATGAATTAAATAAAAGAAAACTAATAGGAGGACATTTTTTGACAGATCATAAATAATATTCAGTTCTAGATCCACAGACAATAATGTTTATTTATAATGTTTATTATAGAAGTAAACTACTAATAGTAGGAGAAACCAGATCAATATCCGACTACTGAGACATTTTCTTTAGAAGAAATTGTTATAGAACTAACCGTAAAATAACCAGATATGATAAAAAATAGGTTTTTGGCCTTATAGTGCAAAGTCAAAAGTGTTGCTGGTAGGATATTGTCTGTTCCTGTACGTATATATGAAAACTAAATAGCTGTTCCATTCACATAAATGCATTTTTTACTATGTTTTCCTGGCTTCAGCCTGTGGAGAAAATTTTTTATTATGATGATAACCAGAAAATTAAAACCGTGTTTGAACATATTTACATCAAATGATTTTTAAACTCTATGAAAAAATATTTTTTCAACATTGTAATGCAGCTGACAGTGAATTAGAAACATCTGACATAGTAATTACCCTTGCTAATCAATAACTGCTAATTAATCCATTTAAACTGACATGAATATTTTAAACATCTCTAGGAAGTTAGAGCAAGTTTAAGGATCTGACTGGAAACCTCTTTTGGTTTAGAGATTTTGCTGTGCTTGCAAAATATTTTCCCAGCAATAACTCTGTTGGGATTGGAGTGTACAAAGAAAGTGTCTGCATAATAATAACAACAATCTAAAAAAAACCCCATGACTGCAGCTCCATTAAGTAAAAGAACTCTTAAGAGAAAGAATGGCTGCATGGTTTTCTTTTTATAAAGCTCTGAAACTACTTTGAAGCATGTTTGGTCCACACAGCCTTTAACAGCTTACTCACGCCATTTCCTCTCTTTTGCATTCATCAACGGTTTCTGTATATTCCTTTATACTTTGTTGGGATTATCTCCTGATACATCTCAGCTTGTTCAAAAGGTACTCACCTCTTAAACTGGCAAAACTTTTCAAATTTTAGGTGTCTACATCAAGATTTTTTCAATTGAAAGTTTGAAAACATTATCTAAGCAAATTATTGTACATATGTCCTTATGTGACAGTTGATGAAGACATTTCACCACCTCCAGAACCACCACTCCAGTTTAGAGTGGCCAGAATAGTTTAGGTGCACATTTCAGAAATGAGGAGCTTGAAAGGAAGATGTTTTGTTTCTAAATTTGCATGTAGCTAAATCTCTTTCTCAGTTTAGCTTGGAAAGACCTTTTGTCTTCAGATATCCTAAGAAAGGTGCTTGAGAAGAGACAAAAAATTATCACTTCTGTTACTGACCTGGTGTTGCAGGTTATAGTTTAACCATCCTAAAATCTCTGCTGCACCTTAGAGATATCTAAGAATGTAAGAATAAAATCTAAGATATCCTACACAAGAAATTGGAAAGATAAACTTAGACTGTGCTAAATGTATACCTAATTAGATTTAGCAGATTCACATATATTGCATCTGAACAAGATTGTACTGACATATGAGTCAGAAATTTACTGTTTTACACTCCCATTGTGGCTAAATATGTAAGAACATCCATGATTTGTACTAATGTAAAATGTGAATGCCTCTGTTCAAAACCAGAGTATTTTCTACTAAAAATTCCTTCAGAATATGCAATGTGACTTTGCTACCTAAAATATATCTCAAACTTCAGAGAGGGTACTGTGTCTTCCTTTTAAAGACCTAGACCTCAAGTTATCTGGGTGCATAAATATCCACGTTTCATTAGAAGGAAGTAATAGTTCTCATTAAGTGAAAAACTTAAATATTAAATAATGCAGTGCTATAAATATGTAATCCAAAACCTCCTTTTAAATTATTTTTAGTCTTATTATTTCATGGAACTGACCCTTTACTTTTGAACATTAAAGAATAAGAATACTTACACCATTTCAATTGTACTTTTCTAATGTTTCTCTTCTGTTGATTGTCTGTAAATTTGCTAGTAAATTATAAACCAGAATGCAGAAAATAAGCAGCTGGAAAAAGTAGAGTAGAGGAGGTAAAAAAAAAAAAAAGAAATAAAGGAAAATGGCAGTTTGCACTCTTTCTTCTTTATTACTTATATTGTCTACTTTTTAAACCACCTGTTTTTACAAATGTTGTGGTTTATACCCAGCTGAAATTCAGCCCCACACAGCCACTACTTTACCCTCATCCCCTTTTGTGAGAGAGACACAAAAGGCAGAGAATCTGAATTGATATAAGAACAATTTACTGGAAACCAGCAATTAGATAAGAAAATGAACAGTAACAACAACAATATTAATAACAAAAATACACACCAAAAGCCAAGTCAAAGCAGCCCAAGGATCCTCCATATATGCATTTCTCCTCCAAGAAAAACCATCTTCAAATATGTGTGTGACAGTCAAACAGCACTTCAGTGGAGTTGGAAAACCACACAAACCAATATTCTGTAATATGTAATTTTCTTGCTTAGTGGTGTATTTAGATAGAATTGCTATTAAATGTGAGAGGATTCCTGTTGGGTTCAAAAAGTGCCATCACACTTGTTCAGGTTTTGATCTTCAGAGATCACAGAACCTAGCAGTGTTAAGCCCAGTCTGAAGTGGTTGTTCTACCACCAACAAATAAACTGGTTACTGAAGGAAGCAGTGCTCATTTTGTATTAAATTAAATTATCTAAAATTATCTAAAAGGTTATGAGTTTTCAAATGTTAAACAAGAATTATCTCTATGTATAGTGGAGATAGTCTTATTTGTAATAATGGTGATACGTTGTAATAAACAAGTACATAATTCTGAATAAATATATATTTTCAAAGATCATAGAGTACCACGACTATGTTATGATTATTTGAAGTAAAAATTATATCAAAAAAGTATTGAAATCATCTATTAATGCATCTATCTATTCTCTTTCCACGACATTTTTATAATTATGTACACCAATATACTCAAAGAATATGAGAAGCTTGCTAAGATCTTATTTGTGTTCTCTACTGCCTACACTTTGGGAGGACCATCTTCCTTTTAAAAAGAGAAAAAAATTGCTCATGCATAATCAAAATTGGGCAATGAACATTCCTCAAGGAGGAAAAATATGTACCTTTTAGTATATCCTGTGTAGGTATCAAAAATATAACTCCATATAAAATTTAGTAGAGTTGAAGTCAAGTAACAGTATATGTATTCTACACTGCATAAGAAAATACATCATTATGTGTAGCATATGGGAACAATGGAAAGAAAGAAAACTATTTTTCTTTCCAGGAATCTGCTGTCTACTTCCCTTCTGCCAAAAAACCCCAGTTACTCAACATATCTTCTACAATTTTCCTGTTGTTCTTCCATCGTCGTTCTTGAAAAAACAAAAAAAGGGCAAAAAAAGTTATTTTGAAGTATTTCCATCTCCCTTCACATTTTTCTACCTCTCTTTTGTGCCCTTCAATTTTCTTTCATGCCCTGCTTATCTAAAACAAAAAGTAGTAAGGTAGGAAGTCTTGCAGCTGACTAGGAGATATTAATATGATGACAGACTGGTTGGCAGACCAAAAAGACAGATAACTGTTTCACCCATTTTATTTTCTTTGTGAAGATATTTTGCATCCTCAGTCCTAGCCATTGACCACACTTCATGAAACTTAATATTTCATAGAAACGTAGTGTCTTTGAGACTACATTTCAAATTTGATTGAAAAATTCCAGTGCCACCAAAAGTTATTAAAGGAAACTGACAGATGTGGCGAGAAAGAGACAGACAAAAAGACAGAGCTATTTTGTAAGTCTTATTCATTTAACAAATAAAATTAAAATTCTGGTTTGGGATTAGCTAGTTATTCTGAGCAGGTATGCAGTGCTAGTTACATTCCATAAAATGTTTATTGCACTTTTGAACATTCTAACTCCAGTTTATTATCTGTCATTAAATCTGGAATAGAATATGTTCCTAATTAGTAGTATGTTTAAATACGATATTATAGTGCAAAGCAATTATTTTTTGGCTCTAAGAAAATTAAAGTAGTAATTATCTTTTCTTAACTATTTTAGCAGAGGTATTTTGCACTTCCCAAGTCAGGAGATTCAACTTAGTTGTCTCATCTAATCCACATGAAAAAAATTTACTCGACTGCATCAGTATAGATTTCATGGCTTATGTTTAGAGAAAGTGGAACTAAAGGCCCCAGTGACTCCAAAATTGAGCACTGCAATTACAGTACATGCGCTACCAACTGTAACCTATTAAGGAGAGGGTGCATTTTCTGACTAATACAAAGATACACAAGAAAAATAATAACTCTTAAGGGTAGTTTTTTTTCCTAGTGGCTTTAGCTGTCAGGCATAGACTTCACCATTTTTTCTGTCTCTTCAAATCATCAAATGATCTATTAACAAAAAACAGCAGTAGGAACTGTGGATGCTGTCTAAATTTTGGATCAATGATTTTCAGAAGGAGTGAGAATGAATAAGTTTATATTTCTGAGACCAAAATTTGCCTATGTTTCAAGATTTTTATGTTGTGTTATGTGTGTTCAATAGTAGAAACTCCAAATAAAATGTAAAAGAGGCCTAAATTCTCCCAGTAACTCCTTAGGAAGTCTATTTTAGGAAATCTCATCTTGATTATGCTTAACTTGCCTTATTGTGCAAGTTTAAGCAACTGTGATCTTGCAATTATTCCCAATTGCTTTATCACTCCCTCTCACAGAATTATTTATTTAAACTAAAACTCAACTGCTTTGCAGTCACCTCTATTGAAGGAGTATACAATGAGATTGCAAACCAGAACACTAAGTGGAGACACCATCTTATATGTATTATTATATGTCAGATAACCTATTGGAAAGAAATTTTGGTCTCATCTAAACAACTGACACTCATTTTTGCCTTTATAATATATAGAAAATCCATTCATGCTAGACTAGACCACAACCAGAACAGTTTAGAAGAGAGAGGTCAGTGGAACCTAATTGTAATATAGAAACTCCTCCAAGACTATTGACTTTGCCTGGCCTCTAACCAATTGGATTGGATGGAATTGGAGGTTTCTACCAATTTCTTTATTTTTCCATTACCAGTTTTACAAAAATCATTACTGTTTGTAATTCATGATGTGTTAAGGTAGCATTTTAAGATTTTGCATGTCTACCTTGCTGGGAGAAAGAAAAACAAGACAAATTATTATTTTGTTCATTCCATTTGGCATTCCTGCTTATATCTATTTACATTTTTTTAAAAAGTGAATAAAAGTATATAAATGAAGAAGATATATAAACCCAATTAGTTTTAAAAACACAGTATATGAAAGAAGATTTAGTAAAATGATACCAGGTTGTAAAAGTGAAATTAAAAAGTTTAGGAACTGTAGAAGTCTGCTTTTCAGGCATTTACCACAATAACTTTCATGGAATGTTTTTCCCTTTTCTAACTAAAAGAATTCTCACTGGTATTAGCAAAGGCCAATAAAAGCTACTTTTATTGTGAGGGAAGAGGCACTGCTGCCTCACATCATTAAAAACAATTTCTAGTCTCCCAGAAGACACAGTTTAATTGATAAAACATTAGTGTGATAGAGACCATTTGTCAAAAGTTAGACTTGTGAACTTACTAGAGCTTAATGAAAATGAGCTGAAGTTTTTTTGTTTTTTAACCCAGTGCTTCTTAAAAAAGAAGTTCTAGTCCTCTTTTATTTTATTATCTGCAAAATTTTTGTATTTTAGAATTGAAAACACCAAAAATTTTTTTGAGAGATATATTGGTTTTTAACCACTAGTGCATGTAATTTAGCTTTTTATTACAAATAATCTCTTGGTAGTTCTCTCTGGTCTTCTAATGAAGTGTTAATATGGATGTGATTTGATTTTAACTTCTGTAATTATTTTCTCAGACCTTATTGTTGCTCTACATATCATAACAGCCTTCAGGTTTATAATATGTTCTTCTCACACATTTTGATTCACCTTTGATGAAGTAAGGCCCCATGGGCCCTTGATGCAGCAACCAAAGACCATATTACATCTTTCTACAAAAAGATGTCAGTGAGGAGTAATTACAGAATTACAAAATCACAGAAATGTCAGAAGAAGGGAGCATCAAAAGGAGAAAAAATTGAAAGAGTTATTTACATGTTAGAAACCTTGGAGAATGGCTGAGAACAGTCATATAAGAATTCTGCCCCTAAAATATGGTGGGAACCATAATTCAACTGAAGTGCATCTAACAGCAATACATGCAGTATGGGCAACAACCAGGAGTTGGAAAACATTGTGTTGGGACGGAGTGCACCCTCAGTCAGTTTGCAGACTACACCAAGTTGTGAAGGAATGCTGTTCTGCTGGAGGGCAGGAAGGCTCTGCAGATTGATCTGGACAGGCTGGATCAATGGGCTGAGGCCAATCATATGAGGTTCAACAAGGCCAAATGCCAGGTCCTGCATTGGGTCACAACAACCCCTGCAGTGCTACAGGCTGGGGAAGAGTGGCTGGAAAGTGTCCCAGCTGCAAAGGACCTGGAAGTGCTGATCAACAGCAGCTGAACATGAGCCAGAGCATGCCCAGGTGGCCAAGAAGGCCAGTGAGATCCTGGTCTGTATCAGCAATAGTGTGGCCAGCAGGACCAGGGAAAAAATTGTCCCTGTGTACTTAGCATTTGTGAGGCTGCACCTCAAGCCCCATGTTCAGTTTTGGGGCCATGACTTCCCTGAGGCATTGGAGGAAGTCCAGAGAATGGCAAATGAGCTGGTGAAGGGCCTGGAGCACAAGTCTTACGTGGAGAAGCTGAGGGAGATGGCAAAACAGGAGGTCCCTTTTCCAAAGTAATGAGCAATAGGAATAGAGAAAACAGACTCAAGTTGTGCCAGGGTAGGTTTAATTTGGATATTAGGAAGCATTTCTACACTGAATGGTTTGTCAGGCTTTGGAAAAGTCTGCCCAGGAAAGTGGTTAAGTCACAGTCCCTGAAAGTATTTTAAAGATGTGTAGCTGTGGCACTTAGGGACATGGTGAGCTTAGCAGTGTTAGTTTTATGATTGGCCTTGATAACCTTAAGTCTTTTCAACCCTAAGTTACTCTATGATTCCAGAAACTCTAAAATCCTTACTTCCTTAGAAATTTGTATTGAGTAAAAAAGATGTCCCCAACTATCCAGAAGGAGAACAAATATTTTTTTTTATTTATTCCTGAAATCTTTCTAATGAATTCAAAGTTACAAGACTGAACTGAGTGGAGATCAGGTCTTAAAACATTTCTTTTCAAACCACTGTGCAGCCACTCTTTAAATAGGTAGAATCAGGGTAGAGAAGGACACTTATACCAAGTTCCTGTGATGCAACAAGGCTCTGCAAATGTTCATCCTTATAATATACAACAATTTATCTTGGAAACTGCAGTACAAACTTGCATGCTATAGAACTTCATCAAGATTTTCTAATATCTAACATTTCTATAATTATTCTTATCAGAAAGAACTAAAGTTTCAAGATACATGGTTTATCTCAGATACTTCTAACTATGAAAGTAATCCTACTGAAGATAAAAAACCCCACCCTGAACTCTTTATGTTTATCTCCAGAATAATGACTGAATTTGCAATATTCTTAATCACTTTATGGATGTAATCAACACTAAGCAAAAGGAGAGGAGCTCTCATGCTCAATAAAATGATTGGCTCACCTACTAAACAATACTTGATCACTGCACTTTACAAGAGATGAGATTCCCTTCATCATTATTTGAATTATAGGCAACCATACATGCTACTTACACCAAAAGCTACTCTACAGTCATTTTATTTTAATCATCTTCTTTACCCCTCTTATTGCTTCCTTTTTACTGCACAAGCTAGCCAGGCAATAAAATGACTTTTCATCTCTTTTTTATGTCTTTTATAAAACTCCTTTACTGACCTCAATGGAATTTTTGTCTAAGACATGAATAAAAGCAAGGTAATGACTTTCATTTACCCTGCTCTTTAGGCTTCTGATCTAAAGGTGAAAGTATCACACTTAAATCAATTTGGATTTATTTTTAGACACTCTGAAACCAAATACCTTGGCTGGGTTTCTTGAGGGTTTTTTGGTTTTGGGTTGTTCTTTTAATTTCTTCTCTGAGGTTCAGATGTATACTCCTTTAAGATTTGCTTATAACATTCTTTTTTTGCTGCTAACTTATAGCACTGCATTCAAAGAGCAGTTAACTTTTCTACAATAAAGCTGCCTGTGAAGTATTTAAATTAATTACTTTTAAAAGAAAATATTTCTATTTTCTAGTACCTGAATTCTAGAAAATATTTAATTTTACTGGCTTGTGTATTTTTTATCTCCCTTTTTGACTTGTTTGCCAAAAAAAATTCTTTGTCCATTAGGTCATGTTAGTTACTGATAAGGTAGTACAATGAATAGACAGTCTCATGTGATGCTACCGCTTAGAAGAACAGAAATTATTTTTCCTGATCATAGTCTTAATAAAGTGGAATTTTATTTTTGATGTACTGCTTCATGTCTTAGTGTTGCCATACACTGGGGCAACATAGTTCCAGATATTGCCTTACACCGGGCCAACACAGTTTGCAGTATAACATTGCGGCACCATCTGCAGTAATCACGCATGGGAAGAGCTACAGCGGCTCACCGACCTTATGGGCAAGAGCTACAGCGGCTCACCATCCCTCTTAGAGGCACGGTCACCCATAAAGCAGTCCAATCCCAGACTTGCTTGGGCAAGAGCTACAATGGCTCACCGTCCTTCCCAGAGGCACGGTCGCCCAAGGCAGCCCAATCCTGGACTTACATGCATAGGCTACTCACGGCTCTCCTGGGCACACCCCCGCCCAGGGATTACGCGCCGGCCGGCTTTTCCACTTCCCCCAAGTGGATTGCAGTCCGTGAGGCTCATACTGCCAGAGACTTTTAAGAGCTTCTAAGGCTCAGCCAGTTATCACCGCGATACATACAAACACAGGCACCAGACATCAGAGTCCAAAAGAGTCCAGCATGGCGTAGGGTAGCAGGCATCAGCAACCAGAGGCAGGCATCAGCAAGCAGTGGCAGACATCCACAGGCACCAGCTCAGCATCCACCTGGTCAGCTCTGGCTCAGCTCAGTATCTGCTGCTCTTGTGACCCTACAGCACAGCCCTTTGTCCCCATCATCCCTTGGCCTACTCATGTGCTTCTTGTTGTAGGAATCACCACACCTGCATTCAATGCTGACCCTCCCTCCTCCCAGGGACACAGCCACAAGCCATGAGGCCAAGGCTGCCTACAGCCTACTCTTGCAACCCCACATCTTAGTCAATACTTCACCCCAAGAGTTTAGTTTTCTGTTCTGGGCTTCTTACATGGTCCTGTGCCAGTGCTCACTCACATTGGGACAATCTGGACAGTTTTCATCTTACTCAGATTTCTGCTCATCTCTCCATGTTCCAGTTGTCTTCAGAGACAAATAAGCCATTTATCTGAATTGTATTCCAGAGTCTCTTTTTGAACAGGATGAATCTCCCTAGTGTGACTATATTTTTTCCCTGCTTCTTTTTAAGGAATTCTTGGGTGAGTAACTCAAATGACAACACTTGTGACTGACACTGTCAGACAAAACCCACTCCTTTCTTCCTGTTTCCCCTGCTGAGCTCCCTTCCCCAGCATTTCATTGCCAATCTGCAGACACGCAGTCGCTGTCTCTAAAACCAGAACAGAAACTTAGCCCCAGAACTAGAGTTACAATCAGGTCCATCTGGAAGGTGATGGCCATGGTTGAATGAAGGGCACTGACAGATGCAGGGGCAAGGGCCAGAGCTGAAACACAGTCCCCAGATGGAGGATGGCCCTGGGGACGTTTCACACAGCTCATCCCACTTCATCCTGCGCCCAGCTGTGTGCCAGCACCCTGCAGCTCCATCCTGGGGTACAGGCAGACAAATCCTCACGGAGCTGGGTTCTAATTCAGGGTCCCATGTCTCTCACTGGGAAACAGTGCAGGAGTGTGGATTTTGTTTGGTGAATTTGATCCTTCCAGACCCACTTCTCTTAGAGATTTTTTGACCTCTCACCACTGTTATCACCTTTTTCACAGACTTTTTCTCATATTTGCCAGTATTAGCATCAGCTAGCAATGTACACTCTATGTCTGCCTAATAAATGAGGCATAAAACACGCTCTAATTTTTTCTGAATGTAAAGTCACAATTTCATTTTTCAAAGTTTCTATTTTTGTCTTACCAGTTTTAACTTGCCCATATATGTTTCTTGAAGGCTTTCACTCCTTCATTATTTTTACTATTTGGGAGAAACACAAATACCATATTGCATGATGCTGTCCTCATAGAAGTGCAATTAAGGCCTGTCAGCAGTACAAATGGAAACGTTACCAATGGACTATATATATAAAAACATCACAAGAATAATGCTTTTCAATGTTGGCTCTTACACCTCAGTGACAAAGCACTCCAATAATAGTTATCTACAGAAATTTATTCTATGCTCCAGTGAGTTAACAAATTCTAACCCATGGACCTTAAAATAGAAGAATAAAAAGCAATTTTCTCCATCTGTTGGACTTTCTTCTCCTGCTTCTAGTGACTCTTCATTAGCTTCGAAACAACTATTCCCATTGCATCTGACAGAAATACATCAGCAAATATTACTACTGTTTGCTTTATAAGAAATTAAAGAAGGATTCTGTGAAGCGTCCAAGGTATATTTATTGCCAAGTTAGTAGCAAATTATATTAAAACCTCCTTCAGAAATAAAATTAGCATCAGTGTCAATATCGTCTCATTTTACATCTTCATTTTAAATTAGCACAATTCTAGTAATTAGTGACATGTAGTGTGACTCAACTAGCAGATGCATATTGAGTAACAAGTGCAGATATGGAAATAATACACTTTTCCGTTTGTTAATTAGTTTATAAATCAAATGATCTTCAGAGAAAAAAATTAATTTTTGAAAGAAATTAAATAATAATATGAAAATAAACACAGGATTTTGAGTTATAGTGTGCATCAAAAATTCTGAAGTTCATTGTGTTACATGATACAGCAATTTGAACATTCTGCATTTAACTTTCTAAGAGAAATTTCATGATGCTAAAAATTGTAAAGGTGGCAAAAAGATGTTTGAGGGATAAATCTACCAAAATGGACATTGTGGTGACCTGTACCTACCTTTTATCAAAAGACTGAGAGATAACATCATGACTGAATGTAAATATCCTTAGTCATAGAAGAACACTACATACCAAGGGCTATAACATCTCTCAAGAAAGACGAAATAAGTACCAGAAGCTTAAACTGAGTATTCTAAAATAGAGAGGTAAATGGTGATTTAAAAAAAAAAAAACAAAAAAACCCCAATAATAAATAATTGCAATAAAATACTAAGAAAATTGTTAAATTCTAATTATAGTTTGATGCCTTAAGAACTGGATTTATTTCCAACAGATGTGCTTTAGACAACTAAATTGGCAACTTCCATGGCATGTAATATACAGATGAGGACAGGCAGAATTGCTGATATTCTTTATTGTTCTTTGCCTGTATGAATCTTGGTGAGTAGGGCTCTGCAAGTTGCAGAAATCTATTTATGAATCCAGTTGTAGGAATGGGACCTATAGAAAATCAGAAATGAGAGGCAGAAAGCACAGTGAGTAGAAAGTTAGCAATGCTACTTTTATTTGTGTTTTGAGTGCTGCAATTTACCTTGCATAAGTAAACAAGGTGGCAATATCAAGGAACTTCGGTTATACATGCCTGAGCATACTTTTTTCCCTAATGTATATTTGCTCTGATGTATTTAATAGCATTATCATACATTTATTTTCACAGGAGTCATTCACTGTGCACAGAGAATTGTGAATGAAGCAACTGAGCAAAATTTAATTTAATTCTAACTATTTAATGGAGTGTTCTCTGTCCTGTGCATAGTTTATCAGCAAATGCACACACATAACACTTAGAGTTGTTGTCAGTAATATCTTTGGGTTTCTAAAGTGTTTATCAGATCTGATTCATATTTTTATTATAAGAAATGTAAATATAATTTGGACAAAAATTAATCATGGATCCAAAGGATTGTTTTGATCTCATAGAAAGTGAGTATCTTTCTCACATATTTTGCTTATTAATCAAATTATCCACTAATTAGGTAGGATAGGGTCTTAAGGTTTTATTGGGGGGCAGGTTCATATGCATAAAGATATTTTGAAAACAAGTGCAAGAGATCTAACATAAACTGATGAATTGCCTTTATCCCATAAGGCTGTAAATACAATAGTGACATTTTGGGGAACAGTTTAGAAATATCTGTTTATTGGCTGAACATACACGACAGCTGGTCTAAATAAAAAGGAAGAGAGAAAATACTGAAACACGAGAAGGTGACTGGGAATATTTCACATGGATTTATTGTAGGCAAACCATGTCTAACAAAACTACAAGAAAAAAGGACTGCTTTTGTGAATGTGGAGAAAAGAGAAGATGCTGTTAACTTTGTCTTAGGGGAGCAATATGGTTTGAATAAGTTCTGTGTGTGATGGATGGACCATTGGCTGTTGCAGTGTCACCATTTAGCACTACAGAAACTGAAGATCTGAGATCTTATGTGGAAGGCTTGCTGGCTGCAGAAATTGCTCTTGTGCATGCTGGTTTAGCATTTTACGAGAAGCTCAAAGCATTGATCAAGAAGAATCTATTTTTTTTTTTTTTCTGTTCACAAGTTCATATGTATTCTGAGCAGGTTTTTGATGTAAAGGAATGGGGTAGCAAAATTGTTATAGTGAACACAAGAAAACAAAAGAAAAATCATGGTCTGCTTAGTAACTTTTAATGAGTTCAATAAAAGAGAAAATAAAACAGGGATAAACTAACACTCGAGTGTCATTCAAGTCCCAGCATTTTTAATAATGAAAAATAAAATATGATGTTGCTGTCCTTAAACAAGATTTTGCAGAATAACCTCTGAAAATTCAAATGAGTTCTGTTGTTGCCATGATGCATTACAAGGCTTTGCTTGTATTTTTCTACCTTCAAGTCACCAGGTTATTTAATCCATTAGTCTATAGAGATTCAGAATATATTCTTCTCCAGATTATTTATGCAAAGCTAGATTATCAGAGACTAAAACACTATAGTTTCACAGCTGCTGCAACAGTACAAAGCAGAAGTATTAATGAAATGGATTTCTGTGGGTATAAGAGAATGCACGACAGTTTGGCCAGTAACACCTAAATTAATTTCACGGACTATAAAAGCATCAACTGGTAGCCAACAGTGTGGCTGCTCTCTGTATTCAATAATGAAAGAAAAGTATTGCAAGAGCTGGATTCCTCACACCTCTCCAAAATGGCCCAAGAAAACATGAATAATGTTGTTTTGTTTAAAAATAAAGTAGTTTTCTATTTACTTGCAAATGTGAAGCCTTACTTGCTGAACAGCAGAGAAGTAAGACATTCTAATCCATCATTTTTACCAACTTCTAGCCAAAACTTTAATAAAATTTAAAAATGCCCTTCACTAAATGCTTTATAAGTAACCTTGTTACTCAGTCTCTGGCTAAACTTCTCAAGAGTTCTTTTTGATCCTCTTTTACTGTATTTTAAAAGAAAATTATTAAAATATTTCTTGAAGATCTGTGCTTGACTACATTCCCTGATGCTGCATAAGATTCTTTATCCATTTTGGAAAGCAAAAACCTGAAAAATTATTGACAAGCATTGGAGCATGGTCAGGACTGTGGTTGCTATTAACTGACAGGCACTCCATAGTGGGATAAATACTATAGGAATTATAAACACTCTCCTCTGGCTTCAAACTGCTGATGAGTGACCATCATCTGAATGTACAGCAAGGAACAACACTGTGGGACACTAAAGTTTTTGTATGTTTTAGCATAGATAGCAGCTTTGGGTTTAAATTTTGAAAACAGATTTAAGGATGTTTTCCCAGCAGGACTGAAACAGACATCCCATCTGAAGTGAGCTAGAGACAAAATGGAGAAGAGATGCACAACTAATTTTCTGGTTGTAACTTGTACAGTGGTGCTCCGTAGGGATGCTTCCTATGTTACCCCTTTAAAGAAGAGGTTTTACACATGCTGATGACAAATTGGAGAAGAAAATTCCTGCCAGGACTTTCTTCATTTTTTGCACAAAAGGGGAGAAAGCACTTGTCCAAGCTGCCTCCAGATAAATTTTTGTTAAAAATATTACACCTAAAAATGAGAGATATTGAAGTGACAAGGCTTCAGAAAATGAACTCAGACAACAATTTATTATTTACATGTTTTAGGTAATAGAATAAGAGAAAGGTTTGTAGAAATAGGAAAAAAAAATATTTTAAATGTCCTGTATACTGTATTCTAAAATATACTTGTTTGTGTGTCTGTGTTGTGTTCATACCCTGACAGACATGATTTATCTTATCAAATTTTAGCCACTTAGAAGACTGATTGTCAAGCTTCCTATATGATTGGGAATTGGCTTCCTATATGGTATGGAATTTCTAGACAGTGCTGCACATTTCTCTACCCCAGATAATATATCTGTTAAGCAGATATTTATTGTCTGCAACCTTTTCCTTCCAACAAGTGTTGAGAAAACCTAGGACAATCTTTTCGTAACACCTTGAAACCTGTTGTTTCTTTTATTTCCTAAATTTTAATAGGCATCCTGAAATACTTGCAAAAGTGTTCTTGCAGACAAATGGAAACTTCATTGAAAAATTGCAAAACGTAATGCAGGCCTCAGATTTTCTTACTCTATTTCCCCTCTCCTTTTAGGTGTGTGTTCTCCAATCTGTGCATGCTGTGTTTTGCCCTCCATCCCTTTGCTAGCTTTTCGTTTTCTTCCTGGTGTGTTTCCATTTTTCTTCACACAGTTCATGACATATTCTCCCTCTTCTTCCCAATCATACCATACATTTCACTCTTGTATTCCAATTCTTCCCTGTTCTGTGTTTGTATCAGATATCTTCATACAAAATATTTCAAGACATCTGTATATAGTGTGCCATCCATATTGTGCCATCCATATGTGACATCTAAATTAGCTGATGACACAGAGCTGTGGCACAGGTACAATACTGGTCTGCAACCATCCAAACTGTTAAGTTGTTAACACAGTCCTGACTAGTGCTAACTAACTCTCTCCCAGACAGCACCCAAGCATGCCTCAGGGGTGGCACGATGCATACTTCTAGAAGAAAAAATAAAAATATTTGGAGACTTAATCCATTTTAATGAATGTTTGCAGAACATCTGCAACACAGCACTTCTAATTTTAACGACAAATTTCAATTAGTCTAACTCAATCAGATATTGAAAGTTTTTTGTGGGAAAAAGAAAAAAGTAAAATAAATCAAACTCACATATCCCCCTTTAAAGAACACCATGACATGAAAATGAATGTACTTTTATAGCTTGTAAAATAACACGACATTGCCAATTTGAAAATCCTTTTTAGTAGTGAGCAATCTGTTTCAAAAATTATAATCTTCAGCATGATCTTTTTAAGATGTCCAGACATCTTGGTGTTCAGGTTTGTTTGTTTGTTTGTTTGCCTGTGATTTCTGAAAATACAAACGTGAACAGACACATAACACTGAAACACTTCAAAAAACCTCATCCTGAGATGCATTCTCAGAACCAAAAATTTGAACCAGGTGGTTTAGTTTGGAAAATGTAATGAAAAGTCAGTAAAATGAATTTTGATTGGAAGTAACCCATAATGTAATAGGATGTGGTGCTGTCAGGTAATACACTTGTAAATTCATGACAAATGACTTAAATTTAGGGAAACTTTATAGTAATCTCTTCAACTGCAACTTTCAGATGGGAAAGAATATTGCCAATTTACAATCTACATTTTAAATAGAGTTATTACATCAAGTTTAATCATTTATGTTCATCTTGCATTAATTTTTACAGTTCAAAATATTTGTAATGCAAATAAAAAAGTGTGATGTTAGTAATTGCAAAGTGACACAGAGAATTCTCTTAACTGCTGCTGAACTCTCTTGTGGCTCAGAAAAAGTGGACATTATACTTATTGCACATGGTAGTGTCAGTGAAATAATAAATATTAAATCTGTCCCTGGAGGGAAGGAGGAGACGTTTTATTAATATGAGCTAAGTACCTGGGTTTATTAAAGAATTTTCTTCTTACCAGCTTTGAGAGGCAGAGTAAAAATGAATATTGTCATAGCAGTACTGAATTAAATCAAGGAAAGCCTTTCTGCTGAAGAAGTTTCTGAATATTGGCAAATTAGATTACTGTAGCAATACAACAAATTCATCAGAGCACCTAAAGGACACCTCTTTAAAATTAAACTTACGTGGTTAAAGATGAAGAGCATAATGGGGGGAGGAAATAATTATAAATATGCAAAAAACTCAGAAAAGTGAGTTTCGATTGTAAGTAAGTAATGGATAATGTAATAGGATGTGGTGCTGTCAGGGATTACGTTTGTAAATTCATAACAAATTGCTTAATTTTGGGGAAAATTTATAGTAATCTCTTAAATTGCAACTATCTTGTGAAAGAATATTGTCAATTTAAATCTACATTTTAAATAGAGTTGTTACCTTTAATAATTTATGTTTATTTCTGCAGTTCAAAATATTTGCAATGAAAATAAAATGTGTGATGACTAGTGAAATTTTGAACCAACATCCTTGACTCTCAAACTTTAGTTATCGTAAAACCGTACAAGTGAACACTCAAAATGAAATCTTTTGAGATTGCCTTCTATTTCTTTCCATTTATTGCCCCATTTTATTCTCAGATGTTTCGGGAGTTAGACGCTTTGTCAGCTCTGTGCCTGCATTTTTTAAAAATTTGTTTTTGTCTCTGTCAGCGTCTGGTTTGTCCTATTCTTTTGAATGCAATCAAAACATATTTTCCATTTTATGCATGCTAGAAAAACAAATGACACCCAAGTTGAGGTTTGTGAAAATGTTTTTGGACCCTCAGCAATATGGCAGCCCATCAGACCTCCTCGCCAATGTCTCTGGAAGTGTTAATTTTAAATACAACTTTACTACTATTATTATTATTATTACTATTATCATTATTACATATTATACTAAAAATCTGATATAATTCTACCTGAATAGGTAGAAATCTGAATAAATTCTACCTACAGTGTGAGCCAAATGGTTTCTCTTTTTTCTGTCAGATTACTTACTGGTTTCATTTGATAAAATATTTCTGTTCTCTAAAGTTTGTGGAAAACTATCATCTGCAAGTCTTCTGAAGTTCATATTTAGAAATCAAAAAGAATATGCTCTTGGAGACAAAAAGAAAAAATGTTATGGGAAAATGACACAGAGGTTTTAATACAAATATATCAGTTTCACTTACCATGTGGAGGACAATAACCCAAACTACATGTGTTTGTTTGTTTACCTGTATCTATCTCTTGTTACAGGCATGAATGCATGGCTTTAAAAGTTCCAGAAGTGGAGAATTGTTCAGTAGTGTATCTGTAGGACTACTGGTTGTTTTCTACCTCAGCATCTGTTGTCTGCCTGCAGCCAGGACATTCCAGTGTCTCTGAGTTCTTCACAGCCACTACATGGGAGACCATCTTAACTTCATGGTGAGTTATTTATGATTTATTTATTTACACCAATTTTTTTGCATCTTGAAAGTTTTGTGGTGTTTGGGGATTTTTTGTCTTTTTTGGGGGGAGGGTTTGTATTTGAGTTTTGTTGGGTTTTTGCTCGGGTTTTTGGGGTGTATTGTTAGTTTTTATGTGGGTTTTGTTCCCAATATTTTTTCTTCTATTGTTTGCTGCATGTCCTCAATACATCTCACGGATATCAGTTTGTTTTTCACCAGTGGCGGCAATTTCTTCAAAGCACAGCCACTCAACCACCTGTGATGCATAAAACAAACATTTTACCACTCAAATTTGTGTTTAACGCACCTGCCCAAGGAGAGTTACTGACAGATGAAGGAAGACATGACACTGAAAACTAAGAAGATATGAAACCCTCTTGAGCATTGTGCATATTTTTTCTCTTTATACTGAGAAACCTAGGCAATTTCAGAGGACAACACAACTCTTCATCCATAACTGAGATTTCTAAGGGTTTGGGTATTCAGCAAAGAAATACACTGATGGGGATGCTGACTTGACTATATTTTTCTCAATGACAAAATGGTGAAGGAGCAATCCTCCATCAAAACAGAGGTGTAATCAGGATCCAAGCAACACAGCTTCTTTGCTATGTTTCTAGTTACACCATTTGCAGAAGAAATTCTGTAGATCTTTAGAAAAATAGGTATTGTGGGATCCTCGTCTTCTACAATAGTAGTGCTTTTAGTGACAATCAGAATAAACAAGCACTCAATGAGAAAAAAATCCCACCTAAACCAAAACCCACAACAGTTTCTTCTTTGTTCAGAGATATTCTGCATAATTGTTTACACAATCCGTCCTCCCTTTCTGTCCAGGTCCCCGAGGATCTGAAGGATCTGTGCTTGAGAGGGACTATGAAGGACACTCCATTCTTTTCTATGAACAGAAATTTGCAAGTATACTGTCCTGCTTTTGACTGGGATAGGATTAAATTTCTTCCTAGTGGCTGGTATAGTGCTGTGCTTTGGATTTAGGATGTGAATATATTCATAATATACTGATGTTTAGCTTACACTATGTCAAGGCATTTTCAGCTTCTCATGCTGCCAGCTATCCTGTCAAGGGTCCACAAGCAGCTGGGAGGTGACACAGTTGGGACGACTGACCCAAACTGGCCAAAGGGATGTTCCATGCTATGTGCTGTCACGCTGAACAAAAACATCTCTGAGCAGTTGGCCAGGGTGCAGCAGCCACTGCTCGGCTTGGACTGAGCATCTGGCAGCCTGTGGTAGGCAATTGCATTGTACATCTCTTCTTTTGCATATTCTTTTATCATTATTATTTTTTCTTCCTTTTCTGTCCTATTCAACTGTATTTATCTCAACCACCTGTTTTGCCTTTTTTCTGTTTTCCTCCCTTATCCCACCATGAGGGAGTGAATGCATGGCTCTGTGGTTTTTAGCTGCCTGCCAGGTTAAACCACAACATATACATATGAATGTACATCACGGATGCAGCTAGAGCAGCTCTCACCTTTCAAAAATGTACCCAGCCCCCTCTTTCCCCCACATTATGTGCTGTGCATACATAAATTATCTAGTGGATTTCATAGATTAGTCCCAGCTAGTTTATCCACCTTTAAATTACTTGCCATCTCCTTATTCCAGGTATTATACCAAAAAACCCTAAAACCAAAACTGAACCAAAATAAACTGAAAACAAAACCCCAAACCCCAAAGAAAACAAATGTCAAAGTTGTGAAAAATGCATTTGTGAAACTCTATGATTAGATGAATTTATTTATTTATTTATTTATTAAAGGAAACTGTTTTCTTCCAGGTTCACCACACCTGTGCTTCTGAACTGACCTGTTTTCTCTAAGTTGTCAGACTTTTGTAACATGCCATGGCTCAAAATGGCATAGCATCACTTGCAAAAAGCATTGTTCATCTGTTGCGTGGATTGATTTTTGGTCTTGGCAGCTAGTCTGATAAAGATAGATTTTAAGACTCCTTTTGGATATTGGGGGTTACAGGTGTGTTAATTCATAAGGTCAAAAGTGCCTTTCCTGGTCTGTGTCTAATGTAGATCACAATCCTTTATTTCTGTGTTTGACAAAAGCTTTGCAATTCTTATTTTATTGTCAAAGTAAATGTCATTAATAGAAATGAAGTAGAATAATATTATTCTTTTGAGTAGATGCTCATTATAAATATCTACAATACACTTGACAGTTGAAGGATGATATATTGATTTATTTTCTAATTTCAGCTGTAAAATTGCAAGGCAGCTGGCTGGGTTAGCATTTTCAGATTCAAGATGGGTTCCCTCTATGAAAGAAATAGATTTTCTTATTCTCTCTGATGGAACAATTATTCTGACAAAGTTAATAACATGCTACAGCAGTGTTTATAGTTGTTCAACACTACTGTACATGTCCATCTAAATTAAAATAAACTGTATTAAGGCAAAACCCCATTGTTTATATTCAGGTTTGGATATTAGTCACAAAATTGTGTATCCATTTACTTTACTTTCCCAAGGTTAAAAAGACAATACAAAATTATGCACCACAGCGGTGTATCTGAAATAATTATTAGAATTTACAGAAAGGATGTGAAAATAATTATAATTCTTAACTTCAGCAAAAGGTTGTAGGACAGGACATTCAGGACTTCATTTTGGTTTCTAAAACAATTTTTCCATATGGATTTTGTCAAAAGTTTTGAATGAGGATTCATTACACCTAAATTTAGCTCTAAAAAATGAGATCTTTAATACATACTCCCTTCTTCTTCCAAGGAGAGGGACATGTACTCTGGACAGCAACTCATGTAGTCTTGGGGATGGGGAAACAAGCTGAATAGATTACTTGAGTCCGGTGTAGTAAACATGGTTGCTGTTAGTGTTGCAGCCTATTTTTCATGGATCCTGACAAGAAGGAATGACATAGTGCTCTTCATTCTGGAGATAACCCATAACTTCATAAATGTTTGGGATAACTGGTTGTCTTTGCAGGATGTATTAACCAGGAGAAAATAATAAATGTATCCATATCTCCTCTGTTCTTTAAATTCTGAACTCTTTCCATTTTGGAAAAAGGAATTCTGCTTACTATAAAATCAACTGCTGCCATTCAGGGCCAATGACTGATGTCAAAAACCACAAATGTTAGATTAAGCAGAATCCAAACTGTAACAGCTGAAAAAATCTACTGAAAATTAGTCATGATTGTGTTATTCTATACTGGGTTCAAAGGCATACCCAGCAGAGCAAGAAATAATAGGTTGATTTTACTGTTCCAACTTCTGAGAAGCCTTGATATTTCCTGTAATCAAACTTTTTCTTTTCCAAAAATTTAAGTCTCTAAGTTAGTGCATTGAAAAGGCACTGTCATGGGTAATTGGGAGATGACTATAGGTGTGCAGAAATCCTAAAAATATGATGCTGATTGTTAGTTTGCTTTTTAACGGAGAGATTAAAGGATATAAGTCAAAATCTTGAATAGAGGTGTTATATGCATTTATAAACTTAGCACCTCTTCCGTCCATTTACATTTTTACCAGGTATTGAACCAAGATTTATTTGGTGCTTCTGCACACACGCACACACACATTTTGTTGAAAAAAGGATGGCATAAGTCAGAATTTCTTATTTACATTTATACGCAATTATTATGACCTCACTCCTATTTCAGCCAATCTAACTCTAAGAACAACCCAGAATATATTGTGTGTATTTCAAAGAAGGCAAAAGTCCTCCCAGACACATATAAAGACGTGCCTTCAGTTGCCAGATGTGTGTCTTAGATAGCTGTTTTTTCTGTATGATATCATACCAAGAAACTCTGTTGTCTACATTATTACTATGACTGCAAAGGTCTTGATGTTAGCTATAGCTCACAGGTAAATTTGGAACAATCCCCACATTTGCCTCAGTGTTTTGTACCAGATATTGAAACTAACATTATTACAGTGAAAGGAAAACAGAAATTTACACTACAAATACTGTTAATTAAACAAACAAACAAACAAACAAAAAATCAAATTAATAAACTTTTATCAGATGAAGAGTTTTGTCCTGAAGACTCTGCTGTCTTCATTAGAATATGTTTTCCTCAAGGCAATACAGGTTCAATATAATTCTTGGATGATGGTTTTTCGTCTATGGCAAGCCTGTCATTTTATAATTCTAAGGTTGAAGGTGTTTTCAATGTGAATGTTTTCTCATTCATCTGAACAGGCAGTCCCTTGACCCATTCTTGCTCTCCAATGACCTAGTAGCAGAGAACCAGCAGATTCAGCCATCTCATTAGTCTGAAAGACTCCATCATATCTTTTTCATTATTATTATTCTGATCTATGTTCTCTTAAAATTAAAGTTGTCTTTTTTTTTCTCTTTACTTCCCTGCCAAACACAGGACTTGGTTTTAACATCCTGATCAGTATCTCCAAATGCTTTTCTAGGCAAAGACAATGCACACAGACAAGCTGCAAGCTGAAAATGGAGCACAATTATCAAATTATTTTTAGAGCACTTCCCTGATGTTGTTGTATATCTTTATGCTTGTTTTGCTTTCCTCTTCCTCTCTTTTCGTATGAACATTTGGAGAAGATTTTGAAAGGAAATTTAAAATACTTTGTAAAGTAAAACTTGAATTAGAGGGGAGACTAAAGATTTTTTGATCACCAAAAACAAGGCACTGATTTTGGAACAGAGAATTTAGTCCCTTTCATTTAGAAACTACTGTTTTATGCTGGAAACAAAAGGCTGCTGTAAGTCTATTTCGACACTGTAATTGGTGGTCTTAAAGTAGACCTCTTATACTCTTGACAACTTACAATAAAAACTAGAAAACAGTTCTGTATCCACACAGTAACTGATCTTTTTTAAAAAACTTGCAAAAGAACCAAAAATAAAAATGGACTTTTAAAAACGCTTTCTTTTAAAAGCTACCTTTTTTTTTTAGCCATAAGTTTACATGTAACAGCTTCTGAGTGTGAGTCACACACACGTTCTTGCTTTATCCACACTTCTGATTCTATCAGAGAACTTAATTTAAACTCTTCTCCCAAATTCATATCGTTGTAGCAGAGAGACCCTTACACCATGAAGAACGTTATGGGTAGCTGCCAAATTCTCCAGACACCTGGACCTGGCAATTCTTTCTGCCTCTGTGCTGGAGCCCATCTGGGCATGCCTGTTTTCCTGGCTCTTGTTCTCCTTTGCACTTTTAGCCAGTTGCGAGTGTGTGTTCCAGACAGACAAAGAAACAGACAGACAGACATGCACACGCTGCCAAAAGTCAGATAAAATATATGTACAGAGAGCCAATTCATCTTCCTCCTCTCCAAGAAGTCAGGATTGATGTTCACTACAGAACACACACATGCCCACTGTGTCTAGGTTCAGAAATTCATGCATATTCATGGCTCACTTCAATGTCTCCACAGCTTCTCAGCCTGTCTAAAGTCCAGACCTGGATCCTGGGCCCCTTTCACAGCATGCAGCTTTCCTACTCACCACAAAGACTACTAGTAAAAGTAGGCAAATAGTGAATTTTGCACATATTTGGACACAGCTGATGTTTCACTGTAAGAATAACGGTTAGAGCAGCAAAATGTTACTTCAAACTTTTTTTTTTTGCCACTTGTGGCAGGAAAACAGAAAAGAAAAGCATCATGTAAAAAATTAAACGTAGGAGACAAATAAAAAAGAAGAAATTAAAGTTATACCTTTAAATTAGTTATTTTAAAACAAAACAAATAAATGCAAACACACACGCAAAGAGAAAAGGGAAGCAAGGAAGGAAGGAAGGAAGGAAGGAAGGGAAGGAGAAAGAAAGAAAGAAAGAAAGAAAGAAAGAAAGAAAGAAAGAAAGAAAGAAAGAAAGAAAGAAAGAAAAAGAAAGAAAAAGAAAAGAAAGAAAAGAAAGAAAAGAAAGAAAGAAAAGAAAGAAAAGAAAGAAAAGAAAGAAAAGAAAGAAAAGAAATAAAAGAAAGAAAGAAAGAAACAAGGAAAAAGACAACATTAAAATCCTGAAATTAATGGCAGTCTTACACTGAGTTCAAAATAAATATAATCAGGAGTAATTCACAAAGGCCAGTGGATGAAAATTGATGCATAACTATTGATCCTTTAGCATCTGAGTTTATATGAAAAAAGGGCAGTAACCAATCAAACAAAAAATGCTTAAGTTCAATTTTAGCACAACCCTCTGGATATTTTCAAGATATTGTTTCCCATGGAACAGATTTTCCTACAGGCTACTCTAAGGCACATGGAAGGCAGAGAGATGATTTGGGATAGCCAGCACAGCTTCACCAAGATCAAGTTTTGCCTGGCCAAGCCAAGTGGCCTTCTATGATGGGGTGACTGCATCAGTGGACAAAGGAAGGGCTACAGGTGTGGTTTATCTGGACGTCTGTAAAATTTTTGACATGTCCCCCCTACCACATCCTTCTCTCCAAATTGGATAGATATACATGTGGTAGGTGGACTGTTTGGAGGATTAGGAATTAGTTGGATGATCACATCAAGGGGTAGTGGTCCATGGCCTAATGTCCTCATGGAGATCAGTGACAAGTGGTGTCCTTCAGGGGGACCAGTGCCATTCAATTCCTCATCCTTGACATAGTGGGATGAAGTGCACCTTCAGCAAGCTTGCAGGTGACGCCAAGCTGCGTTGTGGGGTTGACATTCCTAAGGGACAGGATGCCATTGAGAAGGACCTGGACAAGCTCAAGAAGTGAGACCATGGGAATTTCATGTGGTTCAACAAAGCTTAGTGCAGGGTCAGGGCAAGCCCTGGTATCAAGCCGGGCTGGGGGATGAAGGGAATGACAGCAGCCCTTCCAAGAAGAATCTGGGCGTGCTGGTGGATGAGCTGCTGCACATGACCCAGCCACGTGCCCTTGCAGCCCAGAAAGCAAATGTGTCCTGGGCTGCATCCAAAGCACCGTAGGTGGCAGGTGAGAGAAGTGATTCTGTCCCTCTGCTCTGCTGCATCCAGCTCTGGAGTCCCTGGCACGGAAAGGACGTGGACCTATTGGAGTGAGTCCAGAGGAGGGCCACAAAAATTGTTAGAGGGCTGGAGCATCTCTCCTTTGAAAAGAGGCTGAGAGAGTTGGGGTTGTTCAGCCTGGAAAAGAGAAGGCTCTGGGGAGACTTCATTCTGGTCTTTCAGTACTTAGAGGGGACCTATAAGAAAGATGGGGACAGACTTTTTAACCGGCCCTGTTGCAGTAGGACAAGGGGTAATGTTTGAAACTAAAAGAAGATAGATTTAGACTAGATATAAGAATAAATTTTTTACAATAATGAGGTTACCCAGAAAGGTGGTAGATTCTCCACCTCTGGAAACATTTATGGTCAGGTTGGACAGGGCTCTAAGCAACCTGATTTAATTGAAGGAGTCCCTGCTCACTGCAGGATTGTTGGACTAGGTGACCTTCAAAGGTACCTTGCAACACAAGCTATTCTATGATTCTATGTTTCTATGATTTTATGTCAGAGATTTTAGAATTTCCCTGCATTAATTCTCACCTGAAATGGATCGGGTCTTTTTGCTAAAAAAAGGCAAAAAATTCAATACTACTACTACTACTACTACTACTACTACTACTACTACTACTACTACCACTACCACTACTGCTACTACTATTAACAGTGGTGGAGTAACCATTCAGACTTATAAACTATTTAAGCAGACATTTACTCTCTGTTGAACCTTAAAATTAAGTTAGAAATGACAATTACATTTTTTTCCTTTGGATATTAGCATGCTTTTTTTCTGGTAGACAGGAAAGCGTGTGATGCTACAAGGATAATAAGCAAAGTGCAAAGTGAAATTTGTATGGATACATAATACATCTTTTGGTAGTCTACACCCAACAAAAAATTTTCCATTAGAAAAAGTGGGCTACTCTGTGAAAAGTGCATTTTTAAGAATCCTGTCAGAGTCCATCTACAAACCTAGTAATTGAAGTAGCTGGGCTTGCACAGATAGAGTCAACTGGAGCTTGTTTTTGGAGGCAAAACTTAGGAAATAATTCAGCTGATGGACACCACGAGACAAAAATCCAATCCATCACACATAAAGTCTGTTAGCACAGCATGGCTAAAAAAGTTTTAAAAATTCATTCTTGTCACTAAGCAGATAAGAGCTGAAGAGCAGATTTATTGATTAAGAAGGTGACAGTCACTTTCCAGATTATAATGTCACTCCAACCAGTATTGCAATACTGATTTTCCAAGCAGATTCTAAGGAAAGAGAAACCTCCAGGAAAAACTATTTCAGATATGAAAAGGATTTAAAAAAGAATGCATTCTAATCAATATTTAGTCGTCTGCTAATATCAGATATGCAAAGTTTAAAAAAATAGCCTTCTAGCTATATTGACAATTGTTATCTAGGATGATATTCCCTCAGATGCTTTGTTTGTGCTTTAACAGTTTACATAAATATATATTTCTTTATATCAGCATACATTTAAAGGGTTGCAAAGTGTGAATTTTGCATTTCTGTCTGTTTTCACATTATCTAGCTAATGGTTTTGATTAGAATGGCCAAAGTATTTAGGTGGTTGTGATTAAGATAATTTTTTTCCATTCCATTTGCTTATCACAAATTCAAAGGCTTTTCTGGACAAAGCATTGTGCGTTCTGACATAAATATAATGCCTGCATGCTTAGAAGCACAAAAAAACCAGCCCAGTTTGAGGTACAATGTACCAATTCACAATAACAAAAGCAAGCCTTAGCCCATACCCCCCAGCAGTTCTCTGTGTGTTTTGAATGGTTCACCACAAGTATAAAATACTTATATTTGTAGAATTAAAGAAATACTGCAGACAAATTTCAAAGGGTGTGAACTGAAAATATTTCTAAAGTTGACAGAAATAGTAACCGTTAACAGGTTTGTCCTTATGACCTATTTTATTAACTTATTTTCTCTCATTTTCTTAAATAATTTTAAAGAAATACACAAATGGTTAGGAACTTTATTTTTTAGTTTTTCAGATTTCTTCTTTTAAAGATAAACATGCTCTCTTTCACTTTTTCTTATATGTGGACCTGATCTGGCCTAGGAAGTAAAAATATTTATACTCAAAATTTTCATTTACATTTAAATTAAATCATTAAAATATGGACATGCTCATTTTTGGCCTCAAAAGCAAGCATATTTTTTTAGGGTCTGAAGAATCAAACATTAAAATAATAAAACACAACTTAAAAGAGGGAACAGTTATTTCACAGCAGCACATTTAATTCAGTAGCTGCAGTAAAGAACAGAGACTTGGCTGAGATAAAATAAACAAAAGTTGCATGATTACGTGAGCCTGAGAGAAGAAATATTTCTCTATTTTACTTCTGAAGACAGAAAAAACATAATAATTTTATTCAAAATGGGAGAAGATAACACTAAAGGTTCTGAGATTGCCCTTTTTCAGAATGGGTTTAATTTCTGCAATCTTTAATGACATTTTGAAAATACAAATGTTCTTTAATGTGCTTTACCTGTAAACCTTCCATGAGTAGGAGGAATATGATATTTTCACCTTTAGCCAACTGATGAAACAGAAATTTATGAGCCAAGTAAAGGTCTACAGGGGTTTTCGTATTAAAATTTAGTTGGTTTTAGAGGAAAAAAAAAAAAAGGAAATTAAAAAGAAAAAAGAAGCCTTCATTGGCATGATTTTGGGAATCATTTCAGATGCTTAATTTGTATTTCAGATTGGGAATTATCTTTTTATACTTTAGACTATACATTGCATTTTGAATGTGACACCCTGACAAAATCCTTATATGCCTAGTACTTAGCCAAATTTGAGAGCCCTTGTTTAATTTAACAAAACTCTCCCCTGCAGTGCTACAGGTTTGGGAGGAGTGTCTGGAAAGTGGCCCAGCGAAAAAGGACCTGGGGGTGCTCCTCAACCACAGTTGAACACAAGCCAGAGTGTGCCCAGGTGGCCAAGAAGGTCAATGGCATCCTGGCTTGTCTCAGCACTAGGGTGGCCAGCAGGACCAGGGCAGTGATTGTCCCCCTGTGCTCAGCACTGCTGAGGCCACACATCGAGTGCTGGGTCCAGTTCTGGACCCCTCACAACAATAAAGAAATTGAGGGGCTGGAGCGAGTCCAGGCAAGGGCAGTGGAGCTGGGGAAGGGTCTGGAGCACAGGTCCTGTGAGGAACAGCTGAGAGAGCTGGGGATGTTTAGCCTGGAGATAAAGAGGCTCAGGGGAGCCCTTATCACTCTGCAACTCCCTGAAAGGAGGTTGTAACCAGCTGGAGGTAAGGCTCTTCTCCCAGGCAAAAAGTGATGGCACAAGAGGAAATAACCTCAAGCTGTACCAAGGGATGTTCATATTGGATATTAGGTAGAATTCCTTCACTGAAAGTGTTGCCAAGAATTGGAACTGACTGCCCAGGGAGGTGGTGGAGTCACCGTCCCCAGAGGTGTTCAAGACTGGGTGTGACACTTAATGGTGGTGATTGGTCGAAGGTTGGAACCAATGATCTTAGAGGTCTTTTTTGNTACCAAGGGATGTTCATATTGGATATTAGGTAGAATTCCTTCACTGAAAGTGTTGCCAAGAATTGGAACTGACTGCCCAGGGAGGTGGTGGAGTCACCGTCCCCAGAGGTGTTCAAGACTGGGTGTGACACTTAATGGTGGTGATTGGTCGAAGGTTGGAACCAATGATCTTAGAGGTCTTTTTTGACCTAAATGATTCTGTTATTCTGTAACTAGGATCCTTTAATGGTTAATAACAATGCTTGCGCTTTTCTGATAAACCAGACAGGGATTTTTGTTTTGGTTTGGTTTTTTTGTTTTTGTTTTTGGTTTTTTTTGGGTTTTTTTTGTGTGTGGTAGCGGTGGTGGTGGTGGCTTTTGGGGTTGTTTTGGAGTTGTTTTGGGGTTTTTTGGGGGAGTTTTTGTTGGGGGTTTTTTGGTTTGTTTTTTTGGTTGGTTTTTTTGTAAAATAAGTGTGTCTCACTGACAATTGATGGAGAACAGAAAAGAAAAAAAAAGGAAATTATAGAAATTATATCAGGAATAGAAAACTTTTTAGACAAACGGCAAAGGCTCCAAGTTGGGAGAGAGAGAAATGCCAGACTTCCAGTTTGGAACCATCAGCATAGCAAGAAATTGATATGGAGTCAAGAAGGTTTGTTTGAATGAAGGAAAACAAGCTGAAATATGCACAGAAGTTTTTGACTGTCATGTGCTCTTGAATGTTTATGAATCCAGCTGTCCATAGAACTGGTGCTTTAAGAAAGTGTCCACTTAATGTGCTGATGAGCTGTAATAAGCCTTTGAGGTTTTAGATGAACCAAGACATAAGGACACTTTCTCTTTGGGGGAGCATTATTGCTCCAAAGAAAGTATGGTTCAGTGGTGGGTGCACTGCTACCTACTCCTGTCACGTTAACTTTGCAATCATGTGTGCTAGTGTCATAGAATTCATGAAAAACATCAAAAAAGTGCTAAGGGGTTTCAGGTCTTCAAATACCTGGATGTCAGACGCTTTATAATTTTGTAGTGAAAGCAATGATCTTATTAAATTTTCCACTGGGAATTTTATCTTGATTTTTTGGAATTCAATTAAAAATCTCATTAATTTCTGAGAAAGCCTATTTATTACTGAAATAATTTTGTGTAACTTGTATTTTTTGTGTCATGTCTCATTACTTTCTTCAAAGTAATTCTAAAAGTCTGTTAAGTGTTTAAACCCATAAATTGTCCTGAATTTTTAAAATCTTTCATCACATACATACAGATAATTACTTTTCCATATAGTAATTTTATTTCAGGTCTTTTAGCAGAGGATTACTTAAAGCATTATGTTAAAAAATCCTTATTTCTACAATTTTTTGATGCTTACTATTGGAAGGTAGTTAGGAGAATGGTATCAAATTCTTTTAGCTTGATTCACTCTTTATCAGTTTTATTACTTACTCTTTATCAACCTCACTCTTGTCAATCTGTTTCTCAGATTCGCTTTGTATATCCTGAAGGATTCATGTTTATTACGTGCTGCCTATGAGACCTTCTTGGTATTTAGCAATAAAAGGTTCCATTGTCAGTTGCTTATAGCTTTTTCAATAATTTAACTCTCCAGGCTGATATTCTTTATGCTTCTTTCAAAATTAATATCTTTCAGAAAAAAAAAAAAAATTTTTTCCAAACTAGTTCTATTTGGCATGCCAATCACATGGCAAATAATAACATTTGGTGGTAAACGATATATCATAAATCACAGGGAGAAGAGGAAGATTCATTCATATATTTTTACACTCTGTAGGAATGTCATTTAGTGTCAAAAGCATTTTAAAATTGTAAAAATATAATTAAATGTAACAGTCTTGAAATATGTCTACAAAATTATAGCCACAGCCACAGAAGTCCTACAGAACAAGAATGAGCAAAAACAGTCTTCATGCTGATAAGTTTGAGATGATATATGCAATCTTTCATTTTAATGTAATGTGTTTCTGTAAGTGTACATGTCTGTGTCGGGTATGGAATGTCAATATCAGGAAATCCACTGCTTTGAAGCCAGCTGAACTAGAGCACATTTCTAGAGAAAGACAATCTGAATGCACTTACCCTGCAAGAGGTATCTTCCTTCTTTGCCTGTTCTGAGCGGAGACAGTCACGGGATCTGTCTTGCAACAGAAGACACTCCTTGATGTTTAAGAGTAGGGCTAAGCAAAGCTTGGAAAAATCTGATTTCATTTTAGTGCTGCCATTCTGGGTACTGACCATAGGTTAGCTAACAGTGAGGACTGATGTGTTATTCCTGAGGTGTTTCTGCAAATATCACGTGCACAAACGTTAAGATTTGAATTTTTACTACTCTGTTAATGTTCCTGTATGGTACATTCGGCTTCTTGTTCTTTTCCTGTTGTTCTCTTGACATCTTAATCTTTTCTTCTAGGAAGCATCACCTGTTTATTTCATCCATATGCATAACATCAAAGTCTTTTATTACAAATGATGCTGAAGTGATATGGTTCATGCACACCTTAACAAGTCTCCCCCATCACTAATTCAAACAACTATAAATGCTTTCTATAGGACAGTTCCATTCTTTTTTTAATCAATTTAGACTCTGTGTTGATGGTGATCAGTGGTATTGCTCTTTGTCTAACAGAATTTTTTTCGCCACTTAGGATGCTCGACATGAGAAAAACCTGAAACAGGAAAAACTAAAAAAAGAACAGGGAAACAAGGTTTATAAATTAGTTCCACTACCAAACTAGAAACTTCTGGACAATAAGGAATATAGGGAACCATAAATGTTAGCAGGAGTTTTAAGAAAGTGAAATATTTGCTAATTGCATTTAGAGTTATGAAAGGCTCTCCAGAAATAGTACAAGTCATCCACCTCTAATATTTTTATTGGGACAATATCTCTATTGTCTTTATGTGGCAAGCTTTTCTTAATGAGAAACTGCAGAGGTGACCTCCATGAGAAGATGCCAAAACATGTTTCCATGTTGGACAGACAGTTCCAGCTGGCTTCAAGATGGACCTATGCTGGCCAGAGGTGAGGACTCAGAGACATTGGTAGTGTCTCTGTGATAACATATTTAAGAAAGTTTTAAATACCTATGCAACAGCTGAGAGAGAAAGAGCAAATACGTAACAGAAACAACCCTGAAGACACCAAGGTCAGTACAGGAAGAGGGGTAGAGGTGCCAGAGCAGAGACTTCCCTGCAGCTCATGGTAACTCAGGTTGACTGGCTGCTGACCATAAAGGACTCCATGCTGAAGCAGGCTGTATCCTGAAGGAAGGCGTTGCCCCATGGAAAGCTTTCATGGGAACAGGTTTCTGGCAGGACCTGTGGCCCCATGGAGAGGAGTCCATGCTAGAGCAGGTCTCCTGATAGGAACACTTTTCCTGTGGGTGACCCACACTGGAGCAGTTAGTTCCTGAAGGACTGCACACCATGGAAAGAATACTCACTGGAGCAGTTCCCAAAGAACTGAAGCCCATGGGAAGGGCACATGTTGGAGAAAGCCATGAAAGACTGTCTCACATGGGAGACACTCCATATTGGAACAGGGGAAGAACATGAGAAGAAAGGAGCAGCAAAAACATGTGATGAACTGACTGCAATGGCCACAACCTGCCCCCTCTGCTGCTTGGAGGGAGGAGGTAGAAAAGTCAAGAAGAAAGTTGAGCCTATGAAGAAGGCAGGGGTGAGGAGCAGTTTTTAAAATTTGTTCTTATTTCTCCCTATCTTGTTCTGTTTGACTGTTAAGAAATTGATTTCCCCAAGTCGATTTTGTTTTGCCTATGATGGTAATTGCTAAGTGCTCTCCCTATCCTTATCTTAACCCACAAACCTTTCATCATATTTTTCTCCTCCATCCTGTTGAGTGAAAGTGGGTTGGTGGGCACCTGGAGACCAGTGAAGGTCAATCCACCATCCTCCCTCTCTGCATCTTCTTTCCTATACTGAAGATTAAAGAAGTTCTTTTCCTCTCATCTGACACTCATCAACTCCGTATAAAGGGACACATAAAACAGAATAAAGGTGTGAAGTGCTTAGTAGTTTTAGTTGTTTCTTTAAAAACAAGAATCAGAGATTTTACAAAATCAAATACCTCCTTCTTGGACACATTTCTCATCCTGTTTTTTCAGATGATGTGAAGATCACAGCTGGTTCCTAGAGCCTGTAATTTCCTTTCCCTTGTCTTTTTCAGTTTCAAAACTTAATTGCCTACAGAACTGAAGGTGGGGGGGAGGGGAGAGAGGGCTGCAGAGAAATGAGGTGGTAAAAAAGAAAAGAGGAAAAGAAGAAAAAGAAACCTGACTTCATTTAAGTATCATCTTAAGAAATCAATTCCAGGAAATAAATATTTACAGGTTTGGTATTCTGAAGTTAGCAAATATCATAATTAGCATCACTATTCATCTTCATCTCAATTCCAGTGTTATCATAAATTTTAAAAAATTCTTTAGTAATATGGATACATTTCAATAAGACCACTTTCTCACCTGGCCAGATATGACAGTAATTTTTGAGTCAGAAGTCAGACAATATAATATGCACTCACAAGACGACCAGTTGTCACAGATTTGAGGGCTCTTCCAAACCTTACTGGCCCTGACCATCTCCCTTGGGCTTTTTTTTTCTTTAATGAAAAGATAGGAAACCCTAACATAGCAAGCACATGCTGTAGAGTACTCTGGACTGTGCCCAGTCCTGCTTTTTGCTGTCCAAAATGGATCTTGGACCAGTGCTATAGGTCACATTGTTTTCGGTCTCTGGACCTGTCTGATGGATGGCCCCAAGACATGGCTCATTTCCTTGCCTTCTCTGTGACTGTAGGTAGAACTTGTCACTGACACCAACCTGGTACTGCTAAGATCGTGCAGAACTGTGCCCAGGTCACTGCCCTGCCTGTCACCCTTAGCTCCTTGTGCGTCTCCCTCATGGACCAGTAATGCTCTTGCTGCTCCTTTTAAATGAAGTTTGTTTCAAGGCTGCTTTTTGTATCCACTCTTTCATGCATCTTACTCAATTCATGCTTGGAATGTAGAAGTGTAAACCCCAGGTTATACTGAAATATCAGCATAACACTCATGCATGTGAACATATAGGCTTCCATGACACTGCTATGAAGGAAGAAGGGTGTAGGAAGACAAAGCCTCTAGAAGGCCTCAGGAAAATTTTCCTTTATATGAATTTGAACAATTAAAATTTTAACTTTGAACAAAAATTTTATCTCCAGATATCCAGTATGAATTGGTTGCAACTTGATTTTTCAAAGAACTCATGACTACATAGAATCGTGGAATCATTTCTGTTGGAAAAGATCTTTTAAGATCATTAAGTCTAAACAATAATCTAAATCCACCACTAAACCATGTCCCTAACGTCCCACCTAAACATGAATCTTCATATCTACACAATTTCATAGTTTCAAAGTATGGTTCCTTTTAATATGAAGCTATGCATTCTTATGTCTACCTATCAGACCTTTGATTCATAGCCTGTGTACTCAAAAAAGCACAAAAATATAGTAAAAGTTCATTCAGCTACAAAGAAATACTGAAGGACTTGCTTCTGAAGAAGCTTCTCTTTCCCACCTGCACCTTGCTAGCCTTACTTAATCCTAGCCATGCTTTCTGGGCTGAATAGATGATATTTTGGCCTGCCAAACTTTTTATCTCAGCAAAATACATGGAGCAAATAATTGGTAATATTACTTTAAGACCTGTTGCATGTTTACCTGTCAGTGAAAAAAATGTAAAAAAGAGAATCTTTAGCAGTTCTCTGGCTGTTTACATCGCACTGTGTTAAATATTGCTAAAGAGTTAAACAGGAGCAACTTTCAGCACCACAAGGCCCAAGAAAGATTTTACAGCAGTGTCCCAAGACATTCTTAAAAGCTGTTTAACATCTTAGCAACATGGACAGAGGGACCGAGGGCACCTTCAGCAAGCTCAGTGATAAGCTGTATGGTGCAGTCACACACTGGAGGGAAGTGATGCCATCCAGCGGGACCCGGACAAGCTTTAGAGTTGGGCCCATGATAGCCTCATGAACTTCAAAAAGGCCAAGTGCAAGGTCCTGCACCTGGATTAGGGCAATTCCGAGCACAAATGTAGACTGGATGGAGAACAGATTGAGAGCAGCCCCTGAGGAGAAGGATGTGGAGCTGTTGGTGGAAAAGAAGTTTTACATGAGCGGGCAATGTGTACTCACAGCCCAGAAAGCCAACCCTACCTTGGGCTGTATCAAAAGAAGCATGGCTGGAAGATTGAGGGAGGTGATTCTGCCCCTCTGCTCTGAGGGGTGAGACCCCACCTGGAATTCTGTGTCCAGGTCTGGGGCCCTTGAACATAAGGAAGGACATGGATCTGTTGGAGTCTGTCCCGAGAAGAGCCTTGAAGATGGTCAGGGGTCTGGAGCATCTCTGCTATGGAGACAGGCTGAGAGAGATGGGGCTGTTCAGCCTGGAGAAGAAAAGGCCCAGAGAAGGCCTTACAGCACCTTCCAGTAACTACAGGGAATCTGGAATAGAGTTGGAGAGGGACTTTTCATAAAACATTTGTACCAGTGCAGCAAGAGGACAAGGGGTTATGGCACCTAACTGAAAGAGGGCAGGTTCTCATTAGGTAGAAGGAAGAAATTCTTTATAGTGAGGGTAGTGAGGCACTGGATGAGCTTGCCCATAGAAGCTGTGAATGCCCAATCCCTGGAAATGTTCAAGACAAGGTTCGATGGGGCTTTGAGCAACCTGGTCTAGTGAGAAGTGTCCTTGCCCATGGCAGTGGGTTTGGAACTAGGGGAATTATAATGGTCTACCATGGTAATGATCTTGCCCTGACAAGTTTTTCAGTCCTCTGCCTTGTAAATTTCAAGACCCAGCCAGATAAAGCCCTGAGCAGCCTGGTCTAATCTCATAAAAGACCCTGCTTTAAATAGGAGGTTGAGTTGGAGACCTCCTGAGGTGTTTTCAGACCTAAATTATCTGATTTCATGATCCTAAAAAGAAGTCCAAACCATCCTGAGAGAGCAATTAAAAAATCAAGGTAAATTTTTCAGGACTGCAAAAACTAGCTGTCAGTGAGTTTCTGCCTACCTTCTCCTCTATAATGCAGTTACCTGAAATGGACTTTTTTTTTTTTTTTNATGGCTTTTTTTTTTTTTTTTAACAATGCTCCAAGTACTGTCACATTTAGAATTTTCTGGATTGTGAGTGGGAGAGCCATGGAAACCAGACTTAAGTGCATTTTGAACCAATTAACCTGTTAGAACATTTTGTACTGCTGAGTTCTGTGGCCAGTAAACAAATATACCCTTAAAACTCAGAAAACATGCAAGGTGAATGATCCCCATGAACATTCTAATGATATCTTCATTTTGAAAGATATTTTTCCCTCTCTCATGAAATAATACCATTTAAAAAGCATTGTCTTTCCTGAAATTACTCAGGTATGCGTGGATCTTCCTTGTTTAATAACTGCAACCAATTAAAAGGAAGGAAAAAAGATCTCCTGTTTTTGTTATTAGATGTGTAATAATGAGGCATTGATTAATCAATTGCTTAATTTTAGCTATTTAGAAGCAAGTACCTTCCTCTAGCTGAAGAATAAAAAAGAATATCACAGAGAAGAAGAAGTCTTTTTAAAATCAGTTTACTAAAACTTTTGCAATTTTGCCCCTATTCAATTTCTAAAACATTTATTTGAATGCTACCTGAACATTGGCTTTTCCTTTACTTTTACATAGGCAGAGATCAATGTCATTTTAAGCAACAATAAATAACCAGCATTATTTATTCTCATCTGCTGAGAGGTCCTTCAGCTTCATTTCCTTTGCTCATCTACTGCAATTACTGCACAGCACAGGATGTTAAGATCAACCTTTTTTCTCTGTGCCACTTAAACAAGACTGAAAGGAAGCGCAAATCTATAGTCTTTGTTGGCAGGTACAGCTGCTTTGTGTGCTTTTTTTCTCCTCAGATGTGAAGTCACCTAAACACTTACTCTAGTCAACACAAAAATTTTTAGAGGTCAGAGAAAAATGTAAAATTAAACATAAGAAAGATTTTTAAATTTATGCATGTATTTTCTATTATCCAAAGAGTCAGTTTTCCCTTTTTCTCAGGAAAAAATAGAAGCAGCCCTCCTTTCCCAAAAGCAGTGTTTTCCCTACTGATTTTGTTGTATGTGCCCTAATTCCCTAGGCAGTAAGACACACAGTTGTACTACACCTACTTTCACAGTCTGACTTTTCCTGCCTAACTGCACCCTTGTATGTCTAAGATATGTGTTCATGTTCCATATACCCTTTTTTACCAGTTATCTACACTTGCAATAGTTTTTCAGACTAATCTCTTTCCCTTAAGAATAGCTTATTGAAGATACAAGATCCTTTAATGATGATTTATGGTTCCCTTCCAAAAGCTTAACAACCAATCTTTTGTGATCCCATTTCACAGATCTGTGTGCAACCCTCATGACCTTGCCAGTATCTGTTTTCTCCTCTCACAGAGATATTTTTTTTAACACCAACTATCACCCTTGTAAGTTTTATTCAATTATTTATGGAACATAAATTAGGTAAAGAAATCCTAAACCTCTGTCACAGTCTTGATGGCCACTTTTCATTCCACTTCCATTCCCACTCCAGTTCATAACTATATTTTCTGTGTATTCTCACAAGCCTACAGGAGGCAGTTGCTTTTGCTGATCCACGGTCCATTGACCATAATGACCATAATGTTTTTTGACTGCCAGTGTATGGACACACAAGCCCTGTGATCTTTCAGTTATGTCAGAATTTTACTCTCTTGTGGTGAGTGTGTGCAGTGGGACATTCACAGGCAATGTGCTGCACTCCATTTCTGAGGCAGACGACCACTGCTTCACAGACCATGCATAAACCACGGTATGTGTGCTGTGAGAAATTCTGAAGTACTTATACTCTTTCTCTGCCTAGGACTGTGGTCACAATAAGACCATTCTACTCTCTCAAAAACCAAAGCAAACCAAATCAAGAAAAAAACCCAAAGAATATAGGCAAAAATGCAGCCACTGACAAAGAAACCATGCAGTCTATGATATATAGGCTACAATACAGCTGAAATATAATTAATCCAGTAACGCCAAGCTAGAAACGTGAAAGTGAGGAAACAAAGCAAAAATGTGGAAAGTTCCCAGTGTGGCTTCATAACTTGATATGAACTCAGTGGGGTCAAGCATCAATTTTGCAACAGTGGCACTTCCTTGATGAGAAAATATATTTACTGTTTGCATGTGCTTTCAGGTAGTAGAGATTATTGATATTTCTTTTATCTTTTAGCTATTGAGCCACATGCAAACAGTACATAAGAAATGGCAGGCCATAATTGCATTTCTCTTTGTAGTTATGTTTCTTGGGGTTTTTTTAGTGGTTTTTTTCCTGTATTCTTAAGTATTTGCACTATTGGAGTGTAGAAGCTAGAAAGTCTTTCTTAAACTTCTCTGTAAGAAAGGAGTGCGGAAGATTCAGGCACTGAAAAAATTACAAGCTGCAGAAAAATATATTGAATGCAAAATTCCATAGGTTGTTTCTGGAATTCAGTATACATTCCTTAGTTCACAAACATTGTGCTGTTTTAAAATAAATTTTAATATGAGAATTTGTTACTTGATGTCTGATCTTTAAAACTATTACAATTTTCTCTTCTTCCATGATTTGTATAAAAAATACAAATGATTTCTAATGGTGGATATTCATTATTGTTACATACAGAGGAATTTAATTCTCTTTTTAGAACTTTACCAGTACTGAAACTTACATTAACAGTATGCATATTTTTAAGGATGATGAAAAACAAGTTTAAAGATTTTTTAAAATATTTTTTCAGATACATGATTTTAAAGAGAATTTTGAACATGTCAAGAGCATAATTTTCCTGTGGTTTGATACATATAAAGAGCATTAAAATGAAATATCTGGTTACACATCCTAATGAAATTGACCCTGATTAAAGCTCATGTACATTGCCAAACTCCAGTAGGAAATATCATATATAGCTCAGTAGGGGCACTCAAAATGCTTTCAAAACTTGTCAAATATTGTTTGCAGCAAAACCTCACTGTGAACAACCAGGTCAAATTTGACCCTCCTGCGACTTCATGAGGTTGTACAAGATGGTTGTTGTACAAGTAGTAAAAGAAAACTAGCTTAGAAATTATGCTAACTTCTGAATAACCAAAAATAATAAGCCTGTGAATTTTACAAATAATTTCATTGATATGAAAGAGGGCATAGAGGAGCAAAATTCAGTAAATCTGTGTTGTTACAAATTGAAAACAACAAAGATTTAATTTCAGTGGTTTTGTAGATATTATGTTCCTCTACCCATTCTTTTCATGCACAGACAAGAATTTCATACAATTTACATAAAATTTGCACAAGAATGATTTAAAGATAAAAAATAACATTCATTAGTGAATTCTAGGGTCTTTTTTCTCACACCCTTTGGGAGCTACTCCTACTTCTATTGTCCTCCCAACTCTGGGTATCCAGCGCAACATAAAAAAACCACAAAACCCCACAAACAAAAAATCAAACCAAAACAAAAGAAAAAAACCACACCATTCTTACATTAGCACTTAATAATTCTTTAAAATATGGTATTCCCAGGAAGCTCATGCAGGCTTTTATGGCTTGTTCCATTCGAAACAGAATATTAATCCCTGCAATCTCTGAGATAATACAGAAGTAGAACATATAATTTCCATATTCATTCTCTTCTGTATATGTTTGTACATGCACAAACATTCACAGAAATGAATTTATGTACGTCAATACAAATTGAAATGACATAATTAGATTATATAAAAATCCAAATGCCAGTAACGCTGCTGACAAACTGCAGAATATGAGATACCAACCCTTTTGGCATTGCTCTTAGTGCTCTGTGAACATCAGAAGGAATTTGTAGTACCTTACATTCTTCTAATAGTTTTATAATACTTCCAAAATGGTGCATACTGGGAGAAAAGGGAAAATTTGGGTTTTACTATGTGATATTCATACTGTAACATTTTGATGAATTCATAATATTGTTTCATTTTGAAAACTTGATTTCTAAAGTTCTATTAAGAAATATTATACTGACATTTAAGCAGTGATAAAGGATTGTTTTCAAAGAGTTTACTAAATTCTGTGAACTCAATACTACAATGGTTAAAGCATCTGCATTCAAAACCTTATGAGTTATATCAGAAACTTTCTATCCAGAACACAACTTCTTATACAGTCCTTTAAAAGAACTGTGATATCAAAATACAAAAACCAGCTAGGTGATTTTAACACAGCTCACAAACCCACATACAGTTAAAGCCTGAATTCTATCATTTGCTCTTTGTAATTTTGTAATGAGCAGAAGTTGCAAACTTGGCTTGTTATGGTCTTGTAAACATAAGTGCACAGAAGAAATATCTACAATTTACAGAACACAAAAGAGCAGATCACAGTCTGAAGAAAGTCTGGAGTTCATCTTCTGGACAGGTGGCTTTGGCTTATTATCTTGTCTCTCTTACCAGGATATTTATGCACAGTTTCCCTAAGATCAAAAAAGAGAAGATGCAAAAACTAAAATGTGTTTTCAAGGTGCAATGCTACTATCAGACTCTACTTTGATTGCTTTCCAATATGTTGTGTCAGCTGTCCTGGATAAAAAAAAAAACCTTATTCCATTGAATTAATTATAATTCTAGAAAAGGTTCCTTACTAGACAAACGACAAAATTTGTTACTGTTATTCCAATTAGTTTAATGGGCAGAAATTGAAAAGTTCAACAGCATATTGCATATAATATTTTTGATAATGTGCAAAAATATATCCCATTAGAAGTATAAAGTTATTTGACTGTAAAAAGTTTTAAATCAGCACAAAATATATATAAATACAGCATAGGCAAAATTATTTAAGATAATTTTTCGCACTAGTATTCTCATGATAGATGTCTTCAGGGAGCTTCCTTCACCAGGGTTACTATCTGTTAGAGAGGATCCCCAGGAAAAGTCTGAAGAAATTTCAGTATCAGTAGAAAATGTTCTTAAAAAAATAAAAATGAAAGAATAATAAAATATCAAGACTAGATTGCAATCTTCCACAAATACTACTCAAGATCTACACTGAAGACAAAGATTTTTATATCTAACATATGTGCTAATATTTAAGTTCAACATTTAAATATTTTTTGAGTTGGCATTTGCAAATTCATTTATTCTTTTTTATTTTTTTTGTGGCTTAGGCTGGGATAGAATTAATTTTCTTCATAGTAGCTACGTTTTGGTTTTGTGCTGTAAACAGCGCTGATAGCACAGTGCCTACACAGAGCCAAGGCCTTTTTTGGTTATCCCACTGCCCTACCAAGTGAGTGTGCTGGATGTGCACAGAAGACTGGGAGGTGACTCAGTCAGGACAGCTGACCCCAACTAACCAAACGGATATTCCATACCTTACGGCATCATGCTCAGCACAAAAACTAGATGGGAGCTTTGCAGGGGGGCCACTGCTTGGGGACCAGCTGAGCATCAGTTACTTGATGGTGAGCAATTACTTTCATTTGTGTTCCTTGTCTTTCTTGGAGTTTATTTCTCTCCTTCTGGTATTTTCTTTTTCTTTACAATTTATTATTATTTTATTTAATCCCCCCCCCCCGCCCCCCCCCCCAGTTATTAAACTCTTTTTATCTCAGCCCATGAACCTTCTCACTTTTGCAATTCTGATTCTGTCCCCAATTCCACAGGGGAGGGGAGCGAGTCAGTGAACAGCTGTGTGGTGCTTAGCTGCTGACTGGGATTAAACCATGACAGGTAGTTATGTCTTTTGTTATTTTTCATCTAACACATGAAAGTACAGTGTAACACTGATATTCTCCATTTTAGTTAAAAAGTAAATGAGAGACAAGATAGAAATCATATGTAACAAAATATAACAAAATGACAAAATAGGAAACTCAATTAAGGTGGTCTATCAAAAAGTTCAAAATACATTCAAAATTATGGCATAGGTGCCCAGATTTATAAAAATGTAACTGAAACTTCTCTAGCATATTTCTGGAACCAAGATGATTTTTATCAACACAGTGGCAGGCAGTTTTCTCTGTATCCTCACCTAGTCCATAACAATTAAGAAAGATAAGATGCACACAGTCATGTCATAAGAGAACAGTTGATGAAGACCAAAGGACAAAAATTTCAGTAGAGGAGAGATGAAACTGCAAATATAGGGGAAAGAAAGCAAAAATCTAGCGAGATTTTACTTTTAAAGTCCTGGTAAGTATCTCAGGTATACATTTTAGAGCAGAGGAGTTGCTCACCGTAACTCAGGGATGTCCAAATATTACAAAATTATCCGTAGAAAGTACTTGTGAAAAAAGTAGCCCTTTGAATCCTTTTTAACTTGCATCCAAGTACTGGTGGACTCAGTAGAGGTGTGTGTAACTCGCCACTCGTTCATGCTGCCCAACCCCTCTGGTGTGCACTTCTGCCATCGCATTTATTTATGTGCATCTGTGAATAGGCCCGGTGTTACATCTGGAACTAGTAATGCACTTGTAAGTGATTCGTCAAAATCAATGTGAAATAGAGGCTCAATTGTCCTCTGAGATGCGAGCTAACTATTTAATCTAAAAGGCTGAATAAAATTAAAGATTAAAAAAGGAGGTAATGAAAAATATGCAATTTATTGTAAGTGAAGACCTCTGTATATTAATAGAAAACCTCTTGGACTTCTCATTATCATTTTACAGTTGTGCAAAAGCAAATAAACTCATCTCTTGCTTATTTCCATAGATGATTAAACCCTATATTATTACAACATTCATCTTTCTTTTTGCCTTTTTTTTTTTTTTTAAATAACAATTATTTCTGCAGGTATAACTTATGCATATAAGTGACCGTGAACATAGATTGCCATCGATTTCAGAAAAAACAGCCTGCAGCATAGAGGTCCATGGTTAGAGACAAGTAAATCCCCTGCTTAAATCCATAGCCTAAGGTTAAGACAAGTGATTTGACTTCATAGCAGGATTCGTCTGTGATCTATTCCTATTTGTTTAGCTTCTGTTTATAACTCTTCCTAATCAGGAAAATGTGGACAGCAGTTTTTTCACAGGGGTGATTGCATCTACTCAATTTGTACAGAACCAGAAACTGCTTTCTGTGTAACTGCACTGGGTTTCTGTGTTAGACATGCCAGAGATCAATACATTTCTAGGTAGATACTGCTATTTAAAAATTTACAATAATTATTTCTAAAACATGGACCATAAATTACTACAAAATGTTTAAGGTGAAGTAGTGCCTTTCGTATACATGGCAAGGTGTTAAGGAGGTAATTGCCATCAAATTTGTGAGATGCTTAGATGCCATGAACCAGGGAGTTATGTAAACACACATAGGTCAGAGTCAAGGTTTGATTTGGAATTCAGGGACTGCTGAGGAAAACAGACAACATTGTCTTCAATACTGCAATCCAAATGAAAACCTTGAGAAAAAACTACATTTAAAATGTTCAAAGAATTAGGGATGTGGGGAAACTAATGAGCATGTTCAGAAAGATTTATGGACTTTAATTTAAACAAAGTAGCATAAGTTACATTTTCAAATTGAGAATGTTGATTCTAAAACTACTTTTTTTTTTAAGATAATCTAATAGTAAACCAGAGAACACATATCTGGAAACAAATTTTCAGGACTCAGTAATTTTTTTGAATAAATAGACCATATTATATTTTATTATTGTTTTTCTGTTAGAGCTATCAGTTCAAAGTTATACTTGTCACTTACTTTTCCTTCCCAAAAGGATCCATCTCCATTCCCCAAGGATAAGGAAAAACAGATATCAGAACTCAAACAATTCTTATTTTCTTGCAAATCCATATACATCCATGCATAGTCCTAACATGTCGGTTTTGGAAAAGCAGAATTCTTCAGTGACAAAAAAAGTGGCTGATTTTTTTGACAGAATTCAGAGCTATGTAGAATTTCTTGAACTTGTCACAGAAGCAGTAGAGTTGATACAGAGTCATTCTCAGTGCTTCTCTCTACACTTGCTGGTCCCTATCCTACCCTAAGAGACTCTGAATCTTCAATTGCCCTTGCACACTCTCACAATATATGTCATAGCTTTGATACCCCCAACTTCATTTTGTAGAGAGTGACTTAAATGATCATCTGTTTCTCTGCACTTTATTTTGGACTGGAGGGCCTTCCCTGGAACAGGGAGCAGTTTTCCTGCTCTGGCTATCGGCTTGAGGGTCAGATGTTTCCTCCTGATGAACATACTGGGACTAGCAAGAAGGCAGGAAAAGAAGCTCAATTCAGCATCACTGTTTTCAGCACCAAAACTCCCTTACTTATGGGCAGTTCTCACTGCACAGCAATGCACTGCTAAAATACAGCAGTGGGTTGACAGAAATATTAGATGAAGCCATAATGATGCAAAATATTTTAGCATTTCATTTTCTAAGTGAAGGACCAATGATTAGAATGCTACAACACACTGGCATATCTTGCAAAAAGCTCAAGTTTCTTTAGCTCAGTCAAGCTATTATTAATTCAGATACTAAGGATACTTCTTGAAAAAAGTGAATTATAGTTATGCAGAGATAGTAGTTTTGTTGTGCTTTTTCTAATAAGTAACAAGAGGAATCCAGGCTTTTCTAATTTTCCTCATTGATGACACTTTTAAAACCAATTTTTTTGTTTTTCAGAGAACCCTCTAGATCTATTAAATGTATTCATGAGCTAGTTCTGCTAACACTATGTCTTCCATTATGCTAAAGGGTGTTATTTTCATTTCATCATATCTGTTTGTGTGTCTTTAAGTGATAGTCATAAGCTTATGGCTTGGCAGTCTGCAATTGATTTAAAAACAAACAATCAAAAAAAACCCCATAAGCAGAGAGAAAAAAGAACCAAACTGTGAAGTTCGAACAATTCAACTCCTACACAGCTGCCTTGAATGTATCTCAGGCAGAAGTAATTAGTGTTACTCAGACCAAAGGAAAATCACCTTCCTTTCTAGAATGATTAACAACTATTTTTTTTTAATATATTGCAAATACCAAGACTAGTTCTATCATTATTTTTTGTATATAAAGCATAAAACATTCAATGCAGCATGTTATGAAGGTATATGAAAAACAACAGCTTAAATTCTTTATTTCATCTACAAATGCAATCAGTGATAATAGACAACAATGCTAAGGAAAAAGTAATTTGAGGCTTACTAGAAACAAGAATAAAAAAGTAAAAAATCCAAAACCCAGCACAAGAAGAACCATTTCTGGAAGGGAAAAAATAGTCTTAGGGCAATACTGAATGTTACTAAAGTGAGAGCCACCAACACAGATAATTAACAGTGTTCAGAATCACCTTCCCTTTTGTTTTAGTCTTTTAAAAGTAGACAGAACTTTAGATAATAATTCTTTCTCAAAAGATTCCTTCAGAAAATATTAATAGATGTTCCAGTACGCTTCACAATTTATACACAAGCTGTCATTTTTGGAATAGAAGCAATGAGTTGCACAAAGAAGTCATAGAAACAGTCTTGAAAGTGCTTTCAGGAGATGATTTGGTCTATATCCCCAGTCGGGGACATAACCAGATGGGTTTAGACATGGTCCAACAGAATGCTTTTGTCTGGTATTTTCTGAAGATGCCTGTTTTAAATAAAGTCCAACACAAATTGCACAATCTCCATAGGCAATGTGTTTAACGATGATTTTCTAAGCTATATCAAGTATTTTGAATTAATTTAGGCTCTTTTTTTATTATTATTATTATGCATGTCTACATTTGGTGGATATAAAGACATATTTGCACTATCTGTTTTGTAAGAATATCTTTCATATAGTTGAATATTATAGTTATATTCTAAAATCCCTTTCCCATTCCTTCATTGCTGATCTTTTCTAAATTCATTTGAGCAGCAGATCAATGTTTACTATCAGTTTTAACAACCTCAGGCAGTTTTTCATAACTCATCTTAGTGAAAAAATCATCCCTCCCCAAAGTGTTGATAATCTAGATAAGAGATCAAATTGTGTCCTGCTTATTATGGTCATATCTTGAGACAGGCAAAACTGACACTTTGTAAGAGCCATTTAAAGAAGCCAAATGTCCAAACTGTGTTGTTGCTACAACCTTAAGAAGAGGGATTGTAAGTTTGCAATTGCAGCACGCTGATAAAATAATTCAAAAGATACTGAAGTAAAAGAGGAAACGTGTCTTTGGTACCAAAATGATCCATTATCGCTCCTTTATGTTAAGCAACAGACCTTAAATAGAAAAATCAAATTTAGATCTTGGTAATCCATCTGTATCTCTAATTTAGCTATCTATTGAAATGACTTACCCATTTTTTGGCTAGTTGGACAAATTGTCAAATATGAACTACTACTATAATTTCTATAAACTACTAATATAAGGCCAGCTTTTCATTTGCATTACAGGTGATTAAAAAATAGTTATTTCTTTGAGTAAATGCATTCCCAGTGTACAGTTTCTGGACTTTTTTATCTGCACATTGTCAGATGTTTCTATAGAATTTAATAATGAATTCTTCACAAAGAACATGCAGAAATATCTGTAAATATAATATGGCTGCAGCTACAATAATGGGCAAGGGTCTGTCCTCACAGGTTAACTACATTTCTTTGTCCCTAAAAAAGTCTGCATTCTTTAAGCTACAATAGTAAAAGACCTTTTTTATTATTTATTTTTAGCTGCAAGAATTCATTCCAATCTCATATATTTTGGAATCCAAAACCCCAAACTATTAAATAGACTTTTCCTGGATTAATTTTGATATTAGTCCTAGTAGCTGTTTCAGTTGTTTTATAGTTTCAATGTACATAATGGTTGTTGTGTCTATTACATTCTTAACCAAAAAAATATCTATTTTCAAGATGCCTGTAAGTTAAAATTAAATAACTGTGATACAATAGAAGATGCCTAAAAAGAAACAGCAAGTATTCCAGAAGATTGGATACAGGAGTAGTAATCAACTTTACAGCTATGTTAATTTCTCACATGATAAACCATGGCAGGGTACCTCTAGAAGAAAAGATTTTTCATTTGGTAAAGTGCCATATTCTGTAATTAGAAAAAATTTTATGATTGGAAATATAGAGGCTAGCATGTTAAATGCTTTCTAATAGTATTGATCTTACTAACTATTTTAAATATATGTGTATATATTTATTTATTTATGGTGTGTGTATATATATCTCTGTGTAGGCACACAAAAAAGACATTCACTGTTTTATCACAGTTCAGTAATTTTAGAACATCTCATTAAAGGCTTTTGCAAAGAGCTGAATCAAACCTTGGCTGTGCAAGTTACGTTCAAGTCCATGTGAATTAATTTCCTTTTTACTTCTCCACAGGTTTGCTTAACCACCTGCTGAATTCAGAGGGGTATACCATCTGTTAAACTGGGGTCCAAGACTTTCCTCAACAGCAAAAGTCTCCTAACATCCACATTTTAAACCTCCAAACTCACATTAAAATGCTTCCTCAGACTGTGTTCCAGAGGATGTTCGGGGCCTTGGGCTTCACCTACACTAGTAATGGAAAAAGCAAGATACTGGGATAAGGAGTGGTATGTGGATTTCCTTATCACTGAACTGCTAATCAAAAAATGGCTGGGTTTTGGCTTGGGCAAACAAACGCCCTCTCACCCTATGCCTGATCACAGAATCATAGAGTCACAGAATCATAGAGTCACAGAATCATAGAATCATGGAATAACAGAATTGCTTTGGTTGGAAAAGACCTTTAAAATCAAGAAGTCCAGCCATTAACCCTGCACTGCCAAGCCCAACACTAAATCATGTTCCTAAGCATCATTACTACATGTCTTTTAAATACTCCACAATTACTGTTAGCCAACAGCCTTTCCCAGCAGCCAGCTTGAACAGGACAGCATGGTTTCACAGAAGAATGGGGAGATTAGCTGCATTAGCACTAATCATGCTGTACTTGGTGTCTCTGTTATTTTCTGATATAAATTTGATATGTTTTTTTAGCAAAAAATCACCCAAGATACCATTGATGTCGTGTTTCTCTGCTCCAGTGTTCATGTCACGCACAAAGCCTGAGTTATATCTGGACTGCAATCAACACTGCAGACAGACAATATAAGAAGGGTCCTGGCCCCCAGCTTACTGCCTCTTCAGGTCCTCTCCTCACTTGGTGATGGAGGGACTTCCGAGGGTTTCTCTGTTGACTTTGGTGGATTTTTTATTTGAACCAAAATTTTCAAATCTTACAGGACCATTGTTAAGAGGGAGTGAAAATGTTTCCAAAACAAGACAGAGAACACTGAAACAAGCTCCTGGAGGCCACTGCATTTATTTTGCTTTCAGTGCTAAAACCTATCTGTCTTGGAGTTAAAGACTGAAAACCCATGAATTTAATCTACCTCAAGCTGTTCAGCTACTTTACTTAAAATATAGGCACTTATCCATAATGGAGGCAGCATTAGTGACATTAAAAGCAATGAGGAGTTAATTGCAATTATTCAAATTTGTTAAAAAAAAATGGTATACTTGCAGCCAAGTGTTACTTATTCATTTTTGTTCATGTAACATTGCTTTTTAAAATTGCTGTAAGCTCTAGTCCATTTTAACCTTAGCAATTCCTAGTGCCTATCAGCTCTGTTGGCACCCTTTGGTCAGAAGCTGTTAGCAAGCCCCAAAATGGCCCCCTGGAAAATTTCATTGCAGTCTGGGCATGTGGTGTTTCTTTATATCTACCTACATAGCTGAAGTTAAATGAACCTCCCCAGCAGAACAATAAATCGTTCTACTTTTTTAATATGTTTTTGGATAGTTACCTTTTCTTCAGAATTATAGATTTTTGCAACATTTCTTGTCTTCATATTTGCTATAAGAATGTAATTAAACTGTATCTTAATTTCAACTCTGACAGACAATCAATTACGAGTTCTTCCATCTGTGGCCTCTACTTTAGAAGAGTGTCTTGACATTACATGGATTTTTGACTATGATTTAAAATCATAATAGATTTTCTGTGCCTTAAGATCCCTTGGTGCCTTTTGTATCCTACCCCTCACAAGGAAGTAGGAACTCATAAGATCACCAGAGAATGTGCCAGGCTAACTTTTGTGCTGATCTCAGGTCTAGCTCAGAGACACAATCTGACATCATGATAGATGAGACATAGCTTTTTGCATTTGATACAATGATGGTGTGAGAGACTGAAGTGTTAAGGGTTAATGACTCAAATAATTGGCCATTTGCAAAACCAGGGGGTGCTTTGCTGATGATGTGCAAGGTAAAAGCCCAGGTGAAGAGGGGTTGTGCAGCCACCACTGGAGGATACTAACTGGGGTTTGAGCCAGATAAGTGAAAAGGCAGATCCTGTGAAGGTGGAATAATGCCTTTTATCAGCTAAAGCTATCTCTTACACAACTGACTCAGGTGTAAAAGTCCCCTCCAGGGAAGGCATCTAGACATTCACACATAGGCCTGAAGGTATTTATCCCTTCTGTTGGGTCTTAACCAGATCAACTACTCTGAGTGAGAAGTAGCTGTTGTCTCTAGAAGGTGTCATAAACCATCAAAGATCCCTCCCACACCTGGGCGTTCCACCCATTGAACTTTGTGCTTCATGGGCTTTCCCCACCCTTGAGGTATCAAGAGGCCACCATCACTTCAAGGAGCAGACAGTGAAATTACAACAATCAAGTCTTGTCAGGGGACCCATGGGTGGTAATATATTTCTACTTTTATGTTGTTATATTGCTACAGATAATGATAACCAAAAAGGGTACGTGCCTCTTTCCATTGCAGGGAAATTGTTCTAAAATAAACCTTATCTACCTATCTATCTATCTAAACTGTCACTCAGTGTTGTTTGACTCTAATCTGCCCTAAGGGATCTATTAACAAGAATCTCAGTTACCCTCGCCTTCAGGAGCTGGTTCAAAATTGCTTTGGTCTGGATAGAGGGCTTTTTATTTTGCTAAAAATCCACCCATTTTTCTATAGATTCATTTGACATATATTTAAGATTTGCAATGATTCATACCTAGAATCCAGAATTTTCTTGAAAGCAGTTCAGTATTTGATGTAAGGAATAGGTTTGAAATTACTGTTCAGAGCTGGGTGTTAAGGCGGCTTTATCTGATCCTGAATAAAGAGAAATGACCTTCCTATTGCATTTTGAAAAGTTTATCATCTCCATTCCACTGCAGGATAAAATAGTTCATGCAATAAAATCAGTTCGTCACGCTCTAGAATGATTAAAATCCAGCCAAAATCTCTCTAAAGAAACTAGGAAAAAAATCTAACAAGGAACAAAGATCTCTCTAGCTTGCTTAATGTCTACTAAATATCTATTTAACATACCTATAGTGCAGATAATTTTTTTTGTTCTGAGTGTCCATATGGCCAACTCAATAACGTTATCAAATACCCTTCCTTTTCTACCTCAAAGGTTTTATTTGATTTTTCATGTGATACCATGTTACTGCCATGATCTTATGGAATAGTGTTTCATTAATCATTCTGTTCTAATGTTACTTGTCTTTCTTTATCTTGCTATTTCATCGCTCCTGTATCTTATAAACTTTTGTCTTGCAGATGGTTTTGTATGCGCATTATCACATCTATTAGTTTCCTTCTAAGGCATCTTACTCAACCAGCATTCCTGATGCATCTACTTCTTATCTCATGATGTAAGATTAATGACAGATTGTGTTGTACATGAATTAAAAAGACTGGGAGTACAGGCAGCACACAAAAAGCCAGCCTGAGTCACATGAAATTACACATAATCTGTTCCAAACAATATCTGGATTTTTTTCCCTGCAAAGCTGAAAGCAAATATGTTGGAAGCAAGGGTTCTATGTAAAAGGACTGGAAGCAGTAACATTTATTTGTGAATTGTTTACTTAGCAAGCAGCTTTTTTTTCTGTGTGCATGATTTGTGAAGTTAGTGCGAAAAAAATGAATAACCTATTTCTAAGATATATAATTTTAGCAACCATTTTGCAGAATAAGTGAACAATTTACACCAAATATGGGTAGGGAAAATTGTGACAAAAAGACTATTTCTATAAGCATCCATTTAAAAATCTGCAGACAGTGTTCACTTGACATGTATTACTATAGCAATATCCATCCATACATTACTAAATATAACCAAATTTTTTGTGGCCTAGAAATTCCACATATGAAGGTGAACTGAGCTCTGCCTTAATTGGAATTATTATAGGAGTGGGTTTGGCTCATGCAGTTAAATGTTTGAACTGTTTTCACCATGAAATCATAACCTTGTGCATTTCCTCTTTTATTCAAGAGAGGCTATATTTGATTGCTTTATTAAATGGAAATGAAAACTCTTTTCTTTCTCAGTGTACTACCATTTGAATAACAATTGATCAAGGAAAAATGGGGCATTTTGGGAGCATGGCTGGAGCAGTTTGATGTTCAAAACCACTCTAGAGGAAGAAATGTTTTTTCCCCTCCTTCATGGAGGAGCTGGACTTCTGTGTCCAAGTATTCATTGTAGGAAGGGAAGAAGAGGAAAGCACTGTGGTGAGGCTGGTCAACCAGTCCCAAGAGAATGGGTGGAAGAAGAGATGGTAGGCCATGCAGAAATTAGATGTGTTTTTTGCTTTAATCCCATTAATATGTGTCTAGGGTTGTCCATGTTACTGAGATAAGAAAGAAATTCCATTGAGAATACATGACTTATGAAATGACAATCTTTAGCATACAGGAAAAAAATACATAGAGATTTATCAAAATAAAACAGCAGCAAGTGGAAAATTCCAAATAAATGGAATTAAAAATATGCTCTATGCAATTAATGCTATTGTTGCCTTTGTCATCTTAATATTTTTAAACGTACACACAATTTTTTATGCTGATGAGGGGGAGGGGATTGGGAACTGACAGGTACTGCTTTCAGATTTTTAAAAGATTTTTAATAACTAATCCCTAAACCAGAAACTTGACAATGTAGACACATCATTTTCTATGTTCTTGTAGTCTATTTCTGAAGACTAACAAACAACAAAATATCCCACTTCTTTGTATCAGATAGGTATTCAGAGTTCAAACTCATTAATATTTTCCTTTTATAAAAAAACCAGACTCATTCTAATACCCTCGTCAGCCATCAAAGTCTTCACATGTTTCTATTCATTGGTCCAGATAAAAGCCTTAGATAGGTCCATTAATTTCAGTAAAACTATACAATTTATGCTTATCCAGCTTGCTGCTGGAACAGTTCTATTCACTTTTGCTCCAAATTAATCATCATTTCTGAAGAGAAAGGGGAGAGGAGTAGCATCAGACACAGCATGATCTTTCTGCCTCTAACCCAGACCAACATTTGCCTATATTATAATTACATTGCTTTGTTGCTTCCACTCACTTTCAGTATTTTCTTCCCCTTTTACATATTTTCATAGCTGCCCTTTGTTCTTCAGTTTTCTCAGCATGAATCTTCTCTTCTGCATCTGACATTTCTGCCTATCTGACACGTTACATGCTTGTGGGTAATTTCTTACGTGTGGTATCACAATCTAATCTCAAATGCTAAACTTATTTTCCATGTCGTGCTTATGGAATTAATTAGGAGGGTATAATTCTATGTAGATATGACTTTGGAAGTAGCAGAGCAACTTTGTTGACTGATTTTTTTCTTTTAGGAATTATACGAATATAAATATATTTAATATAATTTTTATCCTTTCCACTAAACTGTCCACTAAATGGACAAAATCATAGCGAGCATGGAGAGTTAGAGTTAAAAGAGAGATGTAAATCTGCAGCTCTGTAGTTATACAAGTTATATTGAATGGCAGTTGATGACAAGACCTTAATCCTGCTCTGTTTGAAATTACTTTTCTATCTTTTTATTTTTACTTTTCTTCTATCTTCTCTTCTGTGCATTTTATATTTACATATTTCTTTCCCTACTGTTCACAGTATGTACATTATATGCAGTAGATATTAGAGCTGTAGTGTCAATGTCTTTAGGTAATAATCCATGAAGATCACCTTATCCACTCTGTATAGTACGAGTGGATTGTTACACGGATAAGAAAGTGGTTGAGAGGTCAGATCCAGAGGGTAGTGGTCAACTGTTCCGAGTACCAGTAAACATCAGTGACAAGTGCTGTCCCTCAGGGTTCCGTATTGAGACCAGTGTTGTTTAATATCTTCACTGATTATGTAGATGAAGGGATCGAGTGCCCCCGCAGCAAATTTGCAGATGACACCAAAATGAGTGTTGTTGTTGACACACCTGAGGGATGGGATGACAGAGGGACCTGAACAAGCTTGAGAATTGGGCCCATGGGAATCTCATGAGATTCAAAAATACCAAGTGCAAGGTCTGCACCTGCTGCACAGCAACCCCCAATATCAGTCCAGGCTGGGGAATGAACAGATCCGGAGCAGCCCTGTGCTGGTGGATGAGAGGCTGGACATGACCCAGCCGTGTGCCCTTGCAGCCCAGAAAGCCAAACGTGTCCTGGGCTGCATCCAAAGCTCTGTGGGCAGCAGGTGAGGGAGGGGATTCTGCCCCTCTGCTCTGCCTTGGTGAGACCCCACCTGAGAGCTGCATCCAGCTCTGGGGTCCCCAGCACAGGAAGAACATGGACCTGTTGGAGCAACTCCAAAGGAGATCACCAAGATGATTTGAGGGATGGAGCACCTCTCCTCTGAGGAAAGGCTGAAAGAATTGGGATTTTTCAGCCTGGAAAAAAGACCTCAGGGTGATGTAATTGGAGCCTTCCAGTACCTGAAGAGAGCCTACAAGAAAGGTGGCAAGGAACGTTTTACCATGTAGGGACAGGGCAAGGGGTAATGGCTCCAAACTGAAAGACAGAAGGTTTGAATTACATATAAGCAAGAAATTCTTTACTGGGAGAGTGGTGATGCACTGGAACAAGATGCCCAGAGGAGTTGTGGATGCCCCACCCCTGGAAGTGTTCAAGGCGAGCTTGGATGGAGCCCTGAGCAACCTGGCCTAGTGGTAGGTGTCCCTGCCCATAATAGGGGAGTTGGACTAATATGATCTTTAAGATCGCTTCCCTCAAACTATTCTATCATTTTTCATTACATATAAATTGTAAGTAAATAGATGAACTTCTATGCACGCCCAGTCCAGTTCTTATTTACCTGATTCTGGTTTGGCTATATTTGGTTTCTGCAAAGTACTTTGCCTGAGACTTGTCAATGGTTTTAACACTGTAAAGGAATTCATTAATAAAAAAACTTAAGGTAATGCTTCATGACCTTTCAGCTAATTTCATAACTGGCTGCTCTTCAGTATTTCCAAATATAATTTTCAGACCACTGGGGTGACATTTTAAAACACAATGCCAAAGCATGTGATTAATTGATGAAGCAAAAATACCTGATAAACTAAAGATTTCCTTAAGTTTACCCAAAGAGGCTGAAAGACAGCAATCACTAAGTTAACCTTTTCTCCTAAGAGTCACTTTGAGCATTTTGAACAGGTTGCTAATTAGGACATCAAAAGTACAGGGGTTCACTTCGAGGTTGAAGACACTCTAGATGACAGACATAATTTTGGCTACCTCAGGAAATAAAAATGTTAACCAGCTTCACTGATTTTAAATTGCTGTTGACAGGATCTGAAAAAAAACTCTGACCCTTGTCATATTGAATTCATCTGTTAGTCAGGCAAATGCTTATGGATGGGAAGACTGACACCTTTCACTGTTTTTGATGTGTTTAAGGTTGCAGCGTGTGAATATGTGCAGGGCTTTTACAAGAACACACTGAGAATACAAAAGATTGAAGAAGGGTGTGAAACCCTGTGAGCTGGCCTGTTTCTTCAATTGTCATTTGGCCTAAAAATCCTATAGTTGGTTTTCCCTTCAAATAATGTTGCTGTTCAGGAACATAGTGGCTTATAAGTACCAAAAAATGTGGACATTAGTTCAATTCTTGCTTAGACTTTGACTTTTCTGAGGTATGACAGATAAAGCTTTATCCTATTCCAGTGTTGCTAACAATGTATATTTTTTTAATTCTTGAAAAGTTTAAGGAAACACTATGCACAAAGAAAAGAAACCTCTAAATTTTTTTTGTGTGTTAAATAAAAAATAATTATGTGATTTTTTTCTTCCTCCTTTTTCCCCAGCTATCACTTTGTCATTGCTACCAAAGCCCCACAGGGAATAGTCCTATTTGAAATCCCTCTGTTTTCTCTTTTTACCCCTGATTATTTCTCTCTGCTTTTTTAATTTTATCAAACATCTCTGTATTATAAACAATGCTTATGCGTAAGATACCTATCATTTTTAAGCCACATTTTTTATCCTCTCACTCTATACTTGCCTACTGTCAAATATTAGAAACATTTAGTAAGTGACATCTTGAAAAAATACTAAAATCCACATGCAATGGGTACTAACAACCAGGAATAGAGATTGTTCTGTGACCCAGCCCAGGTTACGCTACATAAAGTAACAGGACTTCAGCTGAATGAAGGAGACTCCTCCACAACCCAGGAGGAACAGTTTGCTACCAGTGGATTTGGGTTAATATCTCAAAAAGGAGCAAAAGAAACAAAATTTTGGCATCAACTTTTTAAGTGATACTTTATGGAAAAGAAAGATCCCTTTCAGGACATGCTTTGTCAGAATGGTTGACACATTTTGATTTTTGGTACAAATGGCAGAGAGAAAAACTTGGGATTGTGACGCCTGAATAGGAGGAGGCAAGTCTCCACATCTCAAAATTGGGCATTTAGATCTAAGAGTGAGACAGGATTTCAGACACAGTTACACCTTCCGGAATGTGATTCATGTAATGTAATATAGATAATTAATTAAATGCTTCAGTGAAAATAATACAGGCCATGATATACTGCAGTCTTAAGAGACTTGCTCCTGGGAGCAGCTGACTCAACAGCTCACAGTTTCAGCACCTCATCTCCTTTCAGCAGCTTGAATGTGAAATCCTTTTCTTTGAGGCTTCAGTTCCATTATAACCAAAAAGAAAGCTTTTTATATTTTTCTTGGTTTATTTTCCTTGGGTCGAGTAAGTGCAATTGGCTTCCTAGCAAAAGGAACGGGTGCAACTAAGAGTAAATGGAACGTGAGGGTATGACCTCCTCAGTCTGATAGCAACAAGTTGTTGGATTTGTTTGCCATAAATAGGGTTTAAATCTGCAAATACAACATTTATATTTCCTCTGCAGATTTTCAGAGGTAGAGCTTAAAACCTTTACAGAATTTTGGGGGCTAAATGTTATTGTTTGAGAGGGAATAAGTGCAAGGAAAAATGTCTACTTCATCTCTTGTTCTCCACTCTTACTTTAAAAAAATACACTGAAAATATATACCTAAAAAAAGTAATAGAAAGGGAGATCACAGTGTTAGTCTCTTTATTGTAGCTGTTCACAACTTTTGATCATGCTTCAAACACCAGTTAACATGAAGTGAAATACCAATGATACAGAAGTTCAATGACCCAGTGATGTATTAGCAAAGTCTCGTTTCGAATGTTCCAGCTTGAACACGGGGCATTTTCAAGGTGCCAGGCATGCACAAGTCCATTACTGGAGCTAGAAGGGCTGCTCTGTTGTACCTGTGTAAGAGCATAAAGATATAAACCTGACTCACATCATGGGCTTACAGGCTACTGCCGTCAGGAACAGAGTGTGAAGATGTACACAGGGTCAGTTCCAGTCATTACTGGTACAGGCACATGCTATTTTAGTCTAGTTAATAAGGCAGCAAATGCTTAAAATGAAGATACCCAGTAGGAGATTAGTAGAAGTATATATGTTAGCTAGCTCCTGAAATGGAATCTTTACTTTTGTATGATGGCTCTCATGCTTTTGAACATTGCAGTTTCTTTAAAGGTTCTGTGGGGGTTCCAGTCCCAAAACACCTCATTTATAACTCTTCTGTGGACACAGGCTTGGTTGAAAATGAGCTGCACTTGTTGAAATTGTCTTTGTTTCTCTATAAATCTAGGGAATACAAGATTCATCATATAAGTGATCTAAACTGTTCTTTATAAACATGCAAAAGAAATTTCAATTACCTCTAAATAAAATAATCCTTCAATTCAAAGGATCCACTGAACTTAATTTCTGAACAAGTATAGAAAATAATATGAAATGACAGTTCTTCTCATTATACTGTTGCGTAATAGTAAAGTGAAATAAAGTGTGCTGTCTGAATTAGCTGGCCCACTGATGGATGATATGCAAATACTGTGTAAATGTTCAAACATATACCCACATGAATTTTTTTTTAGTTTTTCAAAACATTGCATATCATAAAGTATTTAAAAAATGCAAGTAGAACAGAATCCTCCTACTGTAAGTAAAAGAAGAGAAGAAATATTTTCTTTCTCCTAAGCAGATAATTTGTAATATTTAATTCCTTTGTCTGGAAATATAATTATGTCTTTATAGACTAGATTTATATCTGAAAATACAATGAATTTTAGACCACTGATAACATTTTAAACTGACTTTTGAATATCTTCTAGGCCCGAGATCCTACCACTTCTCCGGATGACCTGTGATCAGTCACTCTTGTAGTGAAAAGGTGTTTCCTGATGTCCAGAGGGAAACACCTCCTGTGTTTCAGTTTGTGCCCAGTTTCTCTGGTCCTGTGACTGGACACTGCTTTAAAGAGCCTGGTTCTGTCTTTGCGCTTTGTAAGCATGAATAAGATCCCCTGAGCCTTCTCTTTGTCACCCTCTGTTGGACTCTCTCCAGTACATCCATATCTCTCTTGTCCTGGGGGATCCAGTCCTGGTTTGACCTCACCAGTGCTGAGCAAATGTAAGGAAAATAATGTAGGGATACTCATGTCACCTAGCTGGGAAAGGAAAGAAACTGCAAGGAATGTCTCAAATCTATGTCATTTTTTAGAAGGGGTTAGAAGGACCTGAGTCACTCGCTAGTGGACAGAAAATTAATGCGGGCTTTGAACATGTTGACCTTTTACTACCAGAATTTTGGCACTAGGGAACTCTT
>VWZT01009987.1:91972-172412 GCA_013397055.1 Pachycephala philippinensis
GTCTGTACAGAAATCAAGCATACCAGAAGCAGAAACTCATTATACTAGCCAAGAAAAGTTTTTTTAATTATAAAATATGTTCCAGTCCAAGTCTTCAGACTAAGCCGACAAAGATTTCTCTGTAGTTGTGTCTTGGAAAATGCTTCTTATGTGTTTTATGTTTATGCAGAATATAAAAAAGTCTGAATTTTGAAAAGTTCTTTTTTCAAAGTGTGTATGTCTGAATCACAATGTGCTTAAGTAACATATGATATTTGTAATCTTGGAAACTCACAGCTCTGAAAGAGTTTAATGATTTTAACTGTGTCACAATGTAATCCTGTTGACTTCACTGGATCCACTTGAAAGAGACACATGTAAAGGACCCAGAGGTAAGTGCTGAAAATGTTTTAAAATTTATGTCAATTTGCTGACTTTAGCTGCTCTACTGAAAGCAATGATTATGGGGACATACAGACGTGCTGGCAAAAATTGCTCCCTATTTTTGTTCTGTTACCTGACAGGAAAGAAGGATGAAATATTACCTCTCTGTCCCATGACAGGAGGTGTAGTCAGTTGACTGCAGCATTCCCTGCTGTAATTACCTACAAGGATGTTATTTTCATTATATTCTTTAAAGAGCTTCCAGTGATGCAGTAGACATGAGAGTGGAAATCATGAAATCACCGTGGTAATACAGATTTCAATCACAACCTCTCTCTTTCCTTTGCCCCAAATACACATTATTGAAAGTTAAATGGTTTTGACTGGTTTTCAATTATTTATTTTTTTCCAGACAGCCCAAAACATTCATTTCATGGGTGTGTTTGAAAACAACTGAGAAATAAATGAGAACTGTATTTTATTTAAACATCTTTTATCTGCCATAAATGGGATCATTATTTTAAATCGTTAGATCCAGAGGGTCATAATTTTGTGAATGTTAAATACATAGACAATCCTACTTTTGTATATTTGTCAAGACATATTGGTACAAAACATGCTTAAGCCTGGTCTTCCACAACATTCTGTAAGAGACTACCTTTCAATGAGGTATTAAATAAACAATAAGACCATGACAAGCATTCAGCAACCCTGATGGGATGGCATCCTGGTGATTTTGTCTCTTCCAGTAGCTAGACCTGTTAGACTTTTGATTTCTCTGCTAGAGGTAGTATTTCCATTCAAAAGTAAACATTCCAGTTGGAATTAGGAGCAAGATTGAGTTTACAAATGCCTTTTGGAATGATAGGAGCTACTATTTAGAAGCTATTCAAATTTTGCAAACTTAATTTTCAGTTTAAAAGTTTTCCACATTCCACAACAGGTACATTCCACAACAAGGAGGCCATAACCCTCCTGCTCCACAGGGCACAGTGGTGCAGTTCTCTTCATTAACCTTGTCTGGAATCTCTGCAAATCACCTATCTGACCATTCCAGTTACAGTTCCTGTCTTTTCATACAATTATAGAACAGCTCAGGTTTGAAGCAAGCTCAAAAGATTATCTTACCCAGCCTTCTGTGGAAAAGAGAGTGCCAAATAAGATTGTCTAGTACCTTCTACAGTCACATCCTGAGAAACTCCAAGGATAGGAACTCTACCACGTCTTTGATAGAAAGGTGTTTGATTTTTGCTTTGTTTTGTGGGGTTTTTTTAAGAAGCATGCTATTTATTAAACTACACAAATTAATTAGCTTAAAGTCTCTATATATTTAGAAGTTTGTGATAGATTTCATTTATCTATTTGCTTCTATTAATTTACAGACATATTTAGGAAATGTAGTTCAGAATTACCAAAAAAACTTTATAGTATTCAATAATTTTATACTGAATAATGCATATTGTGGCTTAGATGTTCCATAATACATTATTTAATACATCTTTCAATGTGTATATGTGACAGTATCTATACAACGACATATGGCATAATATATCAATTATATATATATATAGAGAGAGAGAGAGATATATAATATGTAATGGTATATCATTATAAACCACTGTCCATAGTTTATTACCAGTGAAAGCAAGCCAAAGTTAGAAGTTATTTGCTGCTTTCAATATTATTCTTCTAATATAATACTGTACCAATATTTTTCTTAGATGTAGTTGAAAACTTTCTTAACTGAGGTAAAATAACAATCATGTGGCTTATATTTAACGACTTGTAAACAGATCATTTTGTTGCGTGGTAATGGTTTTAAGGTTTATATTTTACATATATTTTTCAACACACAAGTTTCTTCTGGTCCAGGTTATTCTGTTAACACTGGCAGAAAAGTGAAACAAAGCAGAACTGAAAACCACAAATTTGGGGTTGAGGCTATGTCAAAGTACTCAAGGCAACCTATAAAATTCCTTGCATGCTTCCTGGTCTGATAAACCTTAATAATAGTGAGGGTGTAACTCATAAGAGAGAAACAGAGCTGACCAACACAATAAATTCAAAAAGCCCAGGTCTGCACATCTGTGAGCTTACCACAACCATGTAAAAATGTTTCTTATTGTTGAGGGGATTTTGTTGGAAAAATATTGTTGATCTAAACGACACTATGCAATTTCTGTAAGGAAAGAAGGATGCTGTGCATCCCCTGGCTCCAGCCCAACCTTTCATTTATTTTCAACTTTTCCACTAAGGAAATAATTTTGACATATGGAGATAGCATCTTTTGACATAACCTTCTTGTTCCACTTCTGAGAACAACTTTGCTTCCTGTGTGATTTGAAAGCTTTATGATGAAAGTGAATGTGAACTACTCTATAAAACATGATAGGTTGTACGTACTATGGAGAGGACAGTAATTTTCTGTGGGCAACCTCCCCTAGAACCAAAAATAAATGCCCTGCTGGGATAAAGACAAAAGATTGTGTGGTGGCTGAATGTATGCAAATGAACACCTGTGAGTCCCAGGTGTAGCAACTCCCTCTGTAAAAATTTAGCAAAGAAAAACACGATCATCTGCTGTGCATGCTTGTCAACACCACACTGTCCCTTCCAGCAAATTTCTGACCTGTGGACTGTGCTATAGCACTGCAACTCTTTCCAGTCAAGGAAGAGCCACTCCAGGGAATATCTGAAGTCACAGCTCTTTACTATTACTGCTGTTACTGCTGCTGCTACGGCTGCTGCTGCTACTACTACTATGGATACTACTACTACTACTGCTTCTATTTTTATAGCTACTGCATTTTCTTTTCTCTAAAGGTGAAATGTAGCCTGGTTTTATAGCATTGCTCCCTCTGGAAATGTGTCCTTTTAGACCCCTGTATGGAAATTTATCTCTATTTATGTGTATCCTCATTCCAAGAGGAATTGTGTTGTGTTTGTCTCCTGTTGTGAGAGTAGCAATGGCTGTTTTCTGAAACTCCATCCTTTTTCTTTCTGGGCCTCTTTGATTCATCTGTTTAAAGGAGTTGATCATATGTTCCTGGTTGACAAGAATCATGTTAGAAAAAAAAAAAACAAACCAAACTTTTTGGTCTTATGAAAACAGGGCTTCCAATTCAATAAGGGAAAAAAACAAATCTGAGAATTATAATGAGGTGTAGGGTTGTTTTTTTGTTTTTTTTTTAGTAATTCATCTGGAGCTTAATAGGGCGTATATTTTGTTTAGAATATAGATTTGAAAAAATAGCAAATCTTTTTTTCAGAGAAACATCATCATGACAGATGTAAATAACTATAGTGAGTAACAAAGACAAAAGCAGCCAAATAAATAAACAATAGCTAATGTTTCAAATCCAAGTGGAACATGATATTCCTTGACACTAAAATAGAAGTGTTAGTGCCATTCCCACAGCATGGGAAAACTGTGTTTGTTTATTTCCATTTTGTATTTCCCTAAGGACACTTTGCTCCACCAGCATAATTAGGATGACATTTGGAGCTGCTGTGTTTCAATACAAGAGCAAGAGACACAGTGCAGCTTGACAAGAGATTATGATGTCAAGTCAATTGCTGCAGCAATATCAATATTTATTCCCTTGTTCCTTGTGTCTTGTTTTATTTTCGTTCATCTTTTTCTATTAGGCATAAAATAATATCTAAAACCTATCCTATTATGCAGCATATTTGTTTTTGTTCTAGACATCCTTGCTTTTCTCTAGTTAATTCTGATCTTAAAGCCTCTCCTTTCTCAGGTAAATAGTAGTTAACTCTTTCAGTAATGCAATTACTTTCATAGAATGAATTCTCAATTGATCTAGTACAACATTCTTAATGAGTTCTGTATCTTATTTCATCAAAGAGTGGTCTCAGAACTATATTATGTATTTTGAGTTGTAATTGCTTCACTACTGGTAAATACATATCAATTATATGTATCCATTGTATTCACCACTAGTGAAGCAATTAAAACAAAAAAAAGTGTCATTAATATACGCGTACTGAACTCATTAGAAATGTTGTGCTTGATCCATCAGGTTACAGGCTTTAAATAAGAAACACTTATCAACACCACTTAGCATTACCTTAGATTCCTGATAGTTTATTTTTGTGAAAAGTAAAAGAAAGCTCTGGTTAGCAGCTAATCCATGCTTTCTTTTTACAGAATAGCAGAGAAGATTTACCTTGGAGTGGATGAGATTAACAGGTATAACCTGAGGAGCATTTCAGCATTGTTTGTGTGGAGTAATGTCATAACAGCAAAGCACAGCAGCACAGATGCTAGAGTTTAGAGCCAACAGTGAAGCAATTATGTACAATTGTTATTAGTTTAGCCTGATTAATTTTCTTTTATATTTGCTTGATTTTGTTGTAGAAAACATAAGCGTATTTATGTTCAGCAACCCTTTTTTTTCTAAGAGAATATTACAGTTGCTTAGAGATATATGTCTGTCTCTGTATAAGCAGATTATCTCCTACTGAAGCACAATATCATTGACAGTATTATTTCTTAAATGGATCAGAAAATCAGCCTCCCAATTTAAGGTTCTGTTGAGGTTTAATGCCCTAGGTCTTGTTTGAGAATTGTGTTTATTTCTCTATAACACCGCCAGGAATTTGTTTGATGCATGATCTGGTTAACTTTGCATGACATCGCTAGATGGCAGTGTCACTTCCAGCCTTGATTGGTGTTCCTACATGTTTCTAAGGCATTTAATTGAGATTCATAATCGTTCAACTTCTATTAAGGATGCATAATATTAATATAAAATTAATTTATCGTCAGCAATAAACATAAGGTAAATATCAAAGGGAATAATGTTATTTCTTCTAGTTACTCTAGGTTTTTTACAGGTATTTATTGTTTAAAGTAACCTTGATGTTTACTTCACTTTTTATCGGTATGATTAGGTCAAGTCAGGAAATATTTGAACTTTCCTGAAATGAATGCTTCTAATTTCATGTCTGTCCTTTTGTTTTTTACTTTTGTTGTCACTAATTAGCTGTTCACATGGAGGTCCAGATAATTACTGAAAGTTATAATTTTTAGTAAAACCTTTTTTATGCACAAAAGAGATAGAAAGAGAAGGAACAGGGAAAGAGAAGGCAGTGGGGCCCTTAAAGTCTTACACTACACTGTGCTTTATTCTTGAGGAACTGGTGCTAGTAGAAAGAGTCTCAAACAGGTGTTTGTAAATTTAGTCCACTGAGGTTGGGTTTCCATTATGCTCATTAGGAAGAGACAAAACACATCTGGAATGGTTAGAAGTGGTCTTGAAAGCAGGCAAATTTCTGCAGTCAGAATATGCTGGCTGTCTCTGATGCCTCTGGCAAGTCAGGCATTCCACAGGCTTATTGTCTGCTGGGACAACAATTCACTCATTCATGACAGCCGTGAGGCAAGCCAGCTCACCCATTTTAGATAACTTGCTTATGATCTGTCCTGTAAACCTGTGAAGACACTTGTCTTTATTAACAGTTATATTAAATGCACCATGAAATCTTTCACAAATTTAAGAGTTAGTCAGAAAGAAAATTACTTTAAATTAGACTCCTCTCCATTGATTAAAATTAATTGCAGAGGAGGTTTAGGCTAGGTTTGAGTTAAGCTTTATGAATTCTTCCCCTAAATGATCCCAGGAGTTTCAAATTTGCCTTTCAGTATGTGGTAGCAAATGTATGTGTGTTTCTTTACCAAAAGAGTACCTCTGGTGTTCATGATTTGTTCAAGTTCCACCTGAGAATAGACACAACAAAAGGAATTCTGAGTTACTGGTCTTTTTACTTTGAACATGGATGTTTCTCTTTTTTGTGTCAACTAGAATGTCACTACTCTGTAAAGTTTTGTGTGTTACCATAACTATGGTGTCATCACAGCTGCACGGAGGAGCTCTGACACTGTAAGTAATTTGGCAATAGTCTAAATCGTTACATTATTTCAATCTAGGCAATGAGAACTACTTCACAGAAACATTAACTTTTAGTATGATGCCTTTGATTCTGTGTAAGTTGAAAACAAAAGTGAAGCTTTCGGTTTGTGAAATAGAATAGTGTTTCCTCCAAAAATTATGATGAGAACTGCAGTTGTTCATTTGCAGAAACATCTGTCTCAGTCATTCACAAAAGAGAACTGCACAGTATCTGTTTGAAAGGTATCAGTTCTTCCAAGAGCGAGCACTCACAACAGTATTAACATAGTCAATATGCCTAAAGAAATTAAAATACACTCTTCTTTGGTTAGGAAGGTAAATTTATAACATGTATATTTTGTGAATATATGCAGTTAGTTCTCAGTGTTTGAAAGTTTGGTTTTAATATTTCCATAAGTCTTTGTAAATACTAATGATTTATATGCAAAGCCTTGCATGTGCCCAAATCTTCAAACTGGATTGCCTAGTGGCAAAAATCCATAAGTTTTATTGAAGTTCCTGAATAAAAAATGGGCTCACTTTCAAAGGTTATATGCATCAGTGTTTTTTATGGCATAGGAGTTGCTCAACAGTTTCGGTAAATGAAATATTGTAAAGGTTCACCTGTATAGAAGAAGACAAAAAGTCAAAGATTGTCTTACCTTGAGGCCAAGTTAAAAGGATTTTCACTATTTTGTTGGAACTCCAATTTATTTTTTCAAAAACAAACATGCTGTCATTCTTTTTTGTTCTCTATAGGTTTTTGCTATCTCCCTGTTTATATCCAATTTTTAGTTCTTTATGTATTTCATTCTGAGTTACTTTTTCCACCATGTTATTTTTTCCCTATGCGATATTCTAGATACATTTCATTTATATTTTACTATTTATTTTATGTAATTAAATGCAAACATAAGTTATCAAACTAAGGCTTGTCTTTTTTACCTCCTTTTTATAATTATAGTTGAATATAACTAGTAGTGAAATAAATGTATTTCTGTTTCTCTTTCTGTATTACAAGAAAAGATTCCTAGATACTGATTTAGAATTAATGATGGAGGATTGAAATATTTGTCACACCCAGTGATAGAATTATTTTACTTTTTACATACTTTCAACTATAGAGTTTTAGGAGCATAAAACTGTGTTCTGGGAGTGGTAAATAACCCATTTAAACAACCCACATTTCTGCTCTTACCTTTTGTTCATGTAGAGTACTCCTACCTCTTGCACACTCATACTAACAATTATTTTACAGGGACAAACTAATTTTTCTCTGTTAATGGAAGCAGTGGGCTCAGTCCTACCTGCAGACTATAAGGGTACAGGGGAAAGAATGGATTTTTGTAAAGTTTTTGTAACAAATGAGATAAAATTATACACAAGTAGTATTTGAAACCTTGCTTTAACACCAAAGGATCAGTGAGTTCATAAAAATCTTATTCTTAGCTACTTTAAAACTCTTTTTTTCCTCTCTTGATTGTACAGTATTTTAGAATCTCTCTAAACCTGTGCTGTTGGGCTTTTTATTCCTTTAGGTTTCTTCCTTATAAACATTTATTTTTTTCTCATCTGCATAACATTGTGTTGACTTGAGAGCTGATGGACAAACACATTGCAGAATCAATTTGGAAAAGGACTGAGTGGGAAGTGTGGAACATTTTGCATTACTGAAAACCTGTCAAAATGGCTTGATTTGTACCACCTAGGAGGTAATAATGAAGGCCTTGGAGAAAAGAAAGACTATTTTGAACTTTTGGGTTTTTTTAACTAGAACATTTTTTGCATTTTATTTTTGTTTAGTTTATAATGGGGAATTATCATTGTCTAAAACCTCATCCTACTCAGCCTCTGGGCACAGCACAGAGAGACATCTGTTATTGAAAACTATTAAGCCAAATAGTAGTAATAGAAAGGTTATCTCTGTCAGAAATATGGAGAGCAAAAGCAAATTACAAAATGGAATATTAAGAACAGACAATAAGTTTATCCCAGTTTAACAGAATCACTGGGTGCTTTAAGAGAGAAAAGTCTGCTCTGCAGATTGAAGTTCCCAAATGCAGTACCTCATCAATTACATTCCAACTCATGTGAGCACCTGTGACCATTTTAATGAGTAAGACATTGTCAGAATATTTTCATAACTAGAAGTGGGTGTACTCATGTAAATCACAAGCTATTTACCCATATGTAGCTTTCTGTACTCTGTGCTCCTCTTCTAGTCAAGATAAAGCTGTATTTAGCACATTTGGGAGTCTATGATACCTGAGCTACAGGTGTTTCCTCCACACAGACTTTTATTAATTTTCCAAAAGAACAAAAGACTCTGCTGATTCTTTTTGCTGAAACTTTTCTTTTAATTACTTCATTAGAATCAAGCAGCACAATGTGTCAGCATTGAACGACAAAGATGGAAGAAAAATTCTATTGTATTTGATCACGAATGTTTGCAAAAACAGACCATATTTTCACATAAAAATATGTAGTCCTTATGTTGCATTTATCCCTTCACTTTCAGAAGAGATTACTATACCTCTATTTAAGAATATTTAAGTGCCAGACTCATATACCACTCAGGTGATCCATTTTCGTAAGCAGAGAATGATAAATCTGTTGATAAAGGCAATTTTGCAAGTAATTTGAAAGAATATCATTCATAAGCACATGCTCATTCTTGTTGATCTAAAGTGACTATACTTTCCTTCTGTACAATAAAACTAAGCACTGTGTTATCAGAAAAGTTCAGCTGTAGAGGCAGGTTATTTTCTTACACAGTTGTTGAATCAGTATTGCTGTTTAAAGGAAAAAAAGCCAGCAAAACCTACTGACTAAAGGCCATATCCTTTTCACTCTTTGGCATAAACCAAGACTTATTTCCAAAAAATTGCTCCAGGCAAAAACTTAGCTTTCTGATCTTAACTGTATATAAGCAATAACCTCAGCTTTGGGGAAGAATGACAAAGTGGGGTTTGTGTTGATTTTTTTCAGAGCATCTTATTGCTTCACTGCTTAGTGTGTTTGGGTAAAGTCACTGGACACCTGCTATATGTTCTGGTTTGTCTTCATCCTCCATAACATATATTCTATCGCTATAGAAAAGAATCTATAATCACATGGTAGAATCATAGATTATTTGATCAGTTATGAAAGCCAACAATTAAATTGCTTTGCTCTTGCAAATGTATGCAATGTAATATTTTTTTTTCTGAAACCACAGTTAATCTAATTCAGGTCCACAGCATTCTCCATTTTACCTTGAATGGAATAATACCAGGTGTATCTTCAGGTTTGCTGTCAGACAATTAAATACTGGAATTTTTGTTATGCTTAAAAAAACCTACTAGATTTTGTAAAGAGATTGATGACGAATTAGGCAGCACCACTATACTAGCAAGTAAAGTGGAACCAGAAAAATGTTTTATTTGATCAGAATCTAAGCCATTATTTCTTCTTTTTCAACCCTTGCAAACAAGTTTAGAATATATTTCCTTCTTTTGTAGGTTTTTTTTTTTCATCTGAAGTTCAATGTGGAAAAGAATAAAATATTCAGGCACTTTATATGGTCTTTTCTAAGATTTTATAAATTACCAGTTCTAAACTTGGGAGGTAGCTTGTGAGGACAGTCTTTGTTTATCTAAGTTTTCGTATAGCTGTGGTGGTGAAGTATTACTGTAATAATGTGCTGATGTTTTGACTGCTACCTTTCTATAATTTCTACAGCCACAATTCAATGAGTAGATTCTAATTGTGCTTCAGTTTCTCAGCCTTGAATTCGGTGATTTACTCAGGATCACGAACGCCGTCTGTTACAAAATGAAAGATTCACCCCAGAACTGAATTTAGGGTCTTAGAACAGAGTTCCCAGGGAAGTGATCAGGGCACTAACTCTGCTAGAGTTCAAGAAGTGTTTGGAAAATGCTCTCAGGCATGTGGTGTGATTCTTGGGGCTGTCCAGTGCAGGGCCAGGAGCTGGATGTTGATGATCCTTGTGAGTCCCTTCCAAAATTTCAGATATTTCTGCATACCTAAAATTCTTTTAGAATCTCTTTCCGCATTGACCTCAAAGTTTAAAAGTATATACCTTAATATATGTGCTGTTTAAAGAAGTTATTCTGGGAAGCAATAAGTAGCACAGTATTTTTGGAATTTGTTTATATAATCCAAAGTATTTGAACAGAATTTTAACCAATAAATTTTACAGGAATAAGGTACCTCTGAGTTCATTAAGTCCCTGGATAAATAAAGGAGACTCCTCCCTGACATTTCACGTACAGAATATTGCTGTCTCCTAGTCTATAGGCAAGTCAGAAATCATTACTGATTTTTCTCACACCAATTTATACTGCTTGTATTAGAGTAATCCCTTATCGTTCCTATCACTTTTATTTTTCTTCCCCAGTACCTGTTAGTTTTTGTCCTTTTATCCACAGTCTCTTGCAGGCAAGAACTGACATTTATTCCAATACAATGGAGTTTCTGCTGGACACATCCCTATGTGATACAACACCAAAAAAAAAAAAAAAGGGCAGGAGTATTAAGAGGAAATTATCTATGTGGAATAACTAATATATATATATAATGAGCATATTGCCATTACAGGCTATTATGACAGCACCGAGTTTAGAAGCTTAGCATTTCCAGTGGACAGAGAACCAGAAACGAGAATATTTACTGAAAGTTATGGTTTTTATTTCCTCTTTTAAGCTGTCTCTATAGATCAGAGGACCAGAGGGGCCATCCAGAGGGACAGTGACAGGATTGAGTGATGGGGCCACACAAACCTCATGAAGTTCAACAAGGCCAAACGCAAGTTCCAGTGCCTGGGTCAGGGCAATCCCAAACACAAATACAGGCTAGGCAGAGAATGGACTGAGAGCAGCCCTGAGAAAGACTTGAGGCTGATGATTGACAAGGTCAGCACGAGCTGGCAGTGTACGCTTGTATTCCAGAAAGCCAACTTCATCCTGGCCTGCAACAAAAGAATTCAGATCAAGGGAGGGGATTCTGCCCCTCTGCTCTACTCCTGTGAGACCCCACCTGCAGTGCTGCGTCCAGCTCTGAGGTACTGAGCATAAGAAAGACAGGGACCAGCTGGAGCAAGTCCAGAGGAGGCCAAAAAGATAACCAGAGGGCTGGAGAACCTATGAAGACAGGCTGAGAGAGTTGGGGCTGCTCAGCCTGGAGAAGACTTCAGAGTCACCTTATAGCACCTTCCAGTACCTAAAGGGGGCGACAAGAGAACTTAAGAGAAGGACATTTTACCAGGACAGAGAGTGATAGGACAAGGGGTAATGGCTTAAAACTGAAGTAGGGTAGATTTAGTTTAGATATTATGAAGAAATTCTTCACTATGATGACAGTGAGACACTGGAACAGGTTACCCAGAGAAGTTGTGAATGACTCAACCCTGGAATTTTCCAAGATCAGGCTGGATGGGGTTTGAGCAACCTAGTCTAATGGAAAGTGACCTTTCCCATGGCAGGGGGGTTAGAACTAGATGAACTTTAAGTTCCCTTCCAAGTAGATTAAGCCCATTTCTTGTTAAATATACTTTTATGAGTCTTCACACTCTTAAAGTATCACAAAGACTGCCAATTTTAGCATAGGACTGACTCTCATCCAAACCAAGAGGCAGACAAGGAAAGCAGTGTTTCCTGTGCATACATGCATTCAATGAATACATGTATACTACACTTTCCTTGTGAGTATATATTACTTTACTGCCTCTACTTTTTTACCCCTCCGTTTGTAATAGATAATGGAAAGCTCTCAGGATGTTTGATAACTGCACAATGTAGAGTCCTGGTTTATATTTATTTCAAAACGATGATGAAACTAGCATTCAGCATAAAGTCTGCTCTGGCTTGAGAAAGTGTAACTCACATAAAGAAAGCACAAGAAACATTTATTTCATTGAGTATCGCTATGGTGAAGCTCTGTACCTCCTTCTAGATATATGAGCAGAAGGATGGCACTTTCTTCAGCTTCTTCAGATGGTTTCCTGAGATCAGACCATTCCCTGAGCTTTTGTGCTTTTAAGTAGCATGGGAGCACTGTCATATCAGAAGACAAAGCTGTGGAAGTTCAGAAAGGTAGTATGACTACATGAGTGTGTCTGAAATGTTGAAGCTTTTGAAATTTATCTGGATAAAAGCCATAAATTTTTAACTTAATTGCCAAGTCTTCTTGAGTGCATCAATAAATTGTTAAAACAACAGAAAATCAGCAAAGCAGAAATAGATCTTGAGAGAGAATAATGGAAGTGAGAATGTTAAAATTTTTCTTCTATGTATTATGCTATTTCTTTTGTACAATAAAATTATATGAGAGAGTGAATTAGCCTTTAATTCTCTGTGCTTAAGATTTGTATGCAGCACTTGAAACCACTGCTTCACGTACCAAGTTTGTTCATTAACTTCTGAGTATTTTCAGAGGAGGAAGAGAACACTGCAGAGTTTGTCTGCTAAACTACAAATGTGGGTAAAAGGTGTGCAAGATCATTAATGTTTCTTTTTCCCCGAAGTTTTAAAAGCTCTGGAAAAAAGTGAAGAAATCTTGAATATCTCTAAATAAGTTTTCACAGAGCATTCAAAAGCAGTTAGCTTCAAAAGAGTGACACCAAGAAAGAAGTTGTAAATTTAAGATCCTGTACATTCAGGTGTGTTTCCTTGTAGAAGAGTACTTAGTTGTAGAACAATTTTTGATGGTCCATGTGCAAAAAATGTGAATCCAAAAATTCTAGTCATATGGAATTCCAGGCACATGACCCTGTGATTAGCTCAGTTGGTTAGAACAGGGTGCTAATAATGCCAAGATCACAGGTTTGAGTCCTATATAGGCCATTGGCTTACAAGTTGGACTTACGGGTCCCTTCCAACTCAGAATATTCTTTGATTTCTGTGACTGATTTATTTCCAGAATAAATTGAAAAGTAATGAGTGGCATTTCATGCTCACAACACTGCTGAACAGGTCTCCTTTTGCAACAGCATGGGGATTTCTGTAACCAGAATAATGATGCGTGAATTCTTCTTTATGCATCAGCAAGAAGGAGCACAAGAAAGGTGAATCTCACTTCTCACCAGAAGTTTGATTTCAAATTATGATATTACTCACATCCAAGTGACTAAAAAAATTGTCATTGTGGAAGAAGTCAGATAAGATTGGTTTATTTACTTTTTGACTTATTTGTTGTGGCATCACAGTGAATTGCTCTTATCTATATCTTTGTTTTATGTTGTCTTGTACAATCCCCCGTCTATAGCATCATGCCTAAATAACGATCTAAATTAATTTTCATCTTTTTCTGTTTAAAAGGGGAGAATGTAAAAGAAAAATGTATATACATCACAGAACTTACACACAAAAAAAAGATGGCATTATTTGGTTCTTTCTTTACAGTTTTAAGCAACATACAGCTTTTTTTAACCCTGCAGACAGCAAAGAGAGCTATGCTCTGTTTTGCCCAGTGTCACCAGGAGCAGTGGAGGAGGCAGCACGGGAGCAGACCAAGCTCTACCCCATGAGTGGAGAATCATTTTGTGCAATGGGCACCGTGGGCAAAAGTTCTGTGAGGAGGAAGGCAGCAAACCGCTCCCTCCAGCTACCCAAGCTTTCAATCTTGCCACCAGGACTTTGCAAGGGATCAAACAGGGACATCAGCACTATAAAAAGCCTCAGATAAAAGCAGCTGTCAGCACACAAAGGCTTCTTCCAGGGCTATATGTTGAATCTGAGCTCACAGAAAATTTTAGTTAATCTTTGGAATACAACAGTGAGTAAGCGAGAGTTATGCTACCAGAATTTGCAATAACTTAGAAGTTTTTGAGGGTGTCATCACAGACATTGAATAAATACCAGAGCTGCATTTTCTGGAAGAATATTTTGTCTTTAGACATCAGCATTCTATCTCATTTCCATTTTAGGTGCAAGTCTGTGGACAAAATGTTCTATGGGGGACCTCTGAGCTACTGCTGAAAGAGGCAGTATGCTTCATGATAAAGCATCCTGAAGAAACTCAAAATTACAATTTTTAAGCAATAAGATAATATTGTCGCTGGACTGCATTCACTAGAACATTTCTGAAGGTGCATTTGGGAGCAATGTGCCAAGACCTCTTAAAAAAAAATACGATCAAGAGTCCTGAAGCCAACAAAAAAACCCTGAAAGTTGAGGATATTTTGATATTGTTTTGCTCTGTATCTTTGTAGTTCACAGCTTTAACATACTTTAAACTACAGAAGTGTGCAACAGGGTGCTCTGACACTTAGAGAACAATTAAAACCATCCATCTGGCGTACTTGCAGTTTATTAATGTGCTTTTGCTTGAAATAAATATATTCAGTGTCTCTAGGGAACAGTCAAGGAATAAAGTAACTGTGTAAAACATTTATTCCAATCACATCAGTCTCACCCAGTTTTGAACAATACAAATACAAACTGCCCTACAACTCCAGTGTGTGGTGGTAAAAGAGTTGATTCTGGTTTAGCACATGAATTTGAGGATTATATTGTTGAATACTCTCCTCATACATATTTCACCTCCATATAAATTTCCTGGATTTGTTTCCATTATATCTGCTCTTCTTTCTCTTGTCCATACTACTGCTATACAAGATACATAATACTCTGTCTACTTTATTAACCTGCAGCTAATCTGTAGATCAATTTACAATTGTCTGTGAAGTAATGCTTGTATTGCCTTTAATAGATACCTTATTCCTTAGTAAATAAAACCCTGAAATATTAAATATTCACAGAAGTAACTAACCTTATTAAAAAGAAATAATCTTTAATTTATCATTGAAACTGTTTATATTAGCATCATTCAAGAGTTCCCCCATCACACACTTATTTTTACTTAGTCCTCAGGGAACATCTGAGAAAATAAGAACAATCTTTGCTCTGCAGTATTAAGCAAATACTCATATTCTTCATTTTAATAAATTTACTTAACTGCACTATACATCAGTCCAAGGGAAGATTCAGCTGCAGCTGCTTTTACTTGTGTTGAATCCCTCTTATAAATACCTTCGATATTGCCAGAAATCCTTCAGGATGGTGCCCTTATAAACACTTAGGAGAATACTAAGTACTGCGTACTTCCCAGCTTCTTGAGAAATCAGCAGAAGGTTTTTCATAAAAAAACAAGGTTATTGATTATTGGTTTAAAACCATACTTTTTATTAATGGGGAAATGTGAGCTGTATCTCACCAAGGAGAAACTGCCTGTACTAGTAACCAAAGAGGGCAGGGGTGCAGGTGTGTTACCTCAGTTCTGCCAACTTGTCCTGGGAAGAGCCCACGGGCATGGGCCAGCTGCGCCTCTGGCTTCCTGTTCCCAGCTCTGGTTTGGAGTCAAGCACGACCTAAGGGAGCTCAGGCAACAACCAGTGGGGGTGCCAGCACTCTCTCTTGGGTACCAGGGTGCATGGCTGTAGACATGACCTACCATCTATTCCAAAAGCAAGAGAAAGCTTTCTGGGCTGCTTTAGTTGTCTGCAAAAATGTGTTCTGAGCAAGTGGGAAGGTGATAACCCATCAGGAATACTGTAGTGGTGTATGGCCATCCTAAAATCCCTTTAAAATACAATTTTCTTGTCTATATTTTAACTAACATAACTTCATCAGTTAGCTGGTTAATGCAGGAGGGTTTTGGTCATATGTTATGAACAGATTCCAAAAAAGAAAATGTTCTTTTAACATTTATGTAAAAAGAAAGTTCAAATATAACAGCTTGTCTCTCCAAAATTGATTTAATTTCTTTTTAATGGTCTTGAAGTGTTGCCAAGGCTTAAATTGAACTTCTGAAATCCATTTTGGTTTTCAGACTATGGTATTAACCAATGCAATCCCATGAGAAAGAAAAATAAAAAGTTCAGAACCTGTTCATTAATTAAAAAAAAAGTTCCAAGCTCTTTGCTCTTTGTAAATTTGAGATACAGTTCATTAAAATACTTCATCGTGTTTTTTTCAGCTCATATACTGTATTGCAATTATGCTAAATTTAAAAGACTTGGATTTAAAATATAGATACGCAAATACTTTTAATTCATTACATAACATGTTAACGGAAAGACTGTTTTCAATAATCCACACTATTTCAGAATTACATGCATTGTGTTCAGTGATCATCATACAACAGGGCATCCTTTGTTTACAAATTCCCAGGATTTTCCCTGCCTTAGACTAATGATGCTGAGGGATAACAGCTTTCTTTGCTGTGTCCCATCACCAGAACATAAAGGGAGGAGCATCATGCCATGGCAAAGCTGTAATTCACCTTACTGCTGGAGTAATTAAAAACTATGACTAATTGAATGGGCGCCACTGTGGTCATTATGGATGAGAATGAGGTCTTTGCATATTTTGCTCTCTAACAGTAAAACCTGTCCCATTGTGGCTTGCAAACTTTGGCAATTTCCCCCTTTAGGGCTTCAGTGGACTCTGGAGTAACGAGAAGGAAGAAAAATGTGAGATTTCTCCCACAGAAAATCTTGAACAATCAACATTTGCAATGCATTTGGGGACATTGCATTTTCAGAATTGCAAAGGAGATTGCTTATATATCCTGAGGGAATGCACCTGGGGAATTTAAATGCATTTTTAACTCCACTCTGGAATTCAATATGTCCACACTGTGCAGCTCTACAAAATGATATAAATACCTATAAGATCTCATTCATTGCATGGTTTCTTGAGTTTTAAAAACAGCTTCTGTAGACAAATAAGTAAAACAGCTCTTTCCTTTCTATGGTTGTTTCTATATGTAGAACAATTCCTTTTCAACATCCATTCCATCATTGCCATCATCTGCACTAGGACAGACACTTATTAGCATGGGTCATAGCTCCCTTCCAATCTGAGGGCCTGAGTTTATGTGAGATATGCGAGGCCATGGGTGCAGGGCAGGGAGGGATAATGTAGTTGGGATGCATCCCAGGACAAATCCACAGCATGGAAGAAGTGTGCACCAAATACTAGTGCCTGGAAGATATAATTCCAGGGCCCATTGTAGAGACTTAGCATTATGGGTGGCTACACTTCTAGATAAACCTGTGAAGACTGGGCAGCTGCCACCTTTTCTAGTTGTCAGGACATATTGGAGCAAAAGTTCTTCACTTTTATTGCCCGAAACTAGAGACATAATTTTACTACGTACAGTCACAATCCTCATTTTTGTCAGATTTAAAACTAGTTATTATCTCTTTTGAGACAACTATTTTATTTAAACAAAGGAAGTTTCCTGTCAAAGAAAACAAAATGGAAATGAACATACCCATAGCTAAGATATTGTGAAGGATCCTAAACAAAAATACTTTCCCCAGTTTCAATTATATCTTCTCTTTTGTAGCTACATCTTCAATGGTTATGTGAACTAAAGTCATGGCAAAATGATTTAGAAAGTTGAAACGCTTTTACCCAGATTAGAAAATGCATTCCTGCGGGAAATTAATAAGGCAAAGTAACTTAAAAAAGAAAAGAAGAAGAAAAAAGGAAGAAAATGCTTCAAACTTTTCAGCTTTAATTAATTCTTCATTTTCTCTCAAGAAAAGTATTGTAAAAAATTATTCAAAACTGTCATGAGTTGACACTGGCTGGATGCCAGGCACCCACAAAAGCTACTCACTCACTCTGCTCTGCAGCTGGACAGAGGGAAGATAATTTAACACAGGATTCCTGAGTTAAGAACCTGGAGAGAGATCATTCATTAAGTACCATCACAGGCAAAACAGGCTCAACTTAGATATATAAGGTGAATTTATTACTGAGAAAATCAGAGCAGGATAATGAGAAGTAAAATAAGCGCTTAAAAACACCTTCCCCCATCCCTCTCTCCTTCCCAGCAGCACGAGGAGACAGGGAATGGGGGTTATGGTCAGTTCTTCACCCAAGGCTTCTCCTGCTGCTCAGGGAGAGGAGTCCTTCCCCTGCTGCACCGTGGGGTCCCTCCCATGGGAGACAGCTCTCTGCAAACTTCTCCAGCATGGCTCCAATCTCACAGCTCTCTGCGACCTGCTGCAATGTGAGTCCATCCCATAGGCAATAGTCATCCCAAAACTTCTGCGGTGTGGGTCACTCTTCCACGGGGTGCAGTCCTCCAAGGACAGGCTGCTCCAGCCTGGGACTATGGCCCTTCTCTCCACAGGTCTTCCACAGGATCACAGCCCTCTCCTAGGCATCCACCTGCTCCAGCCTGGGTCTCCTCCACGGGCTGCAGGTGGATCTCTGCATCCCCCATGGATCCCCAGGGGCTGCAGGGGCACAGCTGCTTCGCTATGGTCTGCACCACAGCCTGAAGAGGAACCTCGGCTCAGGCACCTGGAGCACCTTCTGCACTGACCTTGGTGCCTGCAGAGTTGTTCATCTCACATGTTCTCACCTCTCTGCTCTTCTCTGACTGGAATTAAAACTGCGGCACAACTTCTGATTTCTTCTTAAACATGTTATCACAGAGGCATTATTACCATTTCTAATTAGCCCAGCTTTGGCCAGCAGCAGGCATCTTCAGAGCCATCAGCCATTGGCTCTGCTGGACATGGTGGAAGCTTCCAGCAGCTTCACACAAAACCCACCCCTATGGCCCCCCCACTACCAAAAACTAGGTCATGAAAACCCAATACAAAAACAAAAAGACAAAACAAAACAAAAATATTAACAGAGCACACAGAGAAAAAAAGGTTAAAGGTTCATGACAAGATGAGATCACACACTGAAAATTAAAGCCTGGAAAAACGATAGTTTTTCAGAGTCATATATAGTTTAAAGTTAATATTGCAAAAGACCTTTATGTGGAAGTGATTATACAACCAAAGCTCAGCACTACTGCTATATATATGAAGTGATCTCTGACATTAAATATATATATTTAAATTATATTCTTGGAAAACATACAACAGAATAAATTCAAGACTGCATTAGAAACCATATTTTTTGTAATTCCCTGAATATAGGATTTGCAATTATGAGATAATCAGGTCAGAACAGGGTCAACTTGCTCTGTATATTTAATCCTAAAAGTAAATTATTTGAAAGCAAAAGTGGAAGCAAAAGAAAGAAACAAGCCAAGAAGCAACAGAGGGAATAAAACCTCTACAAATTTGTAGTTCAAATTAAGACAGTGATAACTCTTGAAGGGTTAGGGTAAGATTGTTAAGTCAGTTCAATGATTACTTTTTCTTCAAAGGAATTTGAAATAGAAAATAAAACATTCATCTTTGAACATTCATGTTAAACTGTGCTTTGTTTCTTTTCAAAATTTTGTTTTCTTCTGATGTTCTGGACAGATTTTAGAATGGTATTGTTACTTTGTGCATTTTTACAGTACATAACATTCCATTTGCTTTTCACAAAGAAGGATCCAGTGTCTCTTACTAATTTCATTTTACCATTAAATTGAATTTAATATTAAAGGTTGACTCTTGAAAACATCACTCTTATTTATTATAATTAAAACATGAATATTTGGTATGCTCAAGCCATTTACAAAATTTATGTGTACACATACAAAACACATCTAATTAGAAAGAAGTTGTACTGAACCTACCCTAATATTCCGTTCATGTGGATTTTCTGTTAACATTGATCCCTCCTGATACACTAACATAAACATATATTTGTAGTTGTATGTGTATTATTTATAAATTTTTCTTTTGTCCAACAAATGACATTTTATGCACTCATGCACTTGATAAGACACAATATGCTATATAAGCCCAGAGATATCAGAGGAAAAATTCCAGAACATGGGTGATTTCCTGACCTAAAAATTGGTTAAGCATCTATTTTAACAATGAAAAGGGAAAATGTTCAGTTGGTTTTCTTACACTTTGATGAAGGAAGCATGGTTCTGTTTACACTGCCACCTGTGGTGATAGTCCCCCATGTCCATAAAAAAGCAGAATAATTTGAAGGATTAGAAAGACTGAGCTTGGTCTTGAATGATGTCCTTACAAAATTATCTCTTTGCCAAATGGGAAGATGCAGTGCAAAGGTCAGCAAAGGTGATCCCTTGTGTATGACAGAGGCAGAAGCAAAATAAAATCACTTCTGCAGCTGTTAAAATCCGAGTATGGATCCATGAGTTTTAAAAATCTTCCTTGTACACAACCAAAGAACAAGATCTTAGCAGTGGTGTCTTGAAATGTGATCACTGTAAAGTGAATTTGTAATAGCTCATTTCTTTAAGTGAAATCTTAGCCAACTAAATTTTCTGATACCGTCATTCTACAAGCTATAATATAATTCCATAGTTCTTAGTTCCATTCCAAATTATTTTCTCATTACTTATATTATCATTTCTTATGATGTCATTTGGAGGAAAAAAAGTGAGAATGTGGCTCATTTTGCTTCAGATTAATTGGAAAATGAATGCAGGATTCATCTCACCATAATCACTTAGAAGTTTAATTTACATGGTCTGTTTAAGATATCTCTGCAATCATAGACAGACTTGGGCCTGACAGGTGGAAGTATAAGTAGGTGGTATGACTTCTGAGGAGAGGCATTATTCTCTTTCTTGACCAATAAGAGTTTATGCCTCACATAACTCTTTTTCAGCTACGACCATGTCTGATGGATGTCATCTATAGGAAAAGAGAATTTGTAACTCAAGGATCAGTAATATTAAATAAAAAAGATTATTATTTATAATAATAAATAGAGTCCTTGTCCTCATAAGCAATTAACAGAGTATCCCAGACAGATTTAAGGGTGTTTAAATATTTTTAGGAAGCCATTCATGGAGCACAGTTTTCAGTTAGAAAAAAAGAAATACTTAAGTCTACCTCAAGTGTTATGATTATTGACACCACTAAAATACAACTGCAGCAAATATATACAAAGACAATTAGAAGAACTGTCCATTAAAATAACCTGACAGGGAGAATATACAAGAAATCAAGATGCTTTATAAAAGTATCAGGATTATGATGAAATCGGAAGCTGAAAATCTTACACCCAGTGGGTAAATATCACACTTGTAAGGGTCAGTTTGCCACCACATTCCATCCATCTGACTGGTGCTCTTGTTTAGATAATCCATTACAGCCATTTTTTGCTTGTTGCATAGGAATGAAATATAGAAAATCAAGGAATTTGATCCCATTTTTCTTTTTTGGTATTTGCTCTGTAACCTTGAATTTGAGTATTTTTAATAAAATTTCTCTGCCTATGAAGATTATTCAATTATGCATCTGTATTACCAATGAATTTTGAAGCTCCATTGCATAATGCACATAAAACATAGAGATCCTTAGCTGAAAGAATGCATAAACATGCAATTTTTTTTTATTATTAATACTCTCTGGTTGGCAAATTCCCTATTACAGCTGAAGTCTAGAGCATAAACATTTAGCAGCTGTTTAAGAATCGGTTATCTGCTTGGCACAAGGGGCCGATTTCCTTTTCAGAAGCACTTTGAAGGCTTTATGACTCCCTTCTGTCAATGTCTGAAACAATATGCTTGCTGACACAGACCACTTTTTCATGTACTTAAGTACATTGCAGATTTTCGGGGTATTTACATGAAGTCTCAAATCTTCAACTTTATGACCCATTGCCTATGACCTCTATTCTCTTTCCTGATATATGCCATTTCTGCATTGTTTGGTTTATTTCCAATAACAGGTGTTCAGAGATTGGCTAGTCTTGTAAAATACGCCTCATGGATGTCAATTTTAACAGAATAGTAGTAGCAGGTCATGGTTAAAAAATTACCTTGGATTGCAAGTGCGCTGTCTAAGAGATCATTCCTGCTGAAGTGTAGAAATGACATCCAGGAGAATGCTTGGGCACCTTTCTTCATCACAATATCTCAGGGGACCTCTAAATTGTCTTCTTAACTAGTCACTGAATGATAGAAACAAATTCAGCTCTAAAATAAATATTGAATTCAGTGCATGTAGATCTGGGAATTAATTTGGTCCAAAGTATTCTTTGAAGACAAAGTTTTAACTCCGTTCTTTATGTCATGTCCATTATGGTGGCGTTTCTGATTGGGTCAGTAATCAGGCAAAAATGCAGCAGGTGTCCCGAGACTGTCTGTTAAATTCAGAGGAATTTTCACAGACTTAGGAATGACATGGAGAGATCTCAGGTTAGGTTTTGATGGCCTTCCCTGACACCTATGGCTCTGTGGAGCAAAAAGAGAAAAATGACTTGAGAGTCTGAGTTCAGGGTAAAGAAGAACAGGGACCTGATTAGAAACTAAAGGGGTTCCAACTTTACAGTGGAGGAATACTGTCTACGGTGGCTTCAAGGCAAAGGCTGGTGTTGAAAGCTTAGTGAAAAAAGGAAGATAGAGAAATCCTGCAGCACTGACTTGGTAATGTGATGTAGTTATGAGATAGAGATCTAAAGAAATGATGTTATCTGCCCCCAATGTTAGGGTCCTGGTTATCTAGGAATTTAAACAGGGAAAGATCTGCCCAGAGAGGTGGTATTATTTGCAAAGCCAACTGCTGTGGTGGGGAAAAAAAAGGACATATTTTCAACTGGAACTGCTCATAGGAGGATATGCCTAGGTGTGGTGGTGAGGGCTGTAGACAAAACAAAGCCATGCAGCCAAGGGGTGGCCCCAGTTGCCAAAATCTGAGGGTGCTGGGATTAGGGCTTCAGTTTGCCTGGGCCTGACGTGTTTACACAAGCAATCCCAATCAAAGGATCAGTCATTTTTCAGTAGAAAAGTACATATTGAAAAATAACTGCTTAACCCTGGATCTCTCACTTGAGAGAGCTATGAAAGCCTTGAGAACGTGAGCCTGGGAATTCAAACCCACCACTCCTGTGAATGCCAAGTCATGGCCTTGATAAACTTAAGGGTTTGTGACGTACCATCACCTTTTTCTCACACTTTCTCATCCTGCCTTATGCGCTGCATCCCACTCTTTGCTTTATTCTATAAAATGTCCTGCTCCTTTTGTCATAGAAAACAACCACCTCATCTCTCCCCTTATTTAAATCCTCCCCACTTCAAGTGTGCAATCTGCATTTGTCTCTCAATAATCTAACTGGTAGACTTCCTAAAAATATCAAAACCTGGCTTTTAGGTCTTAGGCTTGTTGCTTTTCTTTCAAATTTGAAGGAATGCTTGCCATGCCAGGAAACACATCTATGTTTGTCCCTCAATAATGTATTTCTTTTACCTGCAAATGGTTATGTTGCTTATGGTTCTGGAAAGACTCAGTTAAGTTTACATTTGAACCATTTTCTCTTAATAACTTCATATCAGCCGTAGTGTAGAACCTTGGATGAGACTACTGGGTCTCCTCCCCTCCAGGGAGGGAAGCTAGCTGCCAGATTGCATGAACTCTACTTTACAAAAAGTTCTTGTTTTGGTATCTCATCTTAAAATAAATCTCTGTGCTAAGGCATTTCTGTATACTGTTCTTAACTGTATTTGAATCATGTAGCTTGTCTTTGATGGAGCCTTCAACCTAAAGATTATCTGCATAGATTACAGTACTCTCTTCTCCTGGAGTCCAGAATATACTCATGATCTCGTTAATGGCTTCTGAGACACACGTAAGGTTAAAAGTTATCGAAGTTAAACTTAGTGAAATTTTTCAGAGATAAAAAGGCCATGAAGTTGAAAGCATGGCTGTGGGCAAATTTGCAGTGCTTCCACGAGGAAACAACTACTGTACAGAGAACATCACTGCCATCAGCAGCAAATCCATCTTACTGGGAACATCAACAGATTTTGTGCATCTCTGTTCATGCTAGTCACACAGTAAAACATTTACTATTTGACTTTCACATGCATTTCACGTGCATCTACTTCTATAGAATAACCTCTGTTAGCTATCTGACAATTAAAGGGTCATCTAAGCAGAATTTAGTAAACAGAAAAAATATCTAAGGAATAATTTGATATTTACCAAGTTTGAGTTTATTTGGAGACCAAGAAAGACTGTATTTTTGTTTTCCTCTTTTTGTCCTAGTTAATCTATCTTCTCTCACAGTGTTAAAGGGAGTAATCATGTAAGTAAATTCTGTGGTAAAATCTAAAATAAGTAAAAAAGATGGACCGTAAATGGTCATTTATTTTAGAATCAAAATTGAGTCAGACTGTAAATTCTAATTTGAAGCTCAATGAATGTGTGTTTTCAAACAGAGAGATGATAACATTGAAAAATATTGTGTTGTGACTCAAAAAAAAAAATCAAGAGTGCACAGGCCCTTACTGCATCATTGTAAACAGAGCTGAACTACAGTAAAAAGCATTATTTAAAACAATAGGAAGACTTACATCTAATGAGCTCCTAGATGGTTTGGTCAAGGCATGGCTCAAAAACAAAATGAAAGGAAAGGAAGTGTGGAAGAACCAGTCATAGACAACGGAAAGAAAGTGAGTGAAAGCAAAGAAAATACCCTCTGGTTTTCTGAACACTGTAGTGACTGAGCGGAGGAATCTGGCTGAGCAAATTCACAGTCTGTTCTGCAGTGAGAATGCCTGCTTCAGTAAAACCAGAGCTCAGGCTAGCCTCTGTATTGAGATGTGATGCCTCAGGCAAGCTCCAAGCAATGATTCTATCCTCATATGATTATTCAGGTAAAAAAAAAAGTTCTAAGCAAGGCGCAAACAGTCAGAAATATGATTAGTGAAGGAAATAAATTTTTATGCAGCAATTTAAAGGAGGTCAAAGGGAGCAAAAAAACTATTTATAAAAGGGGGGTGGGGATGAGAGAAATAAAATATTCTCTTCCAAGCCAATAATTAAGCAATACTGAAAAAAAGCAATTAATTAAAATAAAACATTAAGATTCCCCATTTGTCCTAATGCAGATAACCAGTAACTTTTGCAGTAGTAAAAACTGGAACGAAGAAGATCACTGACTCTATGACATAGAATGTATATCCAGGAGCTATAACTTACTCAGATAATATCCTCTTGTCCTTAGCCAAATTTGAAAACAAATTTTAAACTCATGCTTTACATTGCATCCATATTTGCCTTTAATAAAGGGCTTCTACTGTTTATATTTGTTATACACTGGTGTATTTTTAATAAACTTCCTATTACTCTTGTGTTTGACAGTACGTTATAGAGAGAGCCTGCAGTTTCTGCCCTGGAGAATAAGAAACTGGAATCCACACCATATTTCACAGATAGCTACAGGACATTTGCCCAACATGTCTCACACTGGACAGGCTTGCAAGGAGATGTTTGAGTGCTGAATTCTGACTATTACAATGACAATGTCTGATCTGTGACCTAATTTTATATTCTTAGACCCTGAATAATCTCTATGAAGGTTAGAAGGCCAAGCTGTGTGTTTCTGGAGAAGCCGCTTCTTGAGATTAAGCTTTGGTCATTTTCTTGAGCAGTAATTTACCTGCAGTCTATACACACAGATTTCAAAAAAGACTGTATGAAACTATCCAGGTATGAAGGAGTTTTTTATCTTCAAATACTCAGGTTTAGAAAGCTCAAATTCCCATGTTATCATTGTTATTAAGTTTCATTTTGAACTTTGTTGGTTTATAAATTGAGGTTCAGAAAAAAACACTGACACAGCCTTGGAATTTGTGGAAGGAACTAGAAAAATTCACTTTCTATATATACAGCTCTACACCTATTTTAACTATGAGTAATAGGACTGATAAGGAAAGAGAATTGTCCAGCTATTAATTTTAAATTAACTTATTTTTTAAAAAATTACAATATAGTATTATTTTCTACATTAAGGTATTTTATTAGGGTAAATCAGAAATTATTTGTCGAAGTGTTTCTTAGCACTAAAGATGAAAGTCTGCATTTCAAGAAACAGTGAATATAACTTGTATCAATAGTTCAGAAATTCATTTAAGTGAGCAATCTTAGACAAACCATATGACAACACAAAATCCTATTCTATGAAGTCAGAGAGACTATTTGGAAACAGACAAATTAATGAGAACCATATTATATACAACTTAAATTGTGCTTTTCCTCTCTATGTATCAGGATTATCATATTTTGCCTCTTCAAAATGGAGTTTGCATTTATTTTATTGCTTGAAGGAAGAAGTTATTTATTTTTTCAAGCTACCGTGTCTTTTTAATATGGAAGTACAAGATAATATGGAATGACTCATATATTTCTATGTGTTATGTTACATAGAAATGACTGAACTGTGTCTGACCAAGGGCCAGGTGTGACAGCTTTTGAAAGAAGTGTCAAATGATCTTTTCTCTGATGTAGCCTCCAGCAACACAGGCTGCAAGATCTGTTCCATTCATGACGAAGAAGCAATGCTGCTTCATTCAGTTCATAGCTTTGCTATTTTATAATTTTCCTTCATGAAATGGAAGCATATCAGGTAATTAAAATGTTCCAGTGATGGTCGTTAGTTATGTTTTATTTCTATCTTATTTGCTTGCCAAAAAAACAACCCATATCTTCCCAAGACTAGTTGAATTCAGAATGTTATTCTTTCACCAATTCATTGCCTTGGCTAACTAGTCTTTGTAGTAATATCTCAATCTTTTAATACTATTTTATTCACTGATATGCAGTAAATGAGTAATTGATCTTTTCTAGTGAACAAAAATTACTCCTTGATACCAAAATGCTGTGGGTTTTTTTTCTCTATCATACACAACATTGTTGAGATGATTTTCCTAGCCAAAATTGAAGCATTAAAACTTAGTTATAAGTAGGTAGCTTCTGAAAGCATTAATTTCTACTAAATAAACTACTTTATTTTTTTAGTTCTTTTAAATATAATTTTTAAAAAGAGATGTAAAATTTGAAAAATCAGGACATAATCTCTTTTCTATCTATCTTTCTAAATTTTCCATCTTTAAAACAGCTTTGGTTTTACTACATTTAATGATGTAAGTCCTTAAGAAATGCAAATTGAGAAAATCTTGTGTATGTTATTTTGTTAGTGATATTGTGATATTGATACATTTGTTCTCAGGCTTGATTTTAAAATATTCTGACATTGTCATAAGTAAGGCATATAACAGTTATATAAATTTATATAAGGGTTATTTTGAAACAATGTTTGTAAATGATTTCCAAAAAATCACTGATCTGAGTATGTGAGAACTAAGCAGGTGTTTTAAATAGTGAGAGAAACTGAATAAATATTAACAACATCCTCCTGAAAACTTTCAGAGTCCTTAGTGTATTTCTTTCAAGTTTTAGGACTTTTGAGGATTTATAAAAGAGAGGTGGTCTCAATAAAAAGAAAAGAAAAGGACAAGTCAACACAACCTGTCAGGAGTTTTTAAGCTTTAGAAAAGTGGTTTTCTTTCTCCTTGCAGAAGGAAGCAAGTGAACACAAACTGGTTTTAGAGTGTATTTTTATGATGGTGACCGAACACTTCTGGATTCCTTGTTATTGCTGAGCCTAATATCTTTACAGCTTTTAAGACAAAACTCCTTCTTAAAATAGATACTTTGGAACACGTTGCTTGAGCTGTAGTGTAGTCTTTAACAAAAGACATTTTACAAAAGTGCAAAGCATTCTCAGTTTTGATAAAAGAATTGTATTGTGTATTCCTTTTTTCAGTCAATGCTCTTCAGTTTACTGTCTGACATTTACAGGGCTTACTACTTCCTTTGAAAATCATCCATTCAACATTTTTTTCAAAGTCATATTGCAGCAGTTAACACCTGGGCACAATCTTCAAAATATAATGTAAAGAGTAATGATATACAGTTTAAATGCAAATATTTGCTGAGTTTCAGGTTCTCTATAAATCTATTCTCTTTGTAGTCAGCAAAAGATACATCTCTTAGAATTCTCTGTGAATACTTTATGTATATAAAACTTAAAAAAAAAAAAAGAAGAACATTATATTGCTATCACTTTAAGCACGATAAAAATAATCCTAAATAACTCCTGAATTCATAAACAAGAGTTGCAAAAACAGAGAGAGAGCAAAGAGGTTTTTATGAGCCTATTGATTCAGATTTGCGCTTTGGTTTTTTTCTGGTGGCAAATAAGTCTTCCATTTGACTTTGTTTAAAATGAATAACTCACCTTCTCACCTGGGGGAAAAAAGCCATGAGTAGATGATGCTCTGAAGCCTCATTCTCCTCAGTGGCTTTGGTTTTTGGGACTGACATTTGTCTACTGTCATAGTCTAAAGGGGAAGCATAAAATCAGGGCCTTTCACCTTCTGGCCACTGTGGAAGAGCCTAGTTGCAGTACCATAACATTGTAAGAATATATATTCTGATAAATGATTGAACCATGGGTGTCTGTGCCTAATCCCACAGGGACTGTGACCTGTAAAGAATGTCGTATGTTTCATTTTCTGTAAGAAGTCAAAATGATTTTCTTTCAAGTGAAGATGAATGAGTTGCTCAAGTGGAAGAAGGGCTTCACAGACCATAAGGAAAAGACAGATCCTATTTATAGTCTCTAACTTCAAAGACTTCATAGGTGATGACTACAAGCCCCTCAGACACAGTAGAGGATTGGCTACCAAGGTACAAGAGAGACAAAACAGCAGAGTAGGCTGGAGAGGAAGCATGCTTTGGTAGGAATTAGATTAGATGACTTCAAGAGCTGTCATGTATCATAAAATCACTCCTGTGACAAAACCAGTACTCTGTCAGCTTCCAAATTGTAGCTCCTTAGCTGTATGTTTGAGCATGCTTGAGTGTCTTCTTCATTAGACCCTATATGAGGTAGACTTGATGGTCCTGCAAGCTTTTTCGTTTTAATTAGTACACTTGTTGCACTAGTATACTTGTGCCAATATTTCTCTGTTTTCTCTCCATTGATTTCCTGACTGCTCAACTTCTGTTGCTTACCTATTTATTGCAGTCTTTGTTTACAATATAGTCACATCTAAACCAACCAATCAGTGCTGATGTCCTACCTGCACTACTGTCAGAAGTTAAGTGATTTTTCTTCCTCCATCTCCACATCCCCTTCCTACTGTTGATACAAAGCTTTGTACAGACAGCAGTTAAAATCTGTACAAATACCTCTCATTGAAATCTATTATATGGGTTTTTAAAGACAGTGAGAACCTGAACGTGCAGTTAGACATATAGTCATCTTTTGAAAATGTTGTTAGATACTTGTTTTCATCTCTCTTATATTAATCACAATCCAGCTTTTAGTCTATTAATATTCAAAGTTTAATCTATAACTTTTGTGTCTTCTTTTCATTCTGCCTACAGCCTAGGAGACAAAACATATGTGTGTCCTCCAATATACATGTTGTACTGTGGTTAAAATTAATACTCTGGGAGCTTTATTTTATTTTATTTTACTTTACTTTATTTTATTTTATTTTATTTTATTTTATTTTATTTTATTTTATTTTATTTTATTTTATTTTATTTTATTTTATTTTATTTTATTTTATTTTATTTTATTTTATTTTTCCAAGATTTTCAACCACCTTTACATTATAGCTACAGCAGTTTTGTTAAACATTGTTTAAATCAACAGTTCACAGCACATTACACTGCACTGAAGCCTGTCAAATATTGGAGTCCATCACAATAAACCTCATGTCACATTACATTGAACTGTGTCATCTAGGGACTAAAGTGTAAAGTGAATGTCAACTTGTCATCTATGGTACTACTTCCTAAGGGAAGCCACGGAAGCCCCATTGTTAGAATAATTTAAAATGAGACTGGGCAAAACACTAGAAAATTACACTGTGGGGAACTGTCTCACTTTGGCAGGAAGGAGGAAATAATGGGGTTTTTTCTGTCTTCAACTTCTGTTAACCTACAAGACATGACATTGTAGGTTTTGGTTTGTTCATCCATCATGCACTGCTTTATAGACCTGTATTGTCCAGTAGGTTTTGCTTCTTATGTGGTGTCATGTACAGACATCACTACCCATTACACAATTTGTGGTTCTAGACAGATCACCTTTTGCTGTTCTAAAAGGGATTATTATCAAGTGCTAAAACTGAGTCACAGATGTTTGTCTTATTTCTCTTATTGCTGTGTTGTTTTCTTAACTGTTGGAGCTTAACTTTAAATAGACAGCTTAAAGACTGGTGCAGGGGAAATAAAAAGAGGAAAAGAGGAAAAGTGTCAGGTATTTTCAAACGTATGAGGAAATATTTTCTTCTTCAATAATCTTTCATTGACATTCAAATTAAATATAGGCATTTTAATGCGAATGCTAGGACAAGAAGTACTTGAGATGGAGGACAAAACTGTGGCAAAATGTGACACATAAAGTCCTTTCAGCTCGATTTTCTTGGGCACTCCTCTTATTTTACAGAAATGGAGCAGGAAGAATTATTGTGCTGCTGCTGGAAATTCTTAAGTATACCATCAGAAAGACTTTTTTCCCTTTGTTCCTGAGATATAAAAATTTAACTGTTCTTAAGTAAGAAAGAAGTTATGCTCCAGGCTTCTTGGATAGCTCTGGTAGAAAATCCAACCCTGGGATGCCAGGAAATGGAGTAAAATAAAAGAACCAATAAGCTGTTTTCTGTTCCAGCCAAAATCTCAAGCCAGGCAGTATAATATATATAATGTGTAGTACACATTCATACAGCTGAGATGTTCTGTCCCACAAAGAGTGTAGCTTCATCCAAAATGTTGGAGACTGATTTGGGCATAGCACTTGCTAACACTGAACATGCATGTTATGCTGGGGATGTAAAATTTGGCATACTTCCAAACTAATATATTTAAATAATGACAAAAATGTTAATCTGCATAGTGATATTGAACCTGAGAAGGAAAGAGAATAAAAACCAAATACAGATGCAAGTCTTTGCGGAAAAATGTTTTGGAAACCAGAGAAAACAAAAAGAAGCATGAATGAAATATCTTCCTTTCTCCAGTCTAGGTACTGTCACACATTCAGCAGAAATACTGTGATATACAACAGGGTTTTACAAAAAGACAGGTAAGACTTTTGTTGCATTCCAATTTTAAATGAGATGCCTGAAGATTTCCTCCCACTGTTCCTCAGTAGTAGGAAGTGAGTTGTGTTGTTCTTGCCAGTCATTAGTCATGGCCAGCAATTTTTTTGTTAATGCAGTATAATTTGGCTGTTTTGATAGGGTGCTGTCAGAACTTAAGAGTAATTCATAGAGGAATGACTAAATTTTATTTGAAATTAATTGTAGGGTTGACTGAAAAATATTAAGGAGTGATGTTTGGCATAGATAGGAAAGACTGGTGCAGGGGAATTGTAGAAATAATTTGAAACCTGTATATGGATAGATTACATGCTGAAGCTAGAAATAGGTTCTGCTTTTGCAGACAGGATTAATTAAAGCTTCCAGAGGTCCCTTCCTCTTTGTTTCCATTTCAGTGAGTGCATAAAAAACTCATGAAGAAAATTTTCTCTCCTCTTTCTGCATCAGGAAGGTGCTAAGTGAACAGAGATAGTTTTAACTTTAAAGAACTGTGAGATAGGGAACTGTGCTGCAGACACAGGAATGAGTGCAGGCTGAAAGAAATTGTCAAAAGTTTATTGACCTTTGCAATGGCCAGGAACAATATTTTGGGAACAGTTGCAATGAGTAAACCCATACCTCATAGTGATTCAACCGAGGCTGAGAGATAGAATTCACACTCTAGTCCCAGGGTTGCAAAACCTACAGTCTCCTAACACAAAGACAGGTACATTACATGAAGAAAAGAATAGTTCTATGACTAGAGGACACTATCCCAATGCTGTTTACTTAATCAAAAAGAAATATTTATCCTGTCAATAACAATTTCAGTACCTAATGAAAAGGTTAATATGTCTGATCATATTTTCTTGTTGCACAATATTTTCTGACGAGTGACTGAGTCCTCAGAAGCTTGATGTGATTAGATTAACACAAGCTTTCATTCAGAAGTGTGAAAAAGTGTAGAACAATTTGTCATTATCCAGTTAACCTCTAAGATGAAGGCTGATTATGATTGCTATTTAGGTACATACATGGTATTCCAATTACTGAGCATGTCTATATGAGAATAATTTAAGATTGAAGTCAAGGTTGTCGTTCAAAGAAAAATAAAGAAACAAAAATACGTACAAAACACAGCATTTCTTGAGAAAAGGGCATATTGCATTTGAATTAAAAGGAAAGAGCTGATAGAGAACATGTTCACAAAAGCATAACCTGCCTGGGGATTCTAAGGCAATTGATTAAGCTCTGTAGGGAGTGAAATACATTTTTGACCCGTAAAACAGAATTTCTGCCAGGTGTGAGTAAACTAGTTTCATGCTGGGGAAAAAAAAAAAAAAAGCAGTCACAGCCAACTGGCTTTTTAACTTAGCAGCAAAAGTTAGAAAATTAAATTTATTTCAGTTATTGCCACATCTTCCTGCAGATTCAGCATGTACATATTTCTACAGGAAAAAAAAAAACAAAAAACAAACCATAAGCTATGAATTGGCCTAAAATAAAGCAGAAGCAAGAACTGGCCAGCTCCATGTTAGCTGACAATAAGATTCCATTCTCAAAAGGCCAGGTTTGTTTTGTTGTCAAGTCAAAAAGCAAAAAGGTATATTAATAAACATTTCATAATGGTTGGTTATTACCAGCAGAGCAAATCCTGGTATTCACTAGCAATGACTAATTGCTCGATACTCAAGCCAGTGCTATTGAACCTAACAGAATTTCTCTGGAACTTAATGGAGTGCTTTGATTTGCTGACATCCATATCTTTGTTATGCCTCTGCTCTCATCAAAAGCCTCCCTGCACATCAAAGCTTATCTGGTTCACTTCTTTTCTTGATGTCAAGACCCAAATTTGTCAAGTCACTGTAAACAAAGCAATTTGCCTGAAGTTATTTGTAACTCCTGTTAAATGTACTGTTCCTCTTAAGTTGTTTGTTATGAAAGACCTATCATGCCAAAATTTCAGAGTGCAGTAATAAGAATATAAAATTTGTCAAAGATCCTAGGCAAAGTCTGTTTGAAAGCAACTTGTTTAATCTTCTTGAATAGTTTCTTTGGTTTTTGTTTTCCCTAGAAAAATGCCAAACCTAGTTTCATATGCCTATTCACATCCTCACAGGGCATTAAACCATCTTTATATTGCCTTTTTGTAGGAATAAAACACGTACATTTAGATGTGAAAAAGGCTTATAATGACATTCCAGATAGGTGAGAATTTAAACATATTACTTACTTTCAACACAGGACTCGTCCTATTAATTTCAAGCTCTCTGGAAGACTCCTGGAAAATGTTAATGTGGTGTCAATTGTAAAGGCGTAGTTGTCTTTGTTCCTTATCTTTTGAAATCATCTAAATTATTTCACCTAAGATACATCTACCTGTTAACAACTTTTAGCTCTTAGTGCTGATTATTATTGGTAGTGAATACAATTATGCTTTCCATTTTTTATAGCAGTGAATTGTAAGAGTTGGTATTATTAGCAATTATCATTATTTGCATAATGGGGACTGAGGCCTCTTAAGTTCAATAGAATTGTCATCTGCTATCTACAGGCAGATAGAAAAGGGATTGAATAAAATCTGTGTGTAGATCCCTCAGTTCAACAGCCTGTCCTGTCTCTGAGATCACATTCCCTGACAGGTCTTTGAAGTGATATTCCTAGGAAACCACCACACCCACTTTTTCAGCCTAAGAGATGTCAGGTGGTTCCAACACATTCCACTTACAGGATGATTTGCCATGGAGATTAACCACTCTTGTGAGCAAAAGCTTACTCTCCAAAGTACAGGTTAGGAACCTGTGCACTGGGGTTTAACACCAGCCGACAGCTCAGCCCCACACGGCTGTGCACTCACTCGCCCTGTCTCAGTGGGATGGGGAAGAGAATCATTAGGGTAAAACCAGAAATTCATGGGTTTTGATAAAGACAATACATAAAATAAAGGATGTGCATAACGCCAAAGCCAGATAAGGAATTAATTCCCCACTTCCCATGGACAGGCAGGTATTCAGCCATCCCCAGGAGAGCAGGGCTCCATCATGTGTATCAATGACTTGGGAAAACAAACTTCTTTCCCCAGCTCTTTATTTTGAGCATGGCACCATACAGAATGGAATATCCATAGGGTCAGTGTGAGTCAGCCGTCCTGGCTGCGTCCCCTCCCAGCTCTTTGTGCACCTCCAGCCTTCTCACTGGTGGGGTGGGCCAAGGAGCAGAAAAGGCCTTGATGCAGGGCTCCCTGTTCAGCAGTAATGAAAACATCCCTGTGCTATCAACACATTTTCTAGCACAAATCCAAAACACAGTCCCATACCAGCTACTGGGAAGAAAATTGACTCTATCCCAGCCAAAACCACTATATTTCATCACAGAGAGTAAAGACAAGATCTGCAACCAAATTAGTGATAGTAATAGTGTTAAAAGTGCCTTTTTTATCTCAGTTGGAATAAATGTTTACTGAAAGAGGTAAGAGATAGGAAGAACCAGAAAGAAGTCGAACGCAATCAACAGAAGTGTTTGTGTATGATGAGATTTAAATGGATACCCTATGAAATACATAAATATGTTTTAAAAAATAATTAGGGAGGATGTGTTTGTTTTCTGCATTAATTAGGCTGACTAACATAATACTATTGTATTTTTAGTTGTTTCCTGCTCCTTTTTAAAAAGATTTTACAGGTATCTTTGCTAAATACAGCCGCCTGAGGAAGTCACTTAATTTATGCCTTATTATTCTCTATTCCAAAACATCTAATTGTAGCATGCATACAAACGTGCCATTAGTACAAGTTAATGTAGGCCTGTATTTTTATTTGCTGTCAAAAAATTCCAGCTTTTGTGTTTGTTGTAAGGGTGGTGGTTTTTCTGTTTGTTTTTCTTTTTTTTTTTAAATTGTAGAATCATAGATTAGAATCATAGAACAGAACCGTGACTGGGGTTGGAAGGGACCTTAAAGATCATCTAGTTCCAACCCCCCTGCCAGGGGCAGGAATACCTCTCACTAGACCTGGTATGGTCTAAATCACAGTGTGTTTTTTCTTTTTAAAAGATCCTTTATCCTGCCCCACAATGAAAAACCTATAGAAATGTGTAATTTTGAAGGGTGGAACATCTGTCAAAGTGGGACTGAGCATTATTTTCATTATACCTATTAGGTACAATGTCACTGTCATTTTGCATGAAAGGAGTGATTTTTCATATATGGAAGAGTGATTAATACAGCTTTGGTACATGTCTAAGAGTACAGGCAGCCCTCATTTATTTTCTGGAATACCGTCTGAGCTTTGGAGAGAAAGACAAAAAACTAAGACATTATAACAACTTGTATATGTGTCTATAATGAACTACTATGTTCACCAGTGTTATATTGAAGACAATGATAAAACCTTAATTCTGCGAATTTATCATGCTGACTCTTGTCCTTTTTGATACGAGTGGTCATCTTAAAATCTCATGTGTGTTTTAAATTCCATTATCCTTGAGAGACAGAAAAATCCTAATGCCTTTCTTTTATAAGAGAGGCTAAGTCATGTGTTTAAATATATTTAGATGATTAAGATGCAAAGAGAGGCATGTTTAGATTTTTTTGAAGCATTTTAATTCGATATGTTTAACCTTAGCAATAAAAAGGTAAGGGTGAGTGCACATGCCTAATTTTAATGGTGAAATGTATATTTTTAATTCTGAACTAGTCACTTATACCAGTCAAACCAGACAAATAGGCATCTGCAGATGGTAATTCGTTTGAGCTACCTCCCACCTGCATTTTTGAGAAATTGTCTTTTGGTGATACTTCATTATTAATGAAAGAAACCCTCAGGACTAGATCTGATTTAGAGGCAGTGGATACCTAAGTATCAGTCTGGATGTTTTTCTAAATAATAACTTCTCTTCCTTTTCAGACAATGAGAGCAACAGAATTCTATAGATGACAATTAATCTCAGATAACTGTTTTAAAAGACGTTTCTGTCACTCTTTGGTCTCAATATAGTAAGGTTATATAATTAGTTTAAGCTTAATACTAACTTTTTAAATGGCTAAAATTAGGATATATTAAGTCTACCTAGAGCTACCTATATATAACGTTTTCAGGGTCAGGGCTTAATTATCCTCATATGGAAACAGCAAAATTCACACTTCTGCACTGTCAAAAGCTCTATAATAAGATGTGTTCCTTTGAAATTCTTTTCTAGTAATAATAAATATCACATGGGCTCCACCTTTTCTACTTGACAACTACTCTATTGCTTGCTGAAAAAACTGCTGAAGAAAACCAGGATCCTTCCAACCAACATGCTTTAAATGACATTGCTAAGTTCAATGAAGTTTTAAAATAAATTGTTCAATTAAAAAAGAAAAGAAAATCAAAAAAAGAAACCATCTCTCAGGGATGTCAGTGAGAATCTCTGGTCTTTCTTTGAAGATAAAACTACTTGGCTGGCTCATAAATAATGTATGAACTCTGCAGTGAAATCTGAAAAAGTTACCAGTTCCATCAGGAACACAGTGCAATAGCCAGTGTGATTTGGCATATTAGATCCTTTTTTCAACCTTGAAAATGGAAATATTTCTCCTTATTTGTAGGTAAAAACACTGAATATGTGCATCTCATTTGGCTTTTAGAACAGTGCCTCTAAGGAGTAGTATCTCTCCTGAGGTGACAGAACTTAGTTTTACGCTCGACTCTTGAGAATGTGGCACCAAGATGTGCAAAAGCTTTAAGAATAGACATAACTAGACTTTCAGTACTACACCTTTTTCCTCTTCAGATCTTTTCAAATGCTCATATTAAAAGACTTACATTCAGGAATCCTACAGAACAAGTTTGAACCAGTTGGTGAATTTGTTTCCTGCTTTTCACCTGTCAAGGAAAAATTACTATTGGGCTCTTTCTCAAAGTATCAAACTTTATATTCACAAACGGAGTTCTTTAAAATAAAGACAAAACTAGTTTTGCTATTTATACATCACTTTTTTTTCTTCTTCTGTGAATTTGTCTAAACTCTTTTTGTCTAATATCTAGTGTCTCTCATCTAACGTTCTTTTTATTGCTCTACATGCATCAGTGTTATTTTCATGTGAAATTGCACAGGTTTTATATCATGAGAAGTAAATAATCATATCTGTTCACCTTCTATGTGCCACTCGTTTTAAAGTCTGTTACAGAGTCTCAGTTTTGTCTTTTCAAGGTTGTGGAGTCCCAGTCTATTGACTCATTCATCACTCCAAAGCTATTCCATTATTTTGACCATTCTTTTTGCCCTTCTCTGTCTTTCTGATTCTATTGTACTTTTTAGGTAGCAGGTCCAGATAAATTTCAAAATCAAGCAACAAACAGTTGCTATTTTTATGAATAGATTCATAAAAAAAAACAAAACCCAAACCCAAACTTTCCTTATCCTTTCAAGTCAATGATGACATTTAGTTTGCTTTTTTAGCCATTATGGAATACTAACACAATGTTTTGATACATTTTATGCAAACACACCACTATTGCTTATAAATCAAACAAAACCCACTATGTTGTTTTGTATAAACTACAGACTTCCAGCTGTGTGGAATGGGTTAAACTCAACCACAATGTACATTTATGTTTATATGTGTGTATACGTATACATATGTATATATGTGTATATATGTGTGCATATATATATATTTATATATATATACATATATACATATATATATATATATGATATCATTACCCCAGACTGTTTTTATAGTTAATTAACAAAGCAGACATTCATGAGACATGACTGAGCTCACCTACTAAGTGGTAGATTTCATGACAACAAGAAATCTGCCCAGGCTATATCCATTTCTCCCTGTGTAAGAGAGTGTGTCTGGACAGTCTGTCCTAGAGTAGAAATCTCTTGCAGTTAAACACATGTAACCACAAGTCTCACTGCAAAGGTCAGCACTTGACAGGTACTTCTGATTTTTGCTTTGGTGTTTTTCTCCTGAAATTTCTGGTTTGTTTCTTTTGGACCTCAAACTCACACTTTATTGAATTTCATCAAAGGTAGACAAAAATGTTGATTTATGTTACTAATAATGCAGCAAAATTTCATATAATCTTGTTGGGAAAGTAACATGGTAGTATACACATATGTTAGCTTGTTTATCTATAATTTCTGACAAAAAACAGAAAAGTGGTAGAATACTGGCAGTGACTCAATAAAAAATATTTAAAATTTCCTTTGTAATTTTTAATGCAATATGGTCACATAGAGTAGGAAAAGCATGTAAAAAAAAAATCTCAGAGACAAAAAAAATGTTAAGCAAAATTTCAAATTATAAAGCTCACTTTGTTCCATGCTAAGGATGGTATCTTTACTCTTGATGAAAATCAATTGTGTCTGTCCCTAAATATGATACAGCTTACAGTTTACAATGTTCATTAGCAATAAGACACAGCAAAGTGTTAACCCTAGACCTAAAATGCTATTCAGGTAGAATCATATGAAGTAGAGAAAGATGTCAAATATTTTAATTAAAATGCATTGGGGAACCTATCTCTCTGGATCATAAACACATTCGACAACTCTGATTAAGGCTTTTCTGTGTGAAAATGCCAGCTTTCAGTTTCCCTTACTCTTCATGTGTGCTGCATTTGGAGGTCAAACAAGAGAATATAGCACTTGAGTGAAATCATCACTGTTGCACTGTCATCTGGAAGGATGTGACAAAGTGCAGTGACATTTACAAACCCTTTGATTGCCAAGGATGATTAGATGCTCTGGTCAGGCAGAGGAATGTGTATTGTTTCTTTGTAGGAATTGTAAAATAGGCAGTCATCGGATCCTATGTGCTTAGTAAAAAAGAGAATAATAAAAGTGAAATATCTAGTCTAGAAATATCAGAAACAAGGTCCAAGGCACTAACTTACTTCGCCTGCTTTTTCAGTACTTAGAACCATAAGCAGAGCCTGGAATATTAAAGTGATTATGAAACTGCAAAGTATGCATTAATTTTCTACAAATTTGGTTTATCAAATGCCACTCAAAAGAGATCAAATCTCATGGATAAATGATACAACTGTTTCAAGTTTAGCTACTTGTATAAGATTTATCTGTCCACAGCTTAGCCACAAAAGGCAGCAGAATCCCTATTTACCTGTTCTGGTCACTAGTCAAACATGGATTATTAAAGAGGTATTAGATAAACAGCAATGTGACACAAACTTTCTCTGAATCATGGTCAGGTTCCCAGTGCATGTCCTCAAAACATTTTACTTACTTGTGGGAAGGTTATTTTAAAAAGTATTTGTGCCTTTGGAATAAAGGCCATACCTAGCTGTGCTGGTACCTTGGAATTTTCTGCTTGTTTGTCTACAAGGAATGCATTATCTCATGGCTGACCTGAGAATTTTGAAGTGTATAATGCTCATCTCTCATATATCTGCAAAATAGATAAGACATATTCCTCCTACCTCACCCCTTCAAATGTGAAATTAATTTATCTAACACATGAGAGCAGAAATAATATTTGCATTAAAATATATGGGTATATTACTTCAAATGTAACAATAATACACTTGTATGTGTTTCTCCCTCTGACGAAAGAATTACCAATGTCAATCGTATTCCTAAATACATAGATAGAACCTAGTACAAGGTACACAGAATAAATGCATTGCAACTATTTTTTAGCTTTCCTTAGGATTAGGAATTTCTTTTTTTTCAATGGATTACAAGCTGCTTTTATGTTGTGGGACTAGGTGGTACCATCTGCCTCCTACATGAAGTTATTGTTATTTTGCACTCATGGACATCTTACAGCAGCAGCTCTGCAATTACGTGGTGATTAGTGAGTTGTCCAGCTTTAAAAGAACTAGGTTTGCAGAAAGCAATGCACCAATTGCACCTCTGTCCAGATGTGTTGTGCAGATGGCATACTGTTTGCTAGCAAGTATAAATAAATACGAGACTGGCCATAATTAACAAAAAATTGGACCAAAATCCTTAAGATATTAAAAGAAAATGAGATGCAACTCTTCTTTTGGAAAGACAAAAGAAGAAAAGAAAGTTCTAAAGCAGCTGAATATAATTGAAACCTCTGAAAGCAATGTACATTTCAGTCTTTCTACATTTTTCCACTTGGATCTTTTATTTTGTAATGTCTGCAAAGTTAATCATTGAAGAGGTTCAAAGCTATTTCATTACAATTTAAGTACAAAGGGTGAGAAAAACTGCCATAATTTTACCAATTTCTTTGAAAGAGATATCTCTTAAGAGACTTTATCTGCACCAATATAAAAGAAAAAAAATGACAACAGTGATAACAGAAATATTTTTTCACTTTTTTTTATATCACAGTGACAGAATCACAGAATGGATGATTTTACCCTAGATGATTCCTCCAACCCAGATGGATTTTCATCCACATTATTTCCCTGGTTTTCAGATTCCAGGCTCTCATACCTGTTGTGTAAGGGCACCTGGGAGGTAAGGTAGCTCATGAGGGGTTTCACCAGCCACCCTGAGCAGAAAACCACTTCCACTCCCCTCCATGTCAGAGGTCCCCTCCTTCTCCCTGGTGGCGAACAGATGATGGGTCCGTTTGTCTAAAGCATAGTAGAGTGTGGCTCCAGAAGTGTAAGAGTAGGAATGCAGTAAAACAGGAAATTTCAAGTATTTTGTGTTAGGATTGATAGCTCAGTGATGTATATAAGAAATAGAACTCTCTGAATAGTTAATATATAATTTACAGACTTGGTTGAGTTTTATTTTGTTTTAATTAATAAATTTTCAAAAGTATATAGGCATTAAGACAGATGACATTCTATTGTTTTATTTCTCTGCTTGAGAAAATAATTTTTTCAGGGACCATTTGGAACCTCCTTAGCTTTTTTTGAACTTTCCCACTTAATGAGATCTTCTTTCTAATGCCTTACAATAATTTCTTCATGTCAGTCTTTATGGTTGACTTGGACAAACAAGGTGCTGTTAGTGCCTGAGACATAAAGGCCCATGTCATATAAAGCTGGAATTGCTTATCTTAAGTTTGTATTCAGACAGTTTAAACACCAGCTGCTCACTGCTGTAGGCAATATATAGTTTATTTCTCTTTCAATCATGATCCCTAGTACTTCTCGTGAAGGCAACCTGAGGAATGATGGCCATTAATATTAATAAATTCAGAGAAAAGATTAGCACAGAAAATTTCCGTGTTTGTGCCAGAAAACATTGGCAAAGCCCTGTGATTTAAAATACCTCCTTGACGGTTTTGATTATAATTAAATCATAGACATATGGGAGGCGAATAACTGAATGTCATTTAAGCAAAGAGATATTTTAGAACCAAAGAAATGGGGAAGTTCTTTCTTAATTGAATGTCACTTTTCTTCTTTCTCCCCTGTTCTTTGCATTTGTAACTGATCCAGCAATGTAACCAAGAATTTATTGCTACTTTTTTTTTTTCTGATGTGAAAAATAAAGAGATTCTGACTGTTTAAAAAAACTTTTGTATCTTCTTCATAGTTTGGAATTAGAAAGAGATTCTGACTATTTAAAAAAGTATTTGTATTTTCTTCGTAGTCTGGAATTATAGTAAGTTATATTTTCTGGGAATATAGTCAGGATATCCAAGAAATTATAACCTGCTTACCAGATTGGAATACCTTCTGGACTTATTGCTTGGTCAGCAGTTTCTTGAAAACAATCTATCTGTTACAGATGTATATAACAGCAATATGGTCTGATTGCCTTTGTTTTTAAAGTGTCATTATTGATTCAGTTCTGAGGAGATTTAAAGTGTGCAGCAATGAGCAGGACAGCTGTGTTGATGACTATAAAGATTAAAAGGAAAGAATCAATATCTGTTTTTAAAACATTGAAGTGTCTAAATAATCTGTTATTTTTATTTTCTAGATTACCTTTTATCATGCTGCACATGAACCAAATGTGAGCCTCAGGTGGATAATTTTGCTCCCATGAGATTTTTCCAGTATTTTGAAATGCACTGGTTAGCTCTAAGTCCTTTATATCAAAAAAGTTAATTCAGTTAGACATCAGCTTAAAATGTTCAAATCTTCATTTTTACAAGTATTTAACACAAAACTCAATCCCTAATCTCGCCAAACACAGAAAATTACTAGTATATTTCTGCTGTATATGTACTTTAAATACATAATGCTTGTAATTTCCTTCAAAAATATTTGAAACTGAATTTTTGAACTCTAATGTCTAATCAGCATGTTTTCTTAAATGTCTCACATCAGTAGTTTTACTCGGTAATTTTTATGAAAAATTTAATGCAATAATAGAATATATAAGAAGGGTCAGTTGAAACTTAAAATATGGCAGGGGGAAATGTAATTTCATCTTAAAATAAGGTTAGGGATAAGATTAGTGTTCAAAGAGTGACAAAGCCTACATCTACGGGGACACTGCAACTGTAAAAGAAATGCCAAGGGGAGCATGGAATGAGATGAACTGTTTAGGGAAAGAAGAGAGAGCAGTGCAACTTTATTAGTGGTAAGTAATTTGGATATTACAATAAATGTTAAGACTGGGCATGTCTGAAGAAAAGAAGTTTCATTCAGGTTAGGAAGGTATTTTTGAGGCGGCATTCTTCCTTTAATACTACCGTAGTTTAAAAGCTGGGATTTTGATTTTCAGATCACTTTTATTTTAAATGTCATACTTAAAGTATGCTTAGAAATCTTTTCTCATGTCCATTCATTGATATGAGTGAAGCTAAGAGCCAAATTTTCTATACCTTGTGTGGGAGGTGAAATTGATAGATTAGGGAGTGTTTAGATGAGACAAATCTCTTACCATGATTTAGCATTGCAGTAACTACTGCAGACTTTTGCCCCTATGTTAAAAAATGGATCAATAACCTTGAAGTGAGAGTAGAGCAAGAGCCAGACACATTGGCAGTGTGAGTGCCTGACAAGTTTAAAACCATTCTCTATCTCAGTACAAAACACTTGCACATATATCCATACTGCTATGTTATTATCACCAGTCCAGTGCTCACCATTCTTTCAAGGTGTCCTTCAGTGTGTGGCCAAACTTACAAGATCTGACAGAACCATAGATAATTAAATTAATTTATAGGAAAAAAATATTTAACTTCTGCTTTGTAGTCTTCTTCACTCTTATTGTTGTCTGAAATAGTTGGGTTTTTTTTAAACTCATTGTAACAGATAATTCTAATCCTGTTTTCATTGTAGTAATATTAGTACTGCCCCTTGTACTCCCCTGTGCTTGGCATTTACTTTCTGTGTACTACTCACATAATTTCCATCATTGTGCATGTCCAGACACATCATCCAAAAATCTGATATTGAGCCAAAAAGTACTGAGGTAACACACATTGCAGCATACATTCCTTCTGAGTTTTGCTTGTTTGTTTGTTTGTTTTTCCTATTTAATATTGTACTGAAAGAAGTCAAAATTAGAGCATGACAAATAAAAAAAGAGGTTATATGAGACTGTAAACATAGATAACTAAATATAAGCAAACTATTGATCTCTTTTTGGTGCATCTCTTCTACTAGTAAGAACAAACCATAAACATTTCTCTTTGTTTGCAACTTTGAAGTTTGGCATTCTGATGATTCTAAGAATGTTAAGGCTGGACTTAAATCATACAGCAAAAATCAGGAAAACCATACTTTTTTGACTCATATATGTTTAGATGTTGGCTCCCTTGTTTCCCTTCTGAGAAAAGCTGGAAACTGGGACTCAGACCTTTATTATCAGGCATCTGCTTCATTTAGTGTTTTTTTTGGCCACTAGATTGACCTCAGAAAATTATTTCATTGATGTTTCCTTTAGGGGTCTGCCACACTGCCACTTCAATCAAATATATGCTCCAAAGGGAACATATGCTGTGAAAAAACAAAAAACAAAGTAACCCGTTGTATCTAAAAACAAGCTTCTGTGAAACATCATTAAATCATTAAAAGGTGATTATTTTGGGTATGCAAATAAATAATTAATCCACACTGGAAGGTGTTGAAACTTAAACTATTTTCTACTTTTTTCTAGACCAAATGAATATTTCTACAAAAAAGTATTTCTGAAGAGCCTTCCACATTTTTTCACTCTATTGCAAACAGGAAATATGTATGTGAGTTTCCTATATTTGAATTTGGTTCTGATGTATTTTTAACATTTAATACATATGTGGAATCTTCATGTATATAATTAAACTGCCCAAGTATTAATATTAATAGGCTATTCATTTATCCAGAGATAAAGATGATTACACGTCAGAAGTTATCATTTGACCCAATGGTTATCCAGCTTGACATTGTGATTAATGGGATTTACACAAAGGGGTGGTTCATTGCTGATTCTGATAAATCTTGTTATGTTCACTTGTCACTAGCCAAGTATTGAAATAAATGGGAGATGATGTACAATTCAGATAAGGAATCTGTGATCAAAGAAACCTAGCTGAAGAAGGAAAAGCAAATATCTCTTGAGTGCATAAATCCTGACCCATCTATGATGAGAGGAGTTATATAGTCTGCATATACATTATAACTAAATAAAATTATAATGCTTATAAAAGGATGAGAGAAAAAAAAATATTAAAAAGATTTTTTAGAAACGGCACTCCTTTAGTTTTCCATGTTCTAAGGCAAGGATATGGGCTACTGAAAAGGAAGAGACAAATGTCATTCATACACATAAGTCTCTTGATGAGGACTTTCTATGATTACTTTCAGGGTATAAATTCTTTGTGTTGATTGCCATCCAGAGTAGGGAAGACATGACCTACCTTTAAATAGCTATTCCTCTTTGCAGCCTAGTAATCTAATCTATGGGATTTAGCAACTTTTAATGAATCAGATAAATCAAGTGGACTAAGACACAGAAAGAAATAACAGGAATCAAAGACAAACTTTTGTTTCTGAGAACATTCAGATTAGTTAGTAAAAAAATTTAAGTTTGTTCCTAATACAGTTTTCAAACTAGAGGGTGGAGCTCTCTTCTTCTAAAGGCTAGGAGGTGGTAGTAGCTGTTGAAATGGGTTTTACTCTTGTTCCCTCAAAACTGTTTCCTCCCTGACCTATAGATTATTCTTATTTTAACTTCTGCCTTGTGAAAGTCATAGGGCATTTTATACAGAAAATATTTAGAACCAGCCAATCCTTGTGTTCTCCAAAAAACTTTACAATATTATATGTAAGCCTGATTCAAGACATGGGTGATGAGTAGGAGCATATTGCTTTTCTTAATAGTCTGAGTTTAATCTGTCCAAATAATCTGGTTTTACTAGTAGGTAACATCTAAAAACATATTGAAAAGAAATATCGTTACCTACATGATTCAAAAGTAAATTTGGGTCAATGGGACTTATCAAAGATCCTGATAGATTAATGTGTTATCCCTGTTTTGTAAGACTGGCATAAATCATAAAATTGCTAGGATTTCTGTAAAGCATTTGCTATGCAGTTACAAGGAGGTTATTACTCAGACCAAAGGAGACTATATTTTTTACATATTTTCCTTTTCTGTCATGTGCTGATAAGCCATGGCTGGAAATTACCGCAGGAAAGAAAAGTAAGTCAAATACAGAATCAATTTCACATCACTATTAACATTTTGTGAAAAGGAAAACTAAATGGTTCTAGAAATACATTTTCAGTAAAGATATCATTAATACCATTGCAGAAGGTCCTGACAGTATAGAATACTTCATGTAATTCTGAATTTGTGTTTTCCCATTATTAACTACATATGAACACATTCCACCATGGGCAAAACCTACAGGGAGTAAGTCAGTTTGGACCTAGTTACAAAAACCACATTTGGGATGGAAAGTACTGGCACTAAAAGAGCAAACAGCCACAGGGCCACTTCACCTGCTGCATGTTGAGGCAATATTAAGTTCTCACATAAACTTCACAGAAATCTGAAGCCTGGGAGGATGCTTCCTGATGGAAATAAAAGGAGTGTCTCGTCTTAAAAAAAAAAGAAAAAAAAAAAAAAGGAAAATGCTAAAGGAAAATGTTAAGGAAAATCTGTGATCACAGAATCATAGAATGATAGAATGCCTTGGGTTGGAAGGCACCTTAAACGTCATCTAGTTCAAATCCTCCTGCTGTGGGCAGGGACACCTTTCCCTAGACCAGGGCCGCAAAGCCCCATCCAACCCGGCCTTGAACACTTCCAGAGACAGGGTATCCATGAGGGCCAAACATCTCCTGGAGTGCACTGGGCCCAGCAGCGCCAGCTGGTCAAGGGAGGGATTGTTCTGTTCTACTCAGATGTGATGAGTTCAGGCTATCAGTGAAAGTATTTCTACCTCAAAAGAGGTCCCGTGTCCTATGAATTTCACTAAGTTTTGAAAAGGTATAAACTTATCTACTTCAAAAAAAATTTGTTTCTAAAAGGAATCACTCGGTCTGTTTGTCATAGTAGAGACAAAAATCTAGAGTTTGCATTGTATACCTCTTCAGTAAAATATCATTCCTTTCACAATTTTAGACTGCTTATACATGTATTATATATATACATTATATAGATATGTACTTTGTTTACTATTTCAGTACTTTTGCTATTAATACAATTATATGTACACTTGCTTTGCTTCTTTACTCTTCTAGCAGGTTTTCACCTCTACTTTGTATGCAGCTATTACATGAATAATGCAGAAGCAATTTTTTAGTGTGATATCTTGACAAAAATGAGTTTGTTCATCTGTAGTAACAACACAGTGCTGGCAGTCAGTAATTTCACAAGAGACTTTTATTGCTACCAGAGGAAAGAGAAGTGGATAATCAGTACCCTAAGGGAAATATATTAGTGCTATAATTCATTTCCGAAGTGACCTGGCAATTAATAACCAATAATGATGAGGGTCAAAGACCAAAAGAATAAGATATGCTGTAAATTATTTCATGAAAAGTCTGTGAGAGAAAAGGCACAGTTATCAGACATCTTATAGGCCAACAGAGAATTCTTTAATACTCCTATGTCTGTAGGTGAACTCTGCTGTATGAAAAAAAATATAGTCTTCATCTTCTAATGACGATAAAATGATTACATAAATAATGTTAAATAATTTTTCATGGCTGAAGTATGCAAAGCTTAGCAGTTTAAGCAAAGTAGGGCTCACAAACACCTACATTTGCTGAAAGTATGGCATGCCGTAGGGATAGAAGTATGAAACAAGATAGATAATCATGCAATTTAACACACGGTAAAGGAAAAAGACGAGAAATAATCACTGCCAACATAAGTACAGAATAACATAGTGGAACAGCAAATTATTAAGAAGGGGAAAATTGAGCTAACATTGGGAAAACAGATATTCCTACAAACCTGTGCTTTATTGTTATTTTTGGATTTTCATTTTTTTTTCCTCTTGCTTTTTAAGCTTGGTCTTAAATATGTAATTATAAGATATAAGATTGTCTCACTACTGGGCTCATCCTGACGCTTAAATATTTCTACAAAACCAAGTATCAATATAGTCAAGCTGTTTATCCCCTGGAAAATTGACAAAACAAACATAGAAAAATATTTTAAAAAGCCATATCTACAAATATCTACACATAATCATTTAGGTTAGAAAAGACCTGTATATCGAGTCCAGTTGTAAACCTAGCAGTGTCACAGGGTGAAGACTGTCAAAAAAATCTAGAAATATTTACTTTTGATAGTGCAAAACCTGTTATTTTTTCCATAAAAATATTTTTTAAAATGATTAAATTATATATAGAAATAGTAGAGTATAAAATAAACCTCAAGTTTACAATGTCAAAAGAAAAAAAATTACCTTAAAAATATGAATCATTTAAGTAATGCTGTTATGAAGCAAACAAGAACACTAAATATTCTGAAAAAATTTTCCACATATTTGAAATCAAGGAATTTTTGAAATTGTGATTATACAGAACCAATAAATTCAATTGGGAAAATTATGTGTTTATGCAGATATTTAGCATAAATCTCAAGCAACATAAATATCAAGAAAGAGAGTTCACCTATACCAAGTAAATGTTTCTTTACTGGGCAACATTCTGAGGCAGAGGAGCTCAATTTCTCTGTACAGCTAAATTATCAAAAAAGCCAATGGCATAACTTTGGTTTAAATCTCTTTCTACTCTTCAGAGCACTTCCTTGGCATGGATTGAAATTAGGTATAGGGCAAAGACAGTGCCAATACAGAGTCTGGAAGTAACCCTTGTAGTCTGCTTTCAAAGAGCTGAAGACTCACGCTTATTTGGGTTGCTAGTACAGATTCAGCAATAAGTTTATTCTGAGAACTTACACAAAAATGAAGATGAAATTTTCTACCTTTTCCCAAAAGAATTATTTCATTGCAAAAACTTATTTTTGCTTGAAAATGTATGTGAAGTGGTGTCCTATTTGCTTCCTCCCTCCTAATTAAATAAGCATTTTATGAATACTAGAAAGGTTTTTACTTCAAGTGCCTCGTTATTATGATGACCAAATGTTTCTGTGGCATTTTAGAACTTTCATCTGAACAGGTCCAATGATTTTTATGCAAATTTTGTGCTTTGTTTCCTTACTCCCTGTTGTGGTTTAATTCCAGCCAGCAACCAAGTGAGCCGCTCTCTCACTCCCCCATTAGCAAGATCAGGGAGAGAATCAGAAGAGTACAAGCTAGAAAACCCACAGGCTGAGATACAGACAGTTTAATAGGGAAAGAAAAAGCCATACACACAAGCAAATCAAAACAAGGAATTAATTTATTTCTTCTCAAGGCCTGGCAGCTGTTCAGCCATCTCCAGGAGAGCAGGGTCCCATCACACATAGCAGTGCCTTGGGAAGACAAAATCCATCATTCCAAACGTCCCCTCTTCCTCCTTCTTCCCCCACTTTATACACTGAGCATGATGCCCCATGGTGGCGAATATCCCTTTGGTTAGTTGGAGTCACCTGTCCCAGCTCTGTCTCCTCCCAACTTCCCATTCGCTCCCAGCCCCTTGCCAAAGTAACAGTAAAAAAGTAGAAAAGACCTTGACTCTGCAAGCCCTGCTCAGCAATAGCAAAAACATCTCTATATTATCAACACTCTTTTCAGGATAAATCCAAAACATAGCCCTATACCAGTCACTGTGAAGAAAATTAACTCTACCCCAGCCTAAGATCTCAAGACCACAATTTGGAATTTTGTAAATGTGAACGATGTTTTGAAAATGAGCAAGGCTTGAGTTATATCATAATTAATTTTACTGTTTAGAAAAGTGGTGGCTATTCTCAATTAGCATGTTATTTCTGCCCTTCTTCTTTAATCTTGTACCTCTAAATTTCTGCAATGACAACTATGTGGAAGAAAACTAATAAACCTGGAATTGCTTAATCTTCTTTTACATTCACAATAATAAAATTAAATTGTTCATTCTGCTTTTCAGACGTTGGATGTTATAAAGTGTTTTACAAAGTAATGAATTAAAATGTTGGTAGTGCTGTGCCCTGTAGGCAAATAGAGCTTTTATTTTGTTACAACAATTGTTCACACACAGATGTAGAATTGCAATATGATTTTATATTGAGAGTATGAATGGAGAGGACACTGAGGTTATTCTCTACTTATTTTATGCAGTTCCAAAAGCTCTAAAAATTTTTACCTAAATAGACAAAGACATACGAGGCAAAAAGAACAGCTATAGGTGAAGAAACTAGCATTGGCTACATTTTGCTGATTTATACTATCAGAACTCGTTAACCTAAAGCCTTTGTTGGCATTGTGTTTTGTCAATATGCAAAAATTTTGCAGTCACAGAGAAAAATGTTCAACAGTATTCATACTTTGTTTGCAAATTACCATATCCAAATTTATCAGAAATATAAAGAAACTATTGTAAGTGAAGTATATGAATTAAGTGCTAGTGTGGATCTGAATAAATAATTTATTCAGTGCCCTCTTTGGCCAGATTTCTCATGCTAACTCCATGATAATTCCTTTTCTGACTATGTCTCAGTTTTATTTTCTTTTCCTTTCCACTGTGAGTTGAAATGTTTCTCCTGCTATATCATTTGATTAAGAAGTGATTTATGTAAGAAACTCAACATATTTTTTTTGTTAAACAGGACACTTAAGTCCAGATTTAAAGGGAAGGCCCTGCAGTAAGGGGAAGTAGTGGTTAATTGAAGGTGTCCCCGACCAGTCTGCTACAGAAAGGCTTTTTAAATTATGATTATCTATCTGATTATTTCTTCTTCCTAATGTAATAATTTTGAACTAGTCAGACAGTCACAGGCTAGCTTTACAGCATTAGTTTTACAGTGTTTGCAATACCATTTTACCTCATTCCTGTTCAAAGCAGGGTCAACTCAAGCAAGTTGTTCAGGAGAATTTTCTTTTAAGTTTTGAAAATCTTCATGGACGGAGACACCAAAACTTCACCAGCAGACTGTTTCAGTGTTCAATCATCCACACAGGAAAACATTTTTCTTAATTTGGGGTAATGAAAGTCACTGGAGAAGACAGGAGATAATAGAGAATCTACAGAAAGCCGATTACACAGAATAATGAGTTTAAGGGATAATTAAAAGTTAAAATAGAGATGGGGATCACAAGCAGCCATGAGATGAAAGTGGCAATACTACAGTAAGGTGATATTTAATATGAAAATAATAAACAAGAAGAAATTAACCTTTAATTCTTAATACTCCCAACCAACTTAAAATTGATTGAAATAAAAAGTTATGTTTGGGAAATTTTCAAGACGACATTATGAAATGGAATAGTTTGGATTTTTTTGTTCTGTTTAATTTATATCCCCAGAGAGTGTCAGTATCAAAGTTTCATTTTCTGGTGTGATAGAGTTAACCTTATGACTTCTACAGGTGAATGTCTGCACCCCTGTGGACCATCATGGGCTGCAGGGGCACAGCTGCCTCACCATGGGCTGCACCACGGGCTGCAGGGGAATCTCAGCTCCGGCATCCGGAGCACCTCCTGAGCCTCCTTCTCCACTGGCCTTGGGGTCTGCAGGGTTCTTGCTTTCACATATTCTCACTCCTCTCTCCACTTCTCCTTCTGCAGCAGTTTTTTTCTCCCTGCTCTGTTATCTCAGAGATGCTGTCACAGCTGTGATGGGCTCGTCCTTGGCCAGTGATGGGTCTGTCCTGAAGCTGCTGGACATTGCCTGTGCCTGAGATGGGGGAAACTTCAGGCAGCTTCTCACAGAAACCACTCCTGTAGCCTCCAAAGCCTTGCCATGCAAACACAAAAAATGCATTTTGAGAAAAATGCCTGGCTTTTGCCAAAATCTTATGAAATTGACACAGGAAGTGATGTCAATAAAGGTAATGATGGAAAAGGACATCTAAAGGATACAGAATCTGCTCATTAGAGAAGAACATCACATTTCTATAGTTGTGACCTATCACTGACATCAGATTATACAAATAATTTTCAATTAATATTTTTTTTATTGATACATTAAGCCAATTATAATTGCAATAATTGCATAATAATAACAACCTAAATGTTAGGTAGTTATTCTGAAAAATGCAGAGGAAAATGAAACAGTAAAACATCAGAACAGTTATTCCTGTAAGGTCCTGCAGGTGAAGTGACCAGTACCTATATAGTAATGTGATATATTTGCTAATAATTACATTGCAGCTTTTGATCACCACACTGTATTGTTAGCTAGCCATAGGGATTGCACTTGAATTGAGAAAATTGAAACCCCATGCATCGAATGAGTATAATAGACTGCTCTGTGTGTAAATTATATTTATTTGGCTGAAGCCAGCAAGATAAAATGCTTAATCTAAAAAACTAATAATCACAAAACAGAAATCTATCACTATAACTCATTTCTGTGGTACATGTTACAAATTAAAAAATAAACACCAGAGGAAACTATATATAAAGGATCCCAGAGGCCCTTAAACTATTCAAAATGGATCATAATTTAAAATCTGAACTATGGTAACTATATTACTTTATTGATGGATTGTGCTCATAAATTGTGACTGTGCAGATAAATTATATTTTTTAAAAAGTCAGAAGCAAATAATAGAAATATATTTTTAATGGTGCTATTGAAATTCAGTTCTTAAGTTTTATAATTTTGTGTTTGCCTTCCTCATGAAAAGGTTTCACAACACAATTAAACAATCATTAGTCATCTTAATTGATGTAGGTGTTTATCCTGCTTTCACTGAAAATAGAAGCAAAATTTTATATGCTAAATACCTATTGTTTCCATTGAATGGAAACATGCTGGATTTAAAATAAGATACAGATTTTAGAACGCAAAGACTGTACCTTTTAAAATCATACAATAGAATCATAGAATCTTTTAGGTTGGAGAAGATATCTAAAGTCGTTGAGTCCAACTACTAACCCAGCACAGCCAGATCCACCACTTAACCATGTTCTCAAGTGGCACATTAGTATCTTTTGAATACCTTCAGAGATGGTGGCTCCAGCACTTTCCCGAGCAGCCTGTTCCAATATTTGAACTACTCTCTCTCTGTGAACAAATTTTTTCTTACATCCAGTCTAACTTTCCCCTGCCATAGCTTGAGACTATGTGCTCTTGCCCTGTCGCTTTTTGCCCAGGAGAAGAGACCAAATCCCATCTGGCTAAAGCCTCCTTTCAGGGAGTTGTAGAGAGTCATAAGGTCTCCCCAAAACCTCCTTTTCGTGACTTGTGCTCCAGATCCTCCACCAGCTCCATTGCCCTTCTCTGGACAAGCACCAGCACCTCAATGTCTTTCTTGTAGTGAGGGGCCCAAAACTGAACAAAGGATTTGAGGTGCAGCCCCACTACTATCAAGCACAGGGGGAAAATCATTGTCCTTGTTCTGCTGGCCACACTATTTCTCATACAAACCTGGATTCCATTTGCCTTCTTGGCTGTTTGGCCACATGCTGGCTCATGTTCAGCTGGTATATCTTTTACTGAGTGGAAAAAAGCATTGCTATATCTATAAGGAGAGTTATGAGGAAAATGAATGCTCAGTTTAAAATTAATTAGTCATGTATGCAGACTCTCACACTGATGAATAAAATAATCTTTATTTTCTGAATTAAACTAGAGTGGTCAAAGACTACATTAAATTTGAAGATTTCTTTCCTAGATCAAATTTATTTGTCTTGGGCATGCTCCTGCAGACAAACTGCACGACAGTCTGTGCTGAGCATATAAAATTTCATTATTGTCTGGTTGTAATCAACAGAAAATATACTATCAGTTTCCTGATGAAAGTTAGAACATATATCGATCTATTGATTTATTTGTTAAGCTAACTTAGAAATTTTTCCACTCTGGCAAGCATTGGCATCTATATAACTGGTCCAAAAATAATAAATTATACTTTATCACTTTTCAATTTAGGCTTTCTTTAGGTAATTTTATCCACTGAAAATGTTGTCAACTTGTTCAATGAATTTCTTGGCCCTCAAAATTAGGACACCCACCAAGTAGAATGGTATAAACATAATCTTCAAAGGTCCTTTGAACTTTCCTTTCTCCTTGGAAATGAGAAAAAAAATTCATTTTACACTAAGTCAGTCTTTTCCTACCTATTTTAGCTATGAAAATAATTGGTAGTGGGGGACAGAGTGAGACCATGAAAAGAACAAAAGTAGCTGCAAATTTAATAGCTATACTTGGCAGTGTCAGGCCAAGTCTTACAAGCATCTCCACTCTTGATATTACATAGAATAGTCATGTTAAATTTGATTCTATAAATCATGAATCAGGAATATTGAAGTCTTAAATAATCACAATCTGCAATTCCTTTGTTATAGAGCTTCTAAACTCAAAAAAGAATCTTGTTGATATTAATAAGCAGAAGAGTACCACATCAATGGCAAATTAAATATAATTTACAGATGACTGGGAAGACTCATAATTAATCGATGGTCAAGACAAAATTTAAAATAATTAAAAGTTGTGTTATGTCCATTACACCTGACACATTCTGATCTGGTTGAGAAAAAACTGCAACTCTTTGGCTGCATTAGTAGTATTTAAATACACAATTAAAACCTCCATAAACATTTATCAGTTTTCATATATATATGTACTCAGTGAAATATAAACCAAGATTCTTCCACACAATGGGAGACAATACAATCTTAAACGATCATGGACTCAGATTTTTTATGCCAGTAATGACCAATAAATCAGTCTTCAGAAAATCGGTTTTCAGTTGTTATGCTAGAAGTAGCTTAAAAATTATCATATCTATAAAGGGTGGGAATGAAGCTCTCAATTCTACTCATGTTTTTTACATTAAGCAGTTTTTGGATAAAAACACCCAGATTCAATCTAGGAAAGGAATATATCTCATCCTTGATGCTTGTCCTTAAAGTTCTTCCTCACTAAAATAATTTTTTAAAAAGCAATTTTCATCTTTTCTTTAAAACAGATGAAAGTGAACCAGCTTTTTTCATTCATTAATCTAACTAAGTATAGTTAGAACATGTTAGCTTTTTGAAAACTACATACTTGGCCAGAAATCACTTAACTTTAGCTGAATTTTAAAAAATAAAAGTAAAAATCTGAGCCTTTCAACTTTACTGGAAATATTTTATATATCCGTCTTGGAGAACATATCCATCACATGTGGTTATGAATGTAAGGATTCTGTATGAGTTTAAACATCATTTGAAGCTAACAAGAATTCATCCCTTTTTTATTGGACTCCATAGAGATTTAAGCTAACTCAAAAATAACACCATGAGAACTATTTCAAGAAATTAATATCTGGATGTAAATCCAAGAAGTAATGAGTATTATGTTGGTTGTAAACATTACTATTTATAATATACCTATAATATATTCATACATATATATATATTCAAAATATATTCTACACAAGTTTCATCTTACTGGCAAAATATGCTGCATTTCTTTAAAGTGATGGCAAGAATACTGTAGGTCATTACCAAGGACATTACAGTTTTCTGTGCTCAATTGTGGATGCATATGAATGCTATTTAATGAGTTGGAAATGCCAGTAGATTATTTGTTTGGTTATTATTTACTGAAATTGTGAATTTCTCTATTGAAAGAGCCCAATTATAACCACCTGATCATATTCACCACCTGCTCCCAAACAAGTTGACAGCCTAAGGAGGCTTACACTTAAAATGCTCCATCAGAATAAAAGACTTTTATACAAGGATTGTAAAAATTCCAAATTAGAATAAAGATCAAAGTCTGTATTTTGTCATCAGAGAAGATACTCGAACTGCCCTTGTCACGTAATGCAAGTCAGGTAAAAGCAGCAATAAGAAAATGGAGTTTCAATCATTTGTCTAAAATGAATCATAATACAGATAGCTGGGTTACTAAATTTTGTTTCGAATTTGGCCTTTATGGAAATTTGGTGTAAAAGATGGTGCTTTGTAAATTTGTTCTTTTGTGTTTTCTGAATGATTTGAAAAGACAGTATAAAATAACTTCTTTTCTCATTACTAGATGTAACTAATTATGAACTACAAATGTGTTTTAAATCAGAAAATTAATTTACAGAATTTTTTCCAGGTGTCTTAAATAACACAGAAAATGAAAAATCATCAAAATTACTCAACATGAAAATTAACTTTCTGCTTCTGTGTATACTTACATATTAATGTCTTTGTATTGAATAGAGGCATTCTTTTTTCAAGAAATATATACATTTTCATTTATAACTCACTTGATACAAGAAAGTCAAATGGAAAGGGCTTTTTATATCTGTTCATTACTATTATTTATGTCTTAATCCAGTTATTGATATTTTGTCTATCAGAATGTAGGTACATGAGGCAAACTGCAATATACCTGAAGTATGTTGCTGGAAATTCTTAAGTCCGGTCAAAATTCTTGCTGCTCCATATATTTTCAGTCATATGAGCAAAAAAGTGGGGCAAATGAGGGTTTGGAAAACTGCAGTGAGATTTGTTCCAGGAAGTTAATTTATTATGTGAAAATATTCATTCTATTATATGAACACAAACGTATAGACGACATAGCTTCAGGAATAAACCAAACAATTTGTACTATCTCTAATTACATTGAAATTAAAAAAAAAAAAAAAAAACCAAAAACAACAAAAAAATTTTTTTTGTTAATTATAGCTTTACACTAATGACTGTCATGGTTTTTTGAATAGACAAGAATGGCTCTCAGGATCTGAAATTTGCTTCAGGTAGTGGTCATGGAGGAATATTGTATAAGTCGACAACAGAGAAGTGTATTTCTCATAAAGTGACTTAGTTAAAAAGCACAATTAAAAATTAAAACTGCTAAGAACAGTAATTGCTTTACTAAAATGAGAGTGACTATGCCAAGGAAATTAAGTAATGTTAATAAGGAAGTAATTACTGAAGAACTGTAATAAACTTGTTGAGATCTAGGCAGTGTTACTGAAAATCTTTTCAGGTTGAATGACTGAGTTGACTGATTCTGTAGTTTATATTTTTGCTTTATTCAAACTGTATGATGAATATTTAAATTTTTGAGGATTTTAATTCCCTTCTTATTCTCTTGCTGTTACTTCTTCATACTGAAATGAGTCAAGTGAAGCCATTTAAAACAGTTTTTTTCAAAATGAAGTTTACCCAAAGGATCAGATTTTCAGTCAGTCTTCACTCAAAATACCTAAAAAATAGAACCTGAAATTTCATTTATTTTCAATAGACACTCCTGAAATATTTCAGTTTTGACATCAGTATTAAAATTAAAATTTTAAACTTGATTCCGTATCCAATCTTTTAATTTCTTCTTGGCAGAACAGTCCTTGATTTTTTTTCTACGGTGAAAAATGAACGAAAAAGGAAATAGTAGTTCAAGACAGAAGATTCTCAACAGAAAAACTAATATTTTTAAGTAATAGTTTGATGTTTTTCTAGCTCATAAAGAATTTCAATCCATTTATACTAAAAAAATTGCATTAACTCAAAATTTAATTTTTCGTCATATAATATTTTAAACTGTAAAGCTTTGTCAGGCCTTACCTACCCGAAAATTTACCTGCTGCATCCCTAACTTTTGCTGATCCACCAACTACTTGCAAGGACTGTTGCTATTGTTCTCTCAAAAAGGGATTCAGGCTCCTAAATACAGTAATGCTTTCAAGTAGACACTGTCCCAAAACCAAGGTGCCCTCATCTAACCTCTCTTTTCAACATTTTTCCTACTCTTTGTTGCTGCTTCCACTTACAGAACACATGCCTTTATAACATCTCCAGAAAAGCTGGACATGTTTTATAGTTATAAGAAAAGGGCATTTCTCTGTCTTGAGAGAGAATATTGACCTCTTCTATTTCCTCGTTTATTTAAAAAAAATGAATTAAGCTAGAGAGCTTTCCAGCTCAGCTGAGAACAGAGAAGGGGGGAGAGGTGGCTGCAGAAATAAGAAGGATCTTGGCAGTTCTTGATATGGATTCACAATGGGAAAGCAATTATTAAGACACATCAGAATAACTCCTTTTTTTCATAGCCAGGCAACATCTACCCTCTTTGTTGAGCTAAAAAGGCTGTTGTTGACTCAAAGGGTTAATACCATTTTTTCATTACTACATAATGCCAATGTAACTGCATACTCAGCTCCATTTCTGTTTCCTAATTACTTTTGCCACCCCATCCTTTTGCAGCCCACACATCAGTACTTCTATAAGAGGGGTCGCTGCATGTCCAGCAGCTCCCAAATTACCTCTTCTGTCAGGAGAGTGGAAGCCTGAGACTCATGCTCTTGACGGATGTCAGTTCATCGATATTGCACCTGCTGTTTGCAAATCCAAAACAGTAACTGGTAACTAACCAGCATCTCTTCATCCTCTACACTTTAAACCATAAATTGCTTCAAATTAATTTGTTCTGTTTTGCTATCCATTTTGCATTGTGCATTTTGTTTTTAATAGAGCCTTAAACAGTTTATTGCTCACTGTGGAAGTGTAATCGTATTTTTTGGCCCTTCAGAGTAAGTTAGTATCAATGACAAAAAGACCAGAGCTGGAAAAACACCCCCCGGAGCTGCCAAATGCAGTTTTTGGATCCCAAAGGCTGCAGGGTTGGGATTTAAAATACATCTGAATCTGGATTCCCAGCTACAGGCCAGTGGCTGCCAGAGGCTGCACTGTGAGAGTTCAGTGACATCAGGGGAAAAGAAGGAAACGGGAAAAAAAAATTATAGGCACTTATTTTAATGACTTGCATCTGCTATCTGTGAAATTTTCCAGTGCAGGAAAAGAGCTGTCAAAAATGCACATAAAATTTTCAGCCAGAATATCCCTTATGATTTTTCACTTCTGGTTCACATAGATTAGTGAATTAGACTCAGCTGGCACAGGTAGTAGCCATGGCTTTACTTGATCTTCTGCTCTTGTTCTTTTTTTATGTGCCCCTTTTGCTTTTGCAAATACTGAACAAGATTAAGACTTAGTAAAGAAGGGTGATTTAAGTCCATTCCTCCATGAAAAACTTATTCCCTGGCCATCTGGCAACTCCTTAGGTGGTAACTAAAGATGTTCTGGTGATAGATGAGGTTGCATTTGTGAACTTTATGAGCCATGGTAATAAGAATCTCTAAGTGTTCTGCCAAGTAACAATGGCACAAAGGCTCCATTAATCTTGTCTACACCAGCACCACAGTTATACACAGCTGCTTCCCTGTCATACTCTAGGACGGTGGTGTGAGCTGGGCCACCATGTATTTTTCTAGGCCATCTGACAGTGGTGGTAGTTATCCACAGGCACAAAAAATATCCTATACAATGGTGGAGTACCATCTCTTTTAGTTGCTGAAGAGTAGCTGTTGTGCAGTCTGGGTAGGTTATGTCTGTGTCATCAGTATTGCCAAAGCAGCTGAGAGGTTCGCTGGGGCAAAGACTGATATGATTGCACACACCACCACTGAAGGGTATCATTGACCAGCAACAGGGAAGGTTACTTTCCAAATGGTTTTTCAGTCCTTCAACTGACTATTGGCAGAGCAATGGTAGTTGATGTTGCAAGCTTCCAAATGAACCAATCAAGCTGTCTTCTTGACAGTGATTCTTATTGGTATACTGGTCCTTTTCCATTTTTTTATGCACAGAACACAATTTTCTTACCCTACAGGTTTTTTTTCTGCTTACAGTTTCCCCACATTTTACATAGTGACCCTGTGCAAAGAGGCATCATTGCTCTAACTAACCAGACACTGGAGCAAAATGGTAGCTGTTCGGTTTCATTTCCACCATTTTTCCCCCCTGTTTTTAACAAGTACAGACCTGCCAATTTGGACTAGTGTAAATTGATCAGCATCTGTACCTTGGCTCTGAACAGCTAAGCTCAGCTATAGTGCAGAGTTTCTTCTTTGGCCAGTGCCATTGATGGATGCTGCTTGTTGCTGTTGCTGCTGACTGGGTTGCCCAAGGCAGAAGATAAAAACATCATAATGCTCCAACTTTGCCCCAGTGCACAATAACTGCACTGTTAGATTTGTCCCACTTTGGGGTAAAAGGACTCATTTTTAGGGGGGTTGATCTGATAGCCAGAGCAGACAAAGGACACTCTCGAACTGGTGATATAAAATGTCTGTCATAACAAACCCTGCAGGAAAAGAAGGAACACAATGCAATGAATGCAATGAATACAATGCAATGCGAGAAGCAAGGCAGCATATCTGTGATGCCCACTCACAGACTGGGCTGGTCTACTTTCTTGCCAGTCCATTGGTTCCTACTTGGAACAGTCATGTACCCATGCTGTTTACAGTCTCAGTTTCAACAATTTGGTGATCATTTATCCAGTACCAATTATAATCAAACCAAAGCTTTTTTCTTACCACAGGTTTTGTAGCTTTGTCTGGTACCGAACATAACTCCTTCTATCCTTCTCCTGTTTCCTTTTACATATCTTCATGGGTTGCTCCTGGTTTCAATTTCAGTTCTTGAATGTCTAATCTTTTTAATAAATATTCAGTATATTTATGACTTACTTTGTTCTTGTGGTAGAACAGAACTTTTTTTATGGCTTACTTTGTTCTTAAGGTAGAACAGAACTTCTTTAAATTAAACTTTCTTTTTTTGTGTTTCAGAGAGTCTATATTCTTTGATATGCTTTCATTTCCATACAATAGGATTCAAAATTGTGTTTCAAAAAAGTCAAAAGAATCATGGTTTATATGTATAAGTTTTTAAGGTCTCAAAACACTCATCTAAAATTTGAGTTGTTCTGAATTTGTTAAAACTAATTTTTAAACTTAATTGATCATTAATAAAGTTATTCAGTTTTCTTCCTAAAAATCTTATGAGATGTGGCTCTCCTGAATTTTTTAAGTCAGATATTGCCAGGTAACTAATTCCTCAATGAATATAAATTCTCCCTTCTAGGTTTCTTTATTAGTTACAATTCCTGTAACATTAAGAGACTTTATTATATTGCATAATCATTCTTAATATTCTTAGAATCATAGAGTGACTTGGGTTGAAAGGCACTACAAAGATCATCCAGCTCCAGCCACCCCTGCCATGGGCGGGGATGCCACCCACTAGATGAGGTTGCTCAGGGCCCCATCCAACCTGGCCTTGAATACTTATGGGAATGAGGCATCTACAACTTCTCTGGGCAACCTCTTCCAGTGTCTCATCACCCTCACAGTAAAGAATTTCTTTCTTATGTGCAATCTAAACCTGACCTCTTTCCTGTCAAAGGCATTCCACCCTGTCCCATCACTAGCTGCCTCCGTATAACTTGCTTTCCTTTTTTTTTTTTTTCTTCTCTGGTCTGAATAAACCCAGGTGTCTCACCCTGGCTTCACAAGAGAGGTGCTCCATTCCTCTGATTATCTTTGTGTCCCTCCTCTGGTCTCGCTCCAACAGGACCATGACCTTCCTGTGCTGGGACTCCAGAGCTGGATGCAGCACTGCAGGTGGGGTCTCACAAGAGTGAAGTACAGGGCCAGAATCCCCTCCCATGCCCTGCTGCCCACTGGGCTTTGGATGCAGCCAAGGAGGCAATTGGCATTCTGGGCTGTGAGTGCACACTGTTGGCTCGTGTCCAGCTTTTCGTCCATGAGAACCCCCAAGGCTGGGCTGCTCTCAGTCCCTTGATTTCCCAACCTGTACCAAACCTCATGAAGTTCATACAGGCCCACTTCTTGAACTTTTACAGGTTCCTCTGGATGGCCCCATCCTTCTGTTCATCCTCACCACATGGCTTCCTGTCATCTGCAAACCTGCCAAGGGTGCCCTCGATCCCACTGTCTGTGTCATTGATGAAGATATTAAACAGTACTGGTCCCCATATGGACCCCTGAGGGACACCACTCATCACTGACCTCCGTCTGGTCAAAAGCATTGATTGCACTTGAGTTTTCCCTCTATGTGGCTGGTTGAATTACTCTTCTGACACTGGGACTACCCCAAATCATCATATGGTTAGGGAGGTACAGGTAACAAAGCTCTAAATTATTCAAAAGTTTTCCAGAATAAATTTTAGAGGTACCTTCACATCTCACACAAACATGGGTAAATCTTAGCTGTATATGGGATACATCATTTTTCAGGGATTTTCAAGAAAATACTAGTAAGTATGGATAATTTTTTTTTCTGCTAAGGAAGTATTTAGCATTTGAAAGTCTTGGCTGTGTAGCAGTATGGATTATCTGAGAGAAAATTTTCAAGACTTACCTTCACTAACAGTTTTTAAATACATGCTACTGTTCATAAAACTGTTTATGATACCATTATTTTCTAGACCAGTGAAGTTATGTTGTAAAGTATTATTTTTGTAAAAGTAATGTTTACAAAAAACTGCCAAAAGAAAAAACGAAGCAAACAAAATGTTTTCCTCTTGTTTCAGGCCTTTGGACTGTATTTTTGAGCCATATTTTTTTCCACACAAAATGATGCAGATCAAAAAAGACCCAGAACTTTTCTCTAGCCTAAAATATTTGACCTCATTAAGTGTTATACTAGGTCACTAAAAGATGAAATGTTCCTACCATTCCACTTTATCCTGTAGCCTCAGTAGGCACATGGACACACAATATTTTGGATATCTTTTAGAGAAGTGATATTGAAGTATGTATTAACCAAGAGCAGGTTTGGCTTCTTCACTTTTAAATCCACAGTACACATTGCTCTATACACTTTAAGGTTAGACCTGTTCAGGAGACTTTTTCAGTCTTTAAAAATCCAGTTGTAATTGTGCTGTGTCTGTCTAGGGGAGGATACTCCTATGCACACTTTACTCGTATCTAACAGCATCTGTCCACAGAGCTGTGCAGGATATGTGAAAACTCCAGTCTTCTTACTAATTCGTAGCAAACCCAGCAGGATGATTGTATGTATGTTCATTGTCTTCGAGGGTAGTACTGAGCTGATAATTGTAGTATTTATATTTTCCACTAAATAGCAAATTCTGACTTTAGGGCATATTATTAAGTCTGGGGAAATTTAAATGAGGATGTTAAAAGTTTGGTATAAGTGAGCTATGAGACCCTCAGGACCTTCACAGTATGCTCTCAGAAAGCTAATCCTATACAGCATTAAATTGCTCCACCATCCTTGAGGACTTACATGCTTTTTATTTCAAGTTAGCTAATTCCCCACCATTGTTTGATCATATATATTACAACAGCACTGTGATTTAGCATATCTGTCTCATTAACAAAAACGAGCACAATTTTTTCTTCATTCTTCATAAAAATATCATCTGTGTTAAAATATTAAAATGGATTTTTATTACATTTTTTAATCTAAAATAAATTTGAGACATATGAATGACTGCCTCTTTTTATTTTTTTTTTTAGAATATGGCATCCTTCCAAGCTTTCTTTGCTGGATATAATATTTTCAAGGATTGTTTTGTTTTAAAAAGAAATGCATAAAATTGATCTGAGAACAGCACTTAAAAATGTAGTTCATTTATTGTTTTGTTTCCATAATTAATTGAATTTTAAAAAGTCAGCATTATTTTTAAAAAGTATTTTGATATTTACATATGAATGTTAATATGATGAAAATTATTTTTGAACATTAATGTGGTAAAAAAGTTATTCTAATGATAATTTCAGTAGTACAAAGAAGTAAATGTGTATATTCCAACCAGATTTTGTAACCCTTTTCAAGGTGTAGATAATTTTTCAAAGCGTTTCCTTAATATTTGAGCTGAAGAAGTATTGTACATGCCATCAAAGAGCCATCTTCTTTGGGAGTTATGATACTGAGGCTCAAACAGGGATACATGCAATATACATTACCTCTGTCTTTTAAATAGAGGAGTTACTTGTTACTTTGGATCTACATTGTGAATAAAACTTTAAAAATCTAAGCCCCCTCTGTGATTTCAGATAATTTAGAGTATTCCTAGCTTAAGTGTACTGATGCTAATGCTCTATCCAGCAGCAAATTGTAGTTCATTCACAGGAAGTCTGGAATTCAAACGTCTCTCTCTCTCCCTGTATATTCTTTAAGTACATGGAATGCCCCAAATATGCATCACTTTAGGAAGAAAAAAATAATCACTGTTCTTTTACATATGTCTGGAAGTAATGTCTTATATGTCATTTGGATATTCAAGACACATTCAGAAGACGTAAATTTAGTTATTTCCTTATCTTCCAGAAATATATTTATTTTTGGTAGCAATGGACAACTGTGTTTGCTTTAGTGTAATGTTAGGAATACAATTACAACATTTTCATTTTAAGCACATGTAGTGGGTTGAGCCAGAAAAACATACCCCGGAGTCCTTTCCCCTTGAACTTGGAAGGCATTCTGCTTTCTTGCTCTGAAATATCAGATTTTTCCCTCCCACTATTCATAATAAGCATGCAAGTCAACATATTTCTTTATTTTTTGCCCAGATATATGTCTTCAGGTTAACCAAACACTGTATGAATACCTAAGGATGGGGTCACCAGATACCTCCTGAGTACTGAAACAATAGTGAAGCCCCAGAGGAAACATTCCTGTGGTGGGACTCTGAGAAAGCTCTCTCTTCAGTAGAATTAGGACACAAAGATCACATTTGTATCAATAAAACAGCATAATTAAATATTTGGTTAGCATAGTTATTTAATTTGTATTTATTTTTAAAGTACAACTATTCTAATACATTATAATAATTCATATCACACAGGTTATCTGCATTGAACAAGCTATTTACCAATATAAATTGCAATAGCTAAAATAAATGTAGAGTTTGTGTGACCTCCAGCTAATAAGAAATTTCTGTTTATTTTAATATCTTTCTCTTAGGATTGACACCTCTTTTGCGATCTTTTTCTTCCTCCGGCCTTGTGAAAATTACTACTAATATCCTATTTTCCCGTTTTTTAGAGACACGGAGTGGGATCTATGCATCCCTTCCCATTCAGTGCACAGAGTCTCTCTGATGTTAGGAAGCTGTATCAGGGTAAGTCTGTTTAACAGAGGTGTCTGTACATCCAACTTTATTCACAAGGACTCAAAGAACCCTCATCCATTATTATGGATGTGATGGAGAAGAGCCAAGTTTGAAAGAGCACTTTGACCAAGCAGTTTCTATTCTGAAGAGGGTTGTCAAAATGAGAAGTAGCTCTTCTGCTTATCTCCAGTGAAGAGGTTTGGAGACTAGAAATTCCCCACCTGAGACAAAGGAAGGAAAAAGAGATTCCCATCAGAAGCTCAAGAAAGGAGATGTAGGTAGCTATACCAGTTTCTGACCTCCCTGCTTCACAGTGTTGCTGTTCCACTCCACATCTGGCTCTTCCTTTGCTGTATGTGTATCATCATTCCTTCCCTCGTGAGAGTCTGCTAGCTGTCTTCTTGGCTGTCTGTGATCCAAAGCCTACTTCTGATACAGCATCACTGCCTAATTTTGGTTCAGATTTCTAAGAAAATGGGTAAGTAATAAACTTCATTTGTAAACGTCTATATTGTATATAGACATGTAGATTAGGACCATGCAAGATAAGGAAGCTGAGGCTGAGTTTAGAGTTAAGGCTTGAAAATAGGGCAGCTAACCAGCAGTACAAGTTTTTAAGAGCAAAAACACTAAAATGACAAGTTATACAAGCATAAAGAAAAGAAAAAGGCACTTGGAAGACAGCAACTTAAAAATCATCCCACTACAGGAAATAGCAAAGGACAAGGCATTCCCCTCTGATAGACAACTGCTGCACAATCACAGCATTTAAGCAGGGATTAAGTGGCGTTAGTGAGCCCCTTAATACTTACCCTAGTACCTAATATTTTTATTTCACGTTACTTCTCAAGCAGGATTCATGGAGAATACAGGGAAATCTTGAAAGGAAAGTTAAACCTTTTATCTATGACACATAAATAAAAAAAGTATAATAAAAAATAGAAATAATGAATCAATGGATAAATATTTTATAATGGGCAAATCTCAGCCCAAGTCTTAGATTACAGAGACAATTAAAAAGACAACAGTTCACTTGGATATCTAACAGATATTCAGAAAACTTGCTCACCAAAAGCTTTTAAAGAAATTAAAGTGTTGTGAGATGAGAAGGAAGGTCCTTGCAGCAGCTTGGAAATAAACAAGCAGAGACCACTGCTTCTTCTAGCAGGATCCATCTTTATTACATACACTTCAGTATTTATATGTTTCTACTGTGGGAAAGTTTAAAGAAAGTTTTAGGGATGTGCAGAAGGAAAGACAAAACAGCCACACCACAAAGCACCTGGCAGAGCAGACCTTTCTACTCTTATCAGCCATTCTCTGAAACACGCCACCTCCCAGTGTTCTGGGTGGCAAAAGAAAAACATTCACACATGGCATTTATGGCTGTAGTCATTCCTCTGTATGCACCTTTCCCAAGAAAACAGAGACCCTTTATCAAAGTCGAGATAAACGTGACAAAATGCTCTTCTACACAGAACTCTCATCAAGGCCAGGATGGCTGCAGCAGGCCACTGCTTCTACAGTCCTCTTGTGTGCTGGTAACTCATTCAGAAATGAAGTGTGGGAATAAATAAATAAGCAGTTTCCTCAGTGCAGGAAGGGGTCCCAGAGGAATCTGTGTTAGACATTTTGGTATTTAACATTCTAGCATAGGGTCTTGAGTCTGCCATTAGCAGATTAGACGACACCAAGTTGGGTGGGAGTGTCGATCTGCTGGAGGGCAGAAAGGCTCTGCAGAGGGACCTGGACAGGCTGGATCCATGGGCCAGGACACACAGCATGAGGTTCAAACAGGCCAAGTGCCAAGTTCTGTGCTTTGGCCTCAATAACCCCAAGGAGTGCTGCAGGTTGAAGAAGAGTGGCTGGAAAATGGCCAAGAGGAAAATGATCTGGGGGTTCTGGTCAACAGCAGCTGAACATGACCCAGTATGAGCCCAGGTGGTCAAGAAGGCCAATGGCCTGTACCAGAATAGTGTGGCCAGCAAGGCCATGGCAGTGATTGTCCTCCTGCACTGGGCACTGGTGAGGCCACACCCTGAGTGCTGTATTCAGTTCTGGGCTCCTCAATTCAGGAAGGACCTTGAGGGGCTGGAGCAAGTCAAGAGAAGGGCAACAAAGCCGGTGAAAGGTCTGGAGCACAGGTCCTATGAGGGGTGGCTGAGGGAGCTGGGGCTGTTTAACCTGGAGAAGAGGAGGCTTGGGGAAGACCTTATGGCACTCTACAACTGCCTGAAAGGAGGGTGTAGCCACCCGAGAGTCTGGCTCTTCTCCAGGCAACAAGCAACAGAACAAGAGGACATAGTCTTAGGTTGTGCCGGGGGAGGTTTAGGTTGGATATTGGTAAAAATTTTTTCACAGAAAGGGTGATTAGACATTGGAATGTGATTCCCAGGGAGGTGGTGGAGTCACCATCTCTAGACGTGTATGTGGAACTCAGTGCCATGGTCTGGTTGACATGGTGTTCAGGCACAGGTTGGATTCGTTGATCTCAGAGGTCTTTTCCATTGGTTCTGTGATTCTGTCATTCATAAATGGTATCGAAAAAGAATTAAAAGAGTACCAGGTCAGAGGTAATGTTACACAATTTGTGACAGTAAACCCACTATCTCTACATCAATATTTCCACACTACTTAACATTTCATCTGTGGAATTTGCTATAATCTAAAAAGAACTCTAGCTTATTACTTGATTCAAAACCAGTCGGGATTTTTCACATAAATACAAGTTTTAACTAAATAGAGATCTTTTCTCTAAACTTAAACTTAAATCAGAAAAATAGTCATTGGTTTCTATTTCCTATTTTTCACAGAAATTTTCTTCTTGTCTTCTGTACATTACTTGCAAATACATTAAGACTAATGAAATACTACATCTGACTAAATAAACAAAACCAATTTCATTTGGCATCACAGCAGATGTTCCATTTACTGAAAAAATAAGCCTTGACAGGATAGATAATACTGACATTGCTAGGACCTGAGATACTGGAAACCCAAGGTCAAAAACTTCTCTCTACTTAGAGAGAAGTGTGAAACTCTCAATACCTCACCTCAATAAATAGCTCAAGCTGTGTTCAGTGATACAAGTAGGAACACACTGAAACTCCCCTTCAGATGGGTAAAAATACTTGACTTCATTTATGTCGACCAGAAACTATCTTAGGAAAACTTGGATGAAATTAATAGAGTTCTTTTAAAAGGAAGAAAAAGTTAATAAGAAATCAGCATTAAAAATTAATTAAAAAACTAAAATTTAAAAAAAAAAAATAGTTTTATCACTAGAAAATCAAGGGGAAGCTAGTAAATGAAAATAAGTGAAAAATATTTCTAAATAAATTTTAAAGTAATTCAAAGCAGATAAAGTAAACATAAAGGTGAAATTTATGTGATGGGCATGAAGGAGAACCCTGGAAACTACAGGCTTGTTAGTCTTGTTTCAGTGCCTGGTAAAGTTATGGAGAAGATTATTCTGGAAGGTATCGAAAAACACCTGAAAGGCAACACAGACATTGGTCACAGCCAGCACAGCTTCATGTGAGAAGAGTCCTTCTTATCAAACTTGATTTCCTTTAATGACAAGGTAACCCACCCAGCTGATCAAGGGATGAGCATAATGTAATCTAACTGTAATTTTTTGGATTTCAGTAAAGTTTTTGGTACTGTCTCTCCTACAGGACAGATCTCTACAGGATCCTTCTGGACAAAATGTCCAGCATTCAGCTGGATATGATGGGTGAGCAACTGGCTCATGGGTCGGGCACAACCACCATTCCATTCCACACAGGTTATAGGGAATGGGGTGACATCACACTGGTGACCTGCCATAGGTGGGGTTCACGGGGCTTCCTAGTCAGCCCTGTGCTTTTAAACATCTCATAAATGATACAGGACTTGAAGGGATACTGAGCAAGTTCACAGATAATACAAAATTGGGAGCAGCTGTTGACTCCCTCAAAGGCAGAGGGGCGTTGCAGAGAGACCTTAACAAATCAGAGGGCTGGGTAATCACCAATCATCTGAAGTTCATCTTGGGAAAGTGCTGGATTCTGCACCTGGAACAGGACAGCCCTGGATGTATGGACAGACTGGGGTACAAGAGGTTGGAAAGCAGCACCACAGAAAGGAACTTGCGGGAGAGTAATACATGCAGAATAAAATGTAAGGCTCTAGTCTGCTCCTTTTAGATGAGTTGTAATTTCTCCTTTATGCCATGATGTAAGATTGAGTTAGCTTTGACTCTGAGACCTTTGTTAATGGCAAAGCTTCTGGGGGAGAGGGTGTGGGGAGGTGGTGTTTGCCCACAGAGATACTTTGTGTTCTCTGAATATACCTGTAAGGTATACTCCAAACATATTTATAGTTATCTCCCCTTTCTCTTATGAGTGAATGTTTTAATGGTCTTACCTTGAATCTCTATAGTTCAAAAATGGCAAGGTGGAGTATCATCAAAGGTAAGCAACGGCACGAGCCTAATGAACCTGTGAAATTGAAGCAAAACTTTGATTTCAGTGAAAGGTTTGTTAGACAACTATTGACGTAATTTATTTGACATTTCAATAACAAAATGATGATCATAACATTGCAGTCTACTTAGATAATTTCCTGACTCATGTTTGCCTGACACACATCACAAGAGATGATCATAGGATAAATCATTTGATAAACTTCAAATAATGTTATAATTTTCAGATTCTTACCTACAAGACGAATGTGTGAACTATATGAAAGCAAATGAATTCTGAACAAATGTACTATAGCCATACATCCCACATTTTCTTAACATTGAAATAATCACCAGCAGTGGTTTGAGGGTGTTTCACTTGATTGGCACTCAGCAAATTTAATTTGCATGTTAGACAAATATGATAACTCAGGAATTCTGAGTTCCAGTCCTGCTTTTCATACACTGTCTTTGGGCACTTGCCTGTTTAAGTGACTGTTTCATTTTTTGTATGAAGGGACTTATTGTAAACTTATATATCTCATAGACTTGAGTAATGTTGGCAAAGCACCTTATAGATAAAGCAAATTATTTAAGTAATTTTAGTGTAATCAAATTAAATTTTAGATAATAGAGTAACTTTTTCTCCAATCTGGACTTTTTATTGAATAAATCATTGAGTTTGGTGGCTGATTCTTGTGAATGCCTCAGTGGGCCATCTAGTTCCCATTTTAACATTTTAGGAGTATTCTTTCAGACAAGAAATTTGATACAGGACTTTCATTAGCATAAATATAGAATTTGTTATTACAAACAGGTTTTAAATCTAGAAATTCATGTATTGTGGATTTTCAGTATAATGTGTTACAGTGAGCCATTTAACGCTTAATCATTTTATTCTGAACTTGTAAACAACACAGGGCAAATACTCTGAAGGCAAAAATGAGAAATAAAAGAAGAAAGAAAGCAATTCGATTGTTAACTCAGCCATAGTTTAAAGCTGAAATTTGAGCTCCAGCTGATGTAAATGGGATGCTCTTTAGTTTCTGCAATTACTTTTATGAGAAACAAGAAGAGCAGAAATATTTGTGCTTGTTATTTTGGCTGTATTTTGATTAGGTTTGACAGGGTGTCATACAGGACAGATAGGACCAGGAGCTGGGAGCCAGAGGGACCTCCCAAGGCATCAGGACATGCCCTTGCAGAGGATGTTTCACCATCCCAGCAGGGCATAGGAAGAAGGATCACTGCCCTGCGCTTGTTGGCTACACTCTTGCTGTTACCACAGTGCATTTCTTTATTTGACTGCCTTTACTGGCAGGGTAAGTGGCTGTCTTATGTTCAAACTGTAGCATGTTAAAACTTCCAGGTTCTGCAGGGCTGTCTTCTGTCCAGATGACCCTAAACCTTTGTGTGGGTTTATCCCATCCCAGCTGCAGGACTTTCCATTTGCATTTACTGAACTCCATGAAGCTCCTGTCAGCCCATTTCTGCAATCTGCCAAGATACTTCAGTTCTGCTTTCCAGAATAGCCTTCTACACCAAATTAGTGTCACCTATCAACAGTGCATTTCATTATCCAGGCCATTATTAAAGTGTTAAACCTTCTCGGTTCCAGTCTCAACTCCTGAGGAACAGCACTAGTGAGCAACTAAAATCTACCAGTCAAACTTCATATAACTGATCACAAGTATGGGAATGAACACTAGGGTCCTGTTTTCCAGCCAACTGGAATACTGTACCTATCCATCTGATATTAGACTTTCTAGTAGGCAGACTGTATCTGTAACAGGATAACTGGTCTGTATGTGCATGACAACAGCACTGCTTGCAAGATCTACACATTTTTAATTACGAAATGGACTTGCTGTTGGAGACATGATGACAGCATGGGGATGGCATACCAAGCATACACAGTTGTTCAGAAATCCGAGTATTTGACATTGTGTTTTGGGGGAAATGAATTCTAGTTTGTTCCTGGCAAGTTCTTGCTATGTCATATCCATTATGGAAAAATCTCTTTGGTCGAAATTAGCTAAGACAAATCACAAATATTTCAGTCTTTTATGAGGTGTTCCTCTGTTTTAAGTTCAAACTGAAGAATTTACAAAATTGTGACTGGGGCAACCATTCAGGACTTCAAGCATTTAGTCAGATAAACTGCATCCTTAGAAGTGCTAAGAACTATATCCATGTAACCAGGTGATTATGAAGCAGCAATGCACCACAGTGGCAATTAAGACCAACAATGTTCTGTGCTGCATCAGGAGAAGGATTTCCATCAGTTTAAGAGAAATTATCCTCTCTCTCTTTTCCTCAGTACTGGTGAGGCCACATCTGGACTGTTGGATCTAGTTGTGATCTTCCCAATATAAGAAAGATATGGAATTTACTGGAGCAAGTCCAGGGAAGGACTGCAAAAATGATTATGGGACAGAACCACTTAACTTAGAACATTGAGAAAGCTTAATCATATTCAAAATGACATTTAGAATTACATTAAGAACCCCCTCAAACACATCATGAAGCCATAAAAGCAGGACAAGCACTTGTTGTTTATTATTAATGGGGTTCTCCAGGTCAAACTAATCATATTCATATACTGTATTACACTATCCAAAGTTCTCAAATTACCCACAAGTAATTTAATATACTTGAATCGTATGTCTACAAGCACTGCCAAAATCCATTTGCATTCTTTTCATTGAATAGGAGGTTATAAAGGGCAATATGATAGAAATATAATTTAAAATAAAATCTTCCTTTGGAATTTCAAGTGGATATATACCAGAGACAACATATTGGCTGTGCTTTAAATGATGGATTCAAGAATATGATGCTGCAGTAGGGCAAAACTACTTAGATCACTGATGAAAGACAATGTCAAAAGGCTTGTACAAACCTTATGGGCGCTGACCCATAGTAACAGCAGCTATCATCAGCTTTTGCTGTATCTTGCATGGAACAGAAGAGACTCTTCCTCTAAGAACAACTTTCTCATCACTTTACAGCATATCAAGGGAATATGTTAGTCATTGTCAGCACTTGGGCATTCAGACTCTGTGTTTGGCAATATTTCATTAAGAAACAGTCGTCTAATTACGGAAAAAGAGTTCCTGTTAAAAATTTCCTTAAGATGAAAAATATTTTATTAACCATACAGTTATATATATACATATATTCTAAAGCTTTTTTGCCATTAGACTGACCAAGAAAAAAATGAAGAAAACAAAACTATAGAAACTGAGAATTGTTCAGGTGGGAAAGGATCACTTGAGATCATCTGGCTCAGTCCCACAGGTCAAGACATTTATTACTGTGACAACCACAGAAATCTTCTCATCTTTTTCCTTGGTTCTGCACAAATACAATTCTCTGACACCAATTTCTTCATTTTTTATTGTGTCTGTCTATTCCACTAATATTATCAGCTCACAAACCTCATGATTCTGTCTCAGGACACAACATTTAAACCTCTGCTTAAACCAAGCATTTTCATTAAAGGAAAATTTTGTTCTCTATAAGTTAATAAAAAGGTCTGATACAAGGGGCACACAACAGTAACTATTTTTATTATCTGCAGTGTAGTTTCTCTTGGAGTGGGACTCATGCTAGAGGAAAATGCATAAAATCAGGTGACTCTGAGTGGAATTCTAATAACAAAATCTAAATGTCTATGTTTTAGATAGCCACCCGCGATGCCTCAATGAGGTCTCAATTATTTTAACATATGCCAACACTTCCCTGGACAGAAATCACATAGCACCAGTTAGGAATTGTTCCCGATAGGTATTTTGGATGTGTCAACAGTTGGGATGATGAAGAAACATGTTTAGGCATGCAAGCATGAGCATAGCTGTGTCAGACACAGAGACAAGGACAAATTCATACTCTACTTCATTTGCTGGTGCACACACTCAGCTGGTTTAAAATTGTTCATGTAATGCCTGTAATATAGAAATACAACAACTTCAGAGAAGACATTCTTTGGCTTTCTTGTTCATTAAGTCCATAAGTAATTGCTACTTTTATGTTTCTGATGATAAGAACAAAACAGGTCTGAAGGCAGATATGTTTGAAAGTATTAAGGAAAAGGGGATAGATCTTATCTTTATTAGAAACTGTTTTTACTATGCCAACTCTCAAGTAATTTTCACAACACGAGAAAAAGCCCAAGGGACTCAAATGCTCTTTCTAAATATTCACAAAGGAGAATTATATACAATTTTCATGATATTTAACAAACCCAGAGTAGCAAGCATATCAGTTTCAAATCTACTAAACTGGGGGCAGTTCTGACATCTGTAAGACTGGTTAGGATTTTATGGATGTTTAGAAATCCCTTATATTGAAAACTAAAGTACAACTGCATTACAGTAAGTGCTTAAAATCTCATGTTCTAGAAAATAAAAAGGTTTCAGAAGGGCTAGATTTTATTTTTTTAATTCTGAGTTCAATGAATAACATCCCACTGCTCCTTACCCCTTACCCCTTTGACCAATCAGTAAAGGTTCAGGTTCATTCTGTTAAGGTCACTTTATCACAATAGGTCAAGAACTGTTGAATAAGGCTTTCTGATACCTTTGCTAAGGATTCGCGCAGTACTGCCCCACGGTAAAGCAGAACTAGAGATTAGAGAGGGCAGCAGGAACCTTAAAAAGGATCTAAAAGAGAGGAAATGCCACATGATCTACTTGGAAGTAGCAGAGGGATTTAAAAAAATTAATATGGATGTGGCATTAATATTTAAGTACTAAAGATGCAATTGTAAGCAATTCTGAGTAAGAGCTGAATGAACTGGAAACACTTAGCATTGAAAAGAGCCTTGATACTACTAGTCATAACTAGAACCAATGAATGAAAAAAAATACTAAATACTTTCTTTCAGAATTTACTGGCATGTCAAATGTAAATATACTGTGAATTTGAAGGTTTTTTTTGTTTTTTTTTAAAGTACGTGAAGCCTTCTCGGAATAAATCCTGCAACAGGAAGTTATGCCAACTTAGCCATCCACAAACAGCTTGGCAGAGCCGAGAATGCCACAGGATTCTGGTCAACATGCTGATGATAAAAGCCATTAGTGGAATTCCTACTAGCCTGACAGTAAAATCTTGCAGAATGAGAAAGTGTTGAAGCATTTGCATGCAATGCTTAGAAGGAAGAATTAAACTGTTATTGGAAATTTTGGGTTGAGAGATTCAGCTTAGAGCTCCTGCTCAGATACTGATATTTCTAAAGTATGGAGAGCTGGTAAGTTTTTTAATACACATGGTTTTCAACCTAATGATTGCGTGAAGTTTCTTTAATATCTTGTACTATAAATAAACTAAACTTCTTTTTTGTCCAGCAACCAGTAATCACAAGCTAATTGAAACTGCAGTAAATAAAAATAGGATGTATATTAAATGTATAATGGAAATTATTGTCTCAAATAAAGTAGTTGGAGAAAATTTTAAAAAGCAGGAAAATTCAGCTATTGGGGAATGTCTGATCACATTGTCTCATTCATATACATATATGTATGTATGTCTCATACATATATAATACAGATATAAATCTATAACAAATATATTCACAGACATATTTTATTAAATCATAATAAGAATGACAAAAATCCTGTTAATAACTGCTTGAGGTCTATTACTGAGAAGAGTTAACATAGTATTTAGAAAAGGCTTCTGGCCTTTTGAGTTGGGTTGGTCTCTTGGGTTGGGTTTTGCAAAGCAGAATTATAATTTGCCTATCACATGAGAATTAATGGAATGGAATCAAGGCCACTAAAGAACAAGGAGTAGAGAGCAAGGAAAATGCTGTACCATAGACAGTTGAGATAAACATTTACAATTGTACAATCTGGACAATTTACATAACGGAGTCATGTAGGAGTTGGTTGAGACAATTACTGTTATTCTTTTTTTTTTTTTTCACAGTTTTTAATCCTGAAGAAAAAAGAATTTAAAAATTCAGGCCTTGAAAAAGCAGTGTTGTTTCTCAGTGTTAAAGAAAAGTTATCAAGGACAACCAGGTAGTTCAAGACAACATAGCCTTGTTTGATTTTCTAGAAAAAATAAAGAAAAAAGTCCTAGGAGATTTTATTAATAAAGAATTAAGGGATTAAATCACAGGTAATATCAATCTATGAAAATGCTTCTTATTAAATGAACTTGATTCCCTTCTTTCAAATTAGAAATATATTTGATAACGATAACTGCACTGATGGAAACAGCTTCCTGTAAGGAATTTGTGACAAAGTACTGTATATTATTTGGAATAAAGATTAGCAGTACTTGAAAATAGTAATGTAAACATGAAGCGGAATATAAACCAGATGACACATCATGATAGATGAAACACAATTTCTTACATGAATTTCTGCTGACATTCCATAGGCATGGTAACTTCCAACATTGTTCAATGTTTAATCAATGAACCAGAAGTAAACACAAAATCACTGACAGTAAAATGTGCAGATGAAAGGCCTGAATGAATGATAAATGCTGAGGAGATATGAGTCTTGGAGCACTGAGCCAGTTCTAACAAAAGGAAGTTAATAATCAGTTCTGGATCAGAACTGTGCAAAAGGGGAGAATTGGTTGTCTGAACTGTAGAGTGGTACACAAGATATAAAAAAAATTTTCTTTTTTTTTTTTCCTCTGGTTATGCCTGCACTGTTCTTGTCACATTTGTGACAAAACATTAAAGTTTTAGAAATATTGAAAGGGATAAATTAAATACCAGAAAAGCACACAAGGCTTGTAGGAAATGCTGAGGAAGAATTCAGAACACTATATTTGTTTATCTTGGCGGAGGTAAGACTGGAAGATGACTGGGTTACCGTGACTCAATGTCTTCACAGAGGGAGAGTACAAGTATTGATGGAGTCCTGATTGCAGAAAAGCATATCAAAAATCAGTAGGTGGATAGTAAAACTGGCCTTATTGAACTAGAAATCTAATACATCACTCTTAAAAGTGAGGGCAATCCTTTCAAAAGGATAGTCATGAGTTTCTTACTGTCTTTGTGCATAGCTTCATGTCAACCTAGGTCACAGGTATTGTCAAAAGAAGTCAATATGGAGGATGAAGCCGCCTGGATAAAATACCATCCTGACTCAAAAATCTGTGAATTTCTTGCAAAAATCCACACCGATAGCTGCAGGTTCTAATAATGAAACTGTATTTTTGAATGTATGTCTTTAACTTAGAGGCATTTTTTTTCTGCAGGTATTTGGTGGCTGCATAGCACATTTTAATCATTGCTTCTCACATTCCTTCTCATTACTTCATTCTCTGTCTGATTCTGAGATCAGATACTCTAGAAGCAGCACCTACAAATTAAATTCCTCTAATTTGTACAGAAACATATGAACAAAAAACCTGTGGCATTTATCCCAGACTGAGACATCAGCCAAGCTATGCAGAACAGGAGAAGTAATTGCCTTTTCTTAGTAAGATGTCAAACCTTTTAAAACAACAAACACACACAGGAGGTCTATTCATTTTTTCATACAGAGCATATTAGCACAGATATTTTCCGTTAGTACCAACAAAATAAGCATGTAAGCCTTCTACATACTGTATTTATCGGATTATAAAGATCTCTGATGGTTTTGCCTTCTGTGAGAGATTTTTCTTTTAGAATTTTTATTGTTGGTGCACATGGGGGATTTTGGATGTAGCTGTTAAGCACAGCAGAGCGCTTTACCTCATTCTAAATGGCTTTGGTTGGGGAATTAGCACACACCTCATACTGGTGGCTAATGTAGTTGAAATATCGACACAACTCGTGCACTTAAAAGAAGGAATATATTCCCCATTCTATCTTACTTTTACAATAATGCCTTAAATTTTGCTAATTTTCTTTTCTTTTTGTTCTATCTAGAGATCAATGTGATCTGTCAATGGTGGCCTGTTACCCGTTTGCCAGAACAAATTTCCCACTGAGATTTTATGATTTTCATTTGTTAAACTGGTGCAGTATTAGCTTACAAAGAACACAACTCCACTGCCACTAACCAGTGAGGCAATTTAGGTAACTGCTCTGAATAGGACTACCACTGCCTCTCTGTCAATGGGTAACCACCTTTTTACCTTATTTTGAGATATGCTGCTAGAAATGAATCTGTTTCCTTTCTGGCCTTTTTCAGACAAAAATAACCTTTTAAAAAAAGGACAAGGTATGATCTCACAACTCTTTATTAGAAAATATTTTGTCTAGTTGATGATATCCACCTCTTAATATCTGTCTTTTTTCTTTTTTCTTTTTTTAATTTTTTTTTTTTTTATTTCATCCTGCACTGAGATAATGCCTTTAGACTGGTAAAGTTAAGCTTATAGGCTCTTCTGCAGTCTCTGAAGAAAAATGGGTACATTGTGGTTGATTCATAATATGTCTCCAACTTCACTGGAAATAAAGGACAAATACTGGAGGGTTACTTTTTTCCCATGTGTTTCAACACTTCATGAATTTTAAAGCCATTTGCTCATGAATAATGAATTAAATATACTGTACCTTTGCAAATATCTAAATATATAGAATAGCTGAAGTTTAATAAACATGTATTTTTTGTTAGAGAAGCAACATACATTTTTTAGGCTAAATGTCATCAACAGTTCTGTTTATATCTCATTTTATGTTTGAATGTCTTGTTAAAAATAAAGACAGGTGCTGTCCTGGACAGGGCTCAGCTGACAGGCTCTTTTGTCTTAACATTTCAACATTATTTCCATAACATCAAATGTTTGTATATGTGTCAGCTGTCATAGTTTAAAGAAATATAAATGCCTACCAAAACAAAATGTGTACAAGCAGACTGTGATGAAAATGACAAGGCCAAGAAAATTAAAATTGGTATGTTTGAATGAATATATACAGTACTTTTTTCCAGGGGGTAAAGTTAATTAACAGTTGTATACCCTGCTGGTTTCTTAGCTTTTTTCCTGTTTTCTTGCATCTTCTTTCATTGAATAGGATAATTCATACCTAGAAGAGCAAACAAAGAATATTGTGTCAATATAGCAAACGTTCTTTTCCTAAATGCATAAAGACATTTAGAATCTACTTTCTCTGTTTTGTTGTTAGAAGGATGCTCTCTGTGCTAGGAGAGAATCTCTGCTTAAACACTTCACTGTGCCCATCTCAGATACTACAACTGAGATGAGTGCACTCTGCTGTATTTCCACTTAAGCTGATCCTTGTCTTGAGACTTATTGAAATATATTCTTGACTTACACAATTTACTTTTAAATGTAATTAAAAGAGATACAGTTCCAGCATGTTGGCTGTTAATTAATATTTTATATCAATAATTTTATATTTCAGAAGAATGGAAATACATCAAATATTGACTAAAATAGTCATTAATAATGAATAGGTTTTTTTCTGCTGAGACAAATATTTTATAGTAAAAAATGCAATATGACACATTATGCTCTGTAAGAGCTGTGCCTATTAAGAGTCAATTTACAGCTTCTCTTGAGCAAGTGTAGTGTCCGTAGAGTGTCTGTGTGAGAAAAGTAGGAGAGAATTAAGAAGACAATAATTCTATTTTTCACCATTCTAAATATATATTTGTCTCTAAGATACCAAGAGTGAGTGTTTGAGGAAACAAAATGTCTTTTTGTACTCTACAGAAGACAATAAGTCTGGCATTCCCACTCACTCTTGTCTTGGTTCTGTACTGTTTCTATTTTCTGCTGCTTAAACATTTCTCTTTCCCATTTTAGATTCTTTGCCTTTTGTTCTTGCTACTAAGTGTAGAAGACTACTTATAAAGAAAGAAAACAGGGTGGTAGAGATATTTCCTTTAACTTTGACTCATTGTTTTAAAACATGGATTTGTTTTGTGACATTGGCATCAAACTTTAATTCTGACATTGTTTCTAGGTCAACATGGGCATCTGGAAATATTTCTCCAACAGAAAAGAAAAGATAGTGGAAATTTTTTCCCAAAGCTGATCCAATATAAACTGGTGGGCATAGGAAAATGTACTTGATCAGCAGTCATACTCTATCGCAGTGAATACCAACTTCTAACAGTCTTTTGATCATAGAAAACCTTGTTATTTCCTCCCAGCAGAATATTCTTCACCATTGCTGTATTTCATAAGCAAAACAGCTTAGTGATCAAAGGGAGCCATTTTCATTTCTGACATAGAAGTTTTTACAATTAATGTATGAAAAAGCAGTTATTGTTGAACAACTTTTCCCTTCTGAAAGAGTACTTTGAGCAGAGAGGAAGGGGTTATTTTTTGTCAAACATATTTTCTAGGGACAGTACCAAGATGTCTATCACTTTTTGCTGGAGACAGGCTGAAATCATGCAGTTTGCATAACCAAAAACAGCTGTGTTCCAAGTACCGTATTTCCCGTTAAACTCACCTTGCTTGACACCTTCAGTGCCAGATGGAAACACTGCTAAATATTTTTATCTAGCATGTTGCTTGTTCATTACAAGTGCTGAGATTTCAAGTCTTCCATTTAAATTTTCTATTTCCTTGCTAGTGAATACTAGATTGCAACCACTGTAAAGTTGATATCCGCTCTGACGGATTAATGAAAGCTTGTAATACTCTCACAAAAATCCAAAAAAGTTAAAACTTTAATGGAAATGGATCACTCAAGGTAGATGAACTGGATGGTTTGCAGTAAGGTTTGATTAAAATAAGATTATACCTTAATGCAAAAGAAAGAGTGGACTGCATGTCAGGAAATTTATATGTAAACTAGAACATAAAACTAGAATTTATTCTCAAGTGAAATGTTTCAAGAATCATTGCATGACTAAGTTAAAGTAAATTATGCAAAGCACAGACTGTAGGGAACAATTTTGCAAATGAATTTTTATCTCTAATTTCCCAGGCTAAGAATATCCATGATACCAGCAAATCCTGTGTGGTGAAAGTGACAATTCCACTATGTTCTTTTAATGGATCATTATTTTTATCATTCTCTGGAGGACACTTAACAAACAAGGGATTCTATCCTGAAACCATCAAAGGATATTTTTACTGCATAGGATATCTATCCACAATGGACCTAAAAAAAGAGTCAGAAATACTGAGAGAATTGCCAATATTTTCAGCCCTGATCAATCCAGATCACTGGACAGAAACCAATTTGTCATTAAATGTCATAGAAATAAGAATTATCCTTCTGTTTGCTCATCTTCACACAGTAAGCTAGATTTCAGACAAGCTGTTTTGCTCTTGTAGGTTATGCTACTGTAAAATTATGAGATGTTGCTTTTGTCTAGAAAACAGTGCTGCTAAAAAGTCCCATCACCACAAAACACTCGGAAATTTCAAAGCTTTAAGGAGAAAGGGACACTTTGAAATATTTAAATTTTGCTACAGCACAGACTGTTCCAAGGAATTTAATTAGCTCCTGGCCCTTGCTTATCCCAAACATCTTCATAAGCTGAGAACTACATGAACTCTCCAAATTGCATTCTCTGGAAGATTAAAGGACTCTGGAAAACACAAGCAACACTTCACATGCACAAAATCTATGGATATAAATTAACAGCAGAAATGAACTGATTTATGCTGATGCTTTAAAAAAAAAAATAAAATAATTATTTTTTTAAAAA
>VWZT01009987.1:172460-185555 GCA_013397055.1 Pachycephala philippinensis
TTTTGTGTATTTTGGGTATTTTAAAACAGAGGACAATCAGATCTTTAGTGGTTTTTTAGTGTTTTCTCTGTCTATATTCTGCTACAGCATGCCAGGATAATTGTGCAGAAAAGAGATTAAAGGAAAAGGAGATCATGTTGAACAAGATCTAAAAATCAACAGTGCCAGAATTTACTATGCACACTTGCCTACCTACATGTTAGATAGGTCTCATGTTTTAACATTGTGCTTTGTTTATAAAAGATGTTTCCCTTTGGTATAGATTTTTCTAGGCTAAGCAAACTACATTTTCTCTTACAATAACTTTGATCTTCTGATCATCTATCATACTTCATTTAATTTCTTTAATTCAGTGCTAACAGTATCACAAATCTTTCATGGTATAGACATATGTGAGTCCTAGATATACTCCCTTCTAGGTCAGACTTGATTCAGATTCATTTGACAGTCACTCACTGACCACAGATAAGAAAAGTAATTAAGATGATATTGAAGCCTTATATGCTTTGAAGCATCTAATTAAAAGCTGTTTTTGTTCTCTGAAGTTAATTTTAAGTTAGTCTGATACTAAGCTTGAGATCAAGTGTAGAAAGGAGGATCTTGTGTCTACTCTTAATGCAGCAGAACAATCAATTATCAAGATGCGAGTGAAAGCAGAACTACTCACATTCTCAAAAGTCAAGCTTAATATATTCAAATATGACTTTTCCGCTTCAACCAGTTGAAGATGTAGCTCTCAAGGGTATAAATCTTGCTTAGAATTATTAAAAATAAATGTTTTATTTTCATAAGTCTCTCTTTACTTTTGTACAGAGGAAACAGGAAATTCTCTGTAGGAGATAGGAAAGCATGAATAGGAAATATGGTTCCATGGCCTCCAAGACCTACTTATATTTCAAATAAATAGTAAGAGAGATATGCAGGAAGATCATTGTTTGTGTCATCAAATTCAATTCAATGGTTTTGTTGTTGTTTCCTTTTATTACTGAGAAAAATAGTTGCCATCCCCGCATCTTCTTCACTTAAGGCACTTTAAGGAAACAAACCACCAGACTTGGGATGACTATCAGCTCCCAAAAGAGAAATATCCACTACTTCTGGCTTCCCACTAGGATGCCACAAATCCCACAGTAATAGTTACTCAATAATAATACAAACTCAGATTTCTCACATATCTCCCAAACACCCCTCCCATCAGTTTAACTCAGGCTGCTCTGGAGATAAGGATTTTTAAGCATACCATAACCAGAGTTTGTTTGCTTTTGTTTCAGTGGAATTTCTTTTTGTTTGTTTGTTTGGTTTGGTTGGTTGGTTTTAATATTTACTATTGATTTCCCCCCTCTTTTCATTCAGATTTAGTGCATTATCTTTTTTCTTTTCTCTTCTTATTTTCTTTTTTCAGGCACGCCAAACATCGTTTTGTCAAGGATAGTCAGTAGTAATGGGCTCTATTGCAGGACATCAAGATAAACATTATTTTATAAATATAACATCATTTTTCTTTATATAACATCAGATATCTGTGCCATTTGAGAAGCAACACAGGGCCCAGCTGATAGATGTATTAAAGTATTTTCAAGACATCGTCATATCATTGATATACCTGCAAGCATCTCGGTACTAGACACCCATATGTGGATAACAGAATTGAACCCCAGACTCTAAACATACACTATGGAGACCAATCAGCTAAATCAGTTCCTAGGCTGCATTAATAGTTCTGATTAAATCTTGCTCAACTCCAGTGGAAGAAGAGACAGTTTTTGTGGATTTCTTAGAACTTCCACTTGAGCTGAACCCTACCCTTAGAGAGACAACAACTCAGTTGTCTAGACATGGACATCTGGTGCCATTGAGATATTTAAAGTTAATTTGTCTGTCCTTCAGGTGCTATTGAAGATAGTTACGGTCTCATATTGTTTGCATTGTAAATTTGAAAAAATCTTTAGTTTTTACTTATTATTATTGACCTTTGCAAAAGGATTTAGATGCCTTCACATGGATGCACAAGCCAAGTCAGACATCTTTGAGTATTTAAAGCATAGGGATTGGACTTGTATGATGATGTGGTGTAGGAATTCTAGGGCACCTGCAGCACTTTGAAGCATCAGAAATTTCAAAGTTCTTAAAGTTCTGCCAAATTCGTGCCTAGGTAAACGCATGCCAAGATGATAGAATGATAGAATCATTTAAGTTGGAAAATCCCCTTAAGATGACTGAGTCTTACCTTAAACTTAGCACTGCCAAGTCCACCACTAAGCCATGTCCCTAATTGCCACTTTATATACCCCAGGGATAGTGACTCAACCACTTCCCTGAGAAGCCTGTTACAGTGCTTGTTAATAAAACCCAAATGACAATAGTTTTCAGTGCTGTTTTCTACCTTATTGTGCATACATAATCTTTAAAAAGAGGTGATTATTCATGCTGATATTTTCACATCAGTTTATCCCCCAGACTGAGAGAACTTTCATTCTGACAACTGTGACTAGTCCATGGGAGCTTTAGAACTTTCTTTACTGTCTCTGTATTTATTGCATAGAATATTTCTTTGTCTTCAAGATGACTCAGTGACATGGTTCTTCAGAGTACAAGGAAAACACCTGAAGAAAATATAGGTGGTAGGGATTAATCTCTTCTCTGATATGGGAAATATCTTGGAAAAGAACCTATGCAACCTCTTACCTATATTATAAGACTTTTTCATTGATTTGTCTAACTAGAGGGTAAAACTTTGCTAGGCCTCTTTGGTGATCATTTTTTTATAACTTCTTTACAGGGAAAATGAAATAACCTGAACATAGGGCAAAAGAAATCATATATTTATTGATGGTACAAAAATTAATATCTTAGAGCTCTACTAAAGAACTATGTTTGAAACTGTCCCATGAAACTTTCTGCTTAATATACTCTGATTTAAACAAATCAACTGATAGTTTTTAAATATATTGCATTAATTCATTGCAGCAACCCTATTGCCACTGAAGTAATTTGAAATGAAAAAAAAACCCTACAAACACACATTGCACTCTACTCTAACAGTCCGGTATTACAGTGTGTTTGTATCTGGACTGGTGTGGAAGGCAAGTTAAACCAAAGAAATCATTCTGATTTTATTTAATTTAGGATGTCAAGTTCACTATTCACTTTTTACTTCCAGATTTATTTTTCAGAAATATAAGCATCTGAGTGAGTCTAAATGGAATGGCACAAACCTGTACCTGTGATCTTGCACTTTGTAGCTTAGAATACATGCCTATTTCCAGATACATATTAATGACGTGAGAAACTGCAGAATTTTATGATTACAGTATTTTTTGCAAGCCCGTATAAACTCAAATGTTAGTATTCTGGGTCACTGAGAATATGAAACAAAAGGGGCAAATGATCTTGTTACACAATCTTCCTGCCATGTAAATACAAATATGCTCTAGTCCAGGGTAACTTTAAAATATTTAAAATTATATTGCTCAAAACTACTTCTCTTGGTCAGAAATATCACTTATCTAAAAATGTATATTTAACTCCTTTGCTTAATGAGTTTCTGATTTAACTTCTGAATTCTCATATTCAGAGACAATTTGACTGTAATTCCTGTGCTGATCATTTATGTTCAGTGAAACATTTCACCCAGAGTTTCTAAGGTCACCTCATTTTTTCCCCTTTACATATGTTTCTGAATTCTCAATGGAATGAAGAGACAAGTAAATATTTGTTATGTATAAATCTTAATGAGTTATTTGTAATTGGCAGTGAAGAAAAAAAATCCTTCAGGCAGGATTGAAAAGGTAATTTAAATATAATGAAAACTTCTACCTTTTTAGCATCATACTTGTTAGAGCAGAAAACATAGAGTCATAATCAGTGGCACTATTCATGTACACAGAACTGTGCAGATTTCACTTTTCTGATCTGATTAAAAATAATAGATTGCATATCCATCTACAGGCAACAGCTTATTTTACTAAGAAAATAATCTGCATCCAAAATGTCCAATCTATAACAAAAAAATCATGTAGCATACTGATGAAAAAATGAAGACAGAAGATTTTGAAACATGGCATTCAGAAATATTACAAAAACTGCTTAACAAAAAAAAAAAAAGAATAATTACTCCACTTGGGTCAGCAGAATCCCAAATTAAATTAACCACAAATACTACGTGGGTAGAGAATGGGTTGAGAGCAGCCCTGCTGAGAAGGACTCGGAGTAGATGATCTCTAAGGTCCCTTCCAACCCAAACAATTCTATGATTCTATGGCTTTATGATTTTCTGAACTAATTCAAACCCTCTGCTTAAAGTAAGGTTAAATAGTGCTATGAAAATTCTGGCTAGATTTTGAATTTTTTCAGAAGACTCTATATCTTCTCTTGGCAATCTGCTTGAGTGGTTGAACTGCCCTCACAGTAAAAAACAGTGTTTTCTTCTGTTCAGTTGGAATTTCATGTTATGATGAAGTCTGTGACCTAATCCAAAGGCCCAAGGGATGATTATACTAATAGATATACAATTACATTATTCTAAAACATTATTTGAATGGCATTTTATAGAAAGTACTTTAGCACCTGAACCAAAGGAGGATGACTGTGAACTAAATGAACTCAACAGAAATTTTCTGGGCATTTTCTGGACATTTTAAAGTGGTGGTTGTAGACTAAGGGAATGATGTGGTGGTGAGGCACTGGAACAGGCTGCTCAGACAGGTTGTAGGTCCCCCAACCCTGGAACTGTTCAAGGCCAGGTTGGAAGAGATTCTGAGCAACCTGGTCTAGTGGAAAGTGTCCCTGTACAAGGCAAGGGATTTGGAACTCGATGATCTTTAAGGTCCCTTCCAGCTCAGGCCATTCTATGATATCTCTGGGTCCATCAAAGGATAGGAAGAGAGGGGCTAGTGAGGATGTATTGGATAATGTGGGACCTGAGCATGCCGCAAATGGGATGGGAAAAGGGGTGTAGTTTGTGCTGATTTTGTTTATGATGGAGGTAATTTTCCTCATAATAACTCATGGTGCTATGTTTCGGATTTGTGAGCAAAACAGTGTTGATAGAACACCGATGTTTTAATTGCCACTGAGCAGTGCTTGCACTCTGTTGAGGTGTTCTCTGTTTCTCACTGCATCCCTGCTCCCCACAGTGAGTGGGCTGGGTGTGCCCAAGATGTTGGAAAGGGACACAGCCTGGACAGCTGACCCCAGCTGACTAAATGGATATCCCATACCTCATGGCATCATGCTCAGCATGTAGAACTGGGGGAAGAAGAAAGAAGAGGGATGTTTGGACTGTTGACGGTTGTCTTCCCAAGTCACCATGACGTGATGACGCAGTCCTGTTTTCCTGGGGATGGCTAAACACCTGCCTGACAGTGGGAAGTAATGAATGAAGTCCTTACCTTGCTTTGCTTTCATACAGCTTTTGCTTTACCTCTCAAATTGTCTTTAGGTCAATCCATGACTTTTCTCACTATTACACTTCTAATACTCTTCCCCATCCCTCCAGGGATAAGTTAATGAAGGTCTGTGGGGTGTTCAACTTCCCACTGGAATTAATCCACAACACTGTGTGAGAAATTTTTAAAGGAAGATTTTTTCCCCTTTGCTTTCTTCCTCTTTCCTGTTCAATACCACGCCATTTTGACCCAAAGATTCACTTTTATTGTGAAGTACACAGAACTCAGCTTAGCCAAAATTTCTCTGTATAGCACAATTGACCTTAGTTGTCCTAATTGCACGCTTGAATGGCAGATGAGGTAGACATATAAAACATTCATGTGTTTTTCTGTCTTTCAGCTTATGAACTGTTTATGACAGGTGATTTGTTGTAGTTGCAGCAGCATCTATTACATGATAAATGCTGCAACCTGCATAGTGAATACAGAATTGAAATGATTACCTTTTTTGTTCTCTGACCATCTTCCAAAGAAAAGTCCTGTAATGCTTTTTCAGCAGTAAAAAATGAAACCTTTTGAATTGCAAAAGGTCTTATAAAACCAGGCAGAGAAAAATAAAAGGACTGCCTTGAGTTACACAGTAAGCCTTCAGTTCTGCAATCTGATTTTTACAATTTAAGCAAAGGCAATTGAACCCTCTGGAATAACTCCAGAGCTACAGTGATCTTGAGTGCTTGTGGGGCTGGGATCCCAAGTGAACCCCCTTCACTATTTTTTGTCACTAAGCCAAATTTACTGTTTTATTCTATAGGAAATTTTGCTTTCACAACAAGGAGGCAAAATATATGTGTTTTAATTTAGTGGAACTTAGCGTTTTCTATGCATATCAAATGTTAATAATAAAGCAGAGATCCAAACTCCTGTCTTTCTAACTATCACATATGATTTACAACCAATTAATGCCAACAGTGCACAACAGCCTAGACTGAGACCTCGGTTCCCTCCATACACGTAACAGCATGTAGAACATTATAATATTGAGATTACCCTGTGCATTTGTGTGTATTCATTACTAATGAAATTCGAGCTGTGAAAGTCACAGGTAGAAACTGTGATTCAGTATTGATCAAAATAGAATTATTAGTTTCCAGCACCATCATATCCTATGGGAGATTAGTCCTAGTTTAATAGACCTCAAAGAACAATAAGCACTTTAATAAAGCTTTGTTGTGCAAAAGTTTGCTGTTTAAAGTGCCTTTATCTGAACCTTAACAATAATGTAAATGTTTCAAAATAGGCAATTCATGCATAATTGATTTTCTTTATTAGACTTTATCAGGTAAATTCTTCATCAGCATTATAAAGGACAGACAATTACATGCTTGTTTAAAAGAAACCTGTCAGGTTCGCTTCATAACATTATTTATTTTCAGATTTTTATAAAACAATATGAGAAGCTTAAAGGTAGAATTGTCTACAACACCACTCCCAGTAGGCATTTCTACCGCAGAGCTTAGTTCTGTACTGCTTTTTGGATCACTACTCTTTCCTTTTACAACTGCTATCACAGCCAGAGCACAGGTGCCTTAACTCACTGCAAAATTTACAGGAGACCTGTCACCTCCCTAGGAACAACCATATCCCAAAGTGACTATGCAGTCATTCAGAGAGGTTTTTTTCTCCATAAGCTCTGCTCTTTGAATTTAACTAACTTTCTAAATTTAGGCAGAATCTATGCTAGATTTTTTTGAGGTTCCTCCAGACTTGTAAATTTCCCCCAACTTCTTTCTCACTCTACAAATTCATAGTATTATTGTTCAGTTTGGACTGTGTTATAACCTGTGTTACAGAGCCTTCTCAGCTGAGAGACTGATTGAATACTGAGGCTCATGTAGAGAATGGACCAGTGGGTCTGTTCTTTATTTCCTCTGAGTCTACAGCTTTTGCTTACTCTATGTCATTGATTTAGTTTTATTCCGTCTATATTTAAACTTGTTTTCTATTGTTGATGTACTTTTTTTAGAAAAAACCTCCTAAACACTCACAAGCAAGATCCTTACTCGTCAATCTTATGAAACCGTCTCAGGAAGCTGAATAAGACCCAAATCAATCTGATCTCTCACAGTAAATGATATCTGGTGTAAATGACTGAAATATTGTCAGAAGTAATGCCCCAAAAGAATCAGCAATCTGCCTGAGAAAAAAAAAATTCTCTCAAAATCACCATTTCATTATTTTAAGTTAGAAACTATGTCTTAGATTGACCATTGGTACAACAGAAAACCAGCAAAGGACAAGCAGCACAACCTTTGAGTATGAATGATAAGCTACTCTTTTATAAGGAGGTTTGAAAAAGTCAGAACAAAGAGCATCCTCACCTTCATGATGCTCTGAGAACACATTGCTTTGCAGGCAGAATAAAAAAAAATAATGAAAAAATATACTGAAATAATATGAGTAAGATGAGCTAGATGGTGAGACAGGACTGTCTCTTGATGGTTTTTCTTTCTTTTTTTTACTCACTGGTTTTCTGTGCATCATCTAATATTTTTTGTGTAAGACTGGATATAGAAAGTCTATGATTCTCCTAGGTACTATAACATGAATATTGAAATCAATCTACAACTCTTTATGTTATTCGCTCTGGTTTTACTACAAGAACAGTCTGTATACCGTAAGTCAGTGTTACGTAGTCTTGTTTTGCTACGAAAAACTGGCAAAATGATAGAAATACATTTCCTGTAGTGAAAGAATACTTACCATTTATTGCAACACCTGACAGCTCATTATCACAAATCACAATCAAACATAGTTGCTTACCCAGTTTAGAGCCAAATTCACAGCTTTTGATTATGTTAATATAAAAAAATCACATTAAATAATTGTTTGATTATTATGAAAAATCTGCATTATGGCCCAGTTTCTTACTCAATGTAAATGCAAGTATGAATAATGGAATTAAATCCAAACAAAATTGCAATATATTCAGATCTTTTGTCATCCTTATCTGAACTTTAATATATCTTCAAAATAAACACTGACTTTGGTATTTGTCTTTGAAAAGCCTATTCAAACTACTTTTTTAACAGAAATGTGGGCTGGAGACAAGAAATAATATGAACTTTTCAGAAGTATGAGTCATAAGAGCAAAATAGTTACTTATTTGGCTGAGAGTTTTCGCAGCTGGATTCTCTGGTCTAATCGGAATAAGCTTTTTTCTTACTATGATGTAAAAACTGGAAGAAATGGTTTGCACTCTGAAGTTCTAATAGGCACTCAAACATGAAAATGTTGACCTTTACTCTGTGCATGGAATTAGAAGACTCAAGTTGCTGTGACTTTCTCTTACTGTTATCATAATTGAATGTGTTGAAAAATAGTTCTACTATGTTTAAAAGTCATACAAGAGGATTTCTTCCACTAAATAAAACTGACTCATTATGATAAAATTAAAGAGATCAAAAAGTCAAAAGTATTAACAGCCTTAAGTAAGAGTAAGGACAGCAATAAAATGGAACATGTTCAGGTCTTAAATGAGAACAGCCCTAAACAATCTCTCTCCAACAGCAGAGCAGAAAGTCAGCATAAGCCTATAGCCTTTTTCTTTGTTCCTAGGGTTTCCAAAGGGTGTTTCATTGTTCTGGTTGAAAACAATGTCATGAAATGACATGATTATGATCCACTATAATGCAGGCACTGCAGCAAATACCATCAATAAAAAGGTTAAATTCTTTTGAAAAATAAGTATTCTCACAGGCTAGGGGACAGAAATTCACTGATCTCTTTAAATAATTAGGTCCCATTAAATGTTCCTTTTCATAATGTCTTCATTTCTACATCATATGGTGTTATACAGTTCAAGATAGTTTACAGTGGATGAAGAAAAAGAAACACAAAGTTCCCCATTCTACATGATTCTGACTGGAGCCAGGTACAAAGTATATTCACTGGCAGAGCATTAGCATGCAAGTATGCAACTGATCTTGCATTAGGATCATGCAAGATAAATTACCAGCACAAATAATTTCTCTGCTATCACAGAGACTGCAGCGTGGATGACTCCAATGTAAAAGTCTGTCATAAATATCTGCATTAAGTCGTGTGAGTTACAGTTCATTACTGTCAACCAGTTGAGGATGCTCAGTTCATGGAAGGATGGGGCTTATCAACCTCATAGACTACCCATAATGGCAGTGGGGATATGTTAAAAAACCCAACAAACTCCTCTTTGGGGAGTTGTCTGCTGGGTTTGTGAGTTTTGCTTAATTTCTTTCCTTAAGTGGACATAATAAAGAATGTGAATATTTTACTTTATTATTTTATGAGGGAAGAAATTATCTGTACTCTATACTTCACTTGTTCTTCACTCTCCTCATTCACTCTACTTCCATTTTGTCTTCTCTTTTTTCTGTTGCTTTTTCCTCATCAAAATGATCTGTGTTTGCTTTCAGCTCTGTATGTGGGACTCCATGCAGTGTCTTTTATGAGAAAAAAAAAAGAAGTTAATGTCAGCAAAATACCAATAAAAGGCAATTCAGATGGAGGAAAGACATTGACAACAGTCCATCTTTATTGCAAGTGTAATAGCATGACTAATAGACAAAGTTTAAGGTATTGTCATACTTAAATATATTGTAGTCAAATTTCCAGTTTTAAGGGGAGGTAATATCTGTAAATTTAGTAAAATTATTTGCATTAATGGAGCTTTGAAGTTTCTTCAGTATATCACTAAAATGAAGTGAAAAAAATATTGTCCAAAGAACACTAGTAATGCTGTGCTTTACTGTTAATAATTGTTTCACTGTCTGTTCCAGATATCAAATGATAGTGTCCCAGAGAGATGTAAGCTGAATGGACTATCAGAATCCAAATGCCTTCCAAAAGTAATAATATAAAAATAATAATATAAAATACAGCTTCTTTTATTTGCCATTTGGAAATGCAAGCACAGGTAAATCAAAACTTTCTTTTAGCAGGTATCACCTCTTCTTCACTCAGCATATCTTAATCTCTGAAAGGTGTTTGCTGTGAACAATCTGCACTCGAACACCTCATCCCTGACTGATTGTAATTATCCTTAAATATCTTGGTAGTGGGACTGACTTCCATCTCTAAGCAGAAGTAAAATAAGGATGAGGTTTGGCTCAGTGAATGCAAAACAATTTAATGTAGAGGATTCAGTATTTTGATGTCACTATCTGTTCAGCAGATTGTAGGCATTTCATGAAAGAGAGTATAGACAAGAGATGAAATCTTACCTTCTGCCATTTTTAAAGTCTTTCTAAAGAAAGCTATACAAGAAAAAATTTAATTATATTTTCTGTTTGAATAAGGTAAATACAGAAAGAAACAGAAGACAGAAGAAAATTATATAGTCTCGATGTTTAAGAGCATAGAAACCTTAAGAATTAAATTAAAACATAGAAAGCCAAAGAATTTAAAGCTTTACAATCTTACTGATATGGATGTCATACAACATGGCAAAAGTTTCCTAGGGGTTTATGTTTCTATTAAAGGGAATTCAGGAATGCTGGAGAAATAGCGCTCATACAGAAGAAATACTGCATTTAAAAGAATTTTTTAGATGTTCATTAAAGTACTAAAATTTCAGAGATTCTCCTGAAACCTGGGATTTGCAATTTGTTTTAAGCTTTAAACATGTTTCCAATTGCAGGCACATTATTGTATTTGGTAATGGAGGGAATTTGTTAATTACGCCTGACTCCAGACACAAATATATATTTCCATGTCTGTTAAGTCCAGTGGTAAGGATGCACTTGCCTGTGCTTTTTGTGCTGGTTTTGGCTGCGGTAGAGTTAGTTTTCTTTGCAGTGGCTGGTATGGGGCTGTGTTTTAGATTTGTGCTGAACACAAAACTGATAATACACAGATGATAATGCAGAGATATTTGTGTTATTGCCAAGCAGGGCTTGCACAGAGCCAAGGCCTTTTCTGCTTTTGTTACTGCCACACTGATGAAGGGACTTGGGGGCACATGGGAGGTTGGGAGGAGATACAGCCGGGACAGGTGACCCAAACTGACTGAAGGGATTTTCCAGACCATGTGACATCATGCTCAGTATATAAAGTAGAGGGAAGAAGGAGGAAGGGAGGATTTTTGGAGTGATGGAGTTTGTCTTCCCAAGTCACCGTTAGTGTAATGTGGTCCTGCTCTCCTGGAGACGGCTGAACACCTTGGGATGGCCTACCCTTGGGAAGCAGTGAATTAACTCCTTGTTTGCTTTGCCTGTATGCCTGGCTTTTTCTTTCCCTGTTAAACTGTCTGTATCTCAACCTGTGAGTTTTCCAGCTTTTACCCTTCTGATTCTCTCCCTGATCCTGCTGGTGGGAGAGTAACCAAGTGGCTGAGTGGGACTTGGTTGTCGGCTGGGGTGGGACAAAAACCTTTGTGTTCTAAACAGATTCAATGTGTAAAACAGACACAATAATTGATCTTGGGAACACAAAACAAGAGAGGAGTTCACAGAAAATATGTATTTTGGAGAAATATATGATTTCTGCACACCATGTTATAAAAGCTTGTAATAAAATTACTTTTTAACAAAACAAAACTATATTACTCACGAGCAAAACATGATGATGACAGCAGACATCTTGTTCTACTGTTTTTTACAATTGGAACATTGAAAGTTTCTTTTAAAAAGAGGATGCTTAAGAAAAGAAAACATAACTTCTGTAAATTGTGTTTTCCCTAACCCTAACTATTTTTCTTCTCAAATATATTTTCTTGGTAAAACACTCAGATTTTAGTTTGGCAGAATTTAATCAAGATGTTTTGGGTCAGTACATCTAATTGATCTGGAATTAAAATTATAGGACAGCCAAAACACTCTTTGTGCCTATGAACGAGATAATGACTTATAAATAGACACTGGTTGAGATGAAAGACTGCAGAAGAGTAGAAATGGCAGCAATCTGATCGGCAACTTCCTTTCTGCAAAGCATAAACCATGAAGATGCCATTCTCAGAAGGGTCTGAAACTAAAAAGTAATTTTACGTGAATGCTGAGCTGTCTCCAAGTAAAGCATTTGGACAATTCTGAATCAATAATTCAGAGTTTTTCTTTCAGATCTGGAAGTAGAAAAAGATGGTTAAAATGCATTAAGAAATTTAAAGGCTAAGGAACTTTACACATTATGATTTTGATGTTTTATGAGCTTCATATTATTTCAGGACTAAAATCAGAATCACTTAGAAACTGAAACACATCTCTATTTTTTTCAAATTTCTTAGAGACAGTATCTGAGTAAGCTGGCTTTTACCATACTGCTTTGTAAACACTGAGTTTCTCCATTTGACTTGTTTGTTGTTTTGTCTTCTCAATACTCTTCCAATTGTTCCAGTGACTTCAATACCATGACTTTAATATCATGTCAGGTCAGTTCTGTATTCATACTGGGAATAATGATCCCGCTAAAGCTGCATATGAACTGAAGTAAATTGAGACAACAGCCATGCTGAATTTCTAGTATTATTATGCAGTACATTCCTGTTTCTACTGCATAGATAATTAATTTCCATATTCCCTTAGTTCTGTGTAGCTTCTTGCGTTATTGTGTATAACAGATCCACGCAAGTTTTATTAAAATACATTATTAAATCCTTTTATTCTTTCTGACCAGATTCTCAATTGTTCTGTTTTTCCATTTTGCAACTGCTTGCATCAGCCTTAGAAAAAATGCAATT
>VWZT01009987.1:189282-231643 GCA_013397055.1 Pachycephala philippinensis
TTCCTTCCTTCCTTCCCTCCTTCCTTCCTCTTTATATAACAGAAAAACAGACTAATGTGGGTAAGTCCTCCGTGCCATGTATCATGCCATAATCTTGAAATAACCCTGAGGGGTTTCTCTAGCTACAGCGCTTGGTGGCTGGTTTTGAAAGTGATCTCTGATGTGTTTTAGCTGCCTTCCATTCTGGTTTACACAGAGGTTAAAAATCTCTTTTTGCAACAAAAGGTGGATGACATTACAACACATCTCTGATTTCTCAATTTCCTTTTAAAAACAGTAGCAAAGAGATTTAAACAATTATTTCACCAAGGCAGGAAATATTCCCACTAAAAGCACACAATTAGACAGTTACAGGGCTATATCGTAATGTGAAAATAATGAGACTAAATTATGAGCAACCATGCAAAATTAATTCCAGCATTTTGTGGTTTATTTCTAAGATTTAATTACTTACATTTTTATTGTGGTTTTCTAGTTGATTATCATGATCAATAAATGTGGTTTTTGTAGATGAATGGAGAAAGAAAGTGAGGAAAACAGAAAGAGGGAGCAACAATGCTACTATTTTGGTTTGTCTGGGAAATGGCTGAGTAAAAAATACCACAATCTTATATAACCTTTGCAGCATCTTAAAAGCAACAAGGTGTTTTCTATTACTTGTACAATTCATACTTTCGAAAAAAATATATTCTACAGCCTAGGCAACTCAGACATGCTATAATCTAGGTTGCTGCTAGTGGCACAATGAGCCCTCAAAACTTACGGCTTTGCCACCTGATATGAAAATATCGAGATAAATAAAATCCATTCCCATTTGTACTCTCAGCTCCGAAACATATTTTCTTTCCTTATAAGCCTGCCAATATAAGTTATTTGGTGGAACAATTTATCTGAACTGAAAACAGCTTTACCTGCCAGTTGAAAACAACATTTATTTCCCGATCTATTTATCCAAATTAAACTCGGAATCTGTGACTGTCATGGTAAGCTGATAACTGTACACTGATGTATATTATGCAGTTTTAAACGGTTGTGTCTTTGTTTGGTATCTGCTTCTGGGAGTTGTATAGCACTTCTGTTTACATTTTAGCTGATTAATTTTCCAGAATCTTTCCATTCTTAGTTGTGGTTACACTTTCTTAGCCAGGAGCTTTCAACGGTATAGTTGAATGTCTCAATTATATTTAGTGTCATGTACTCCTTATACGGTTGTATCCAGACACATTCCTGCATCTTGTTGTGCAAATATGGACATTAACAGAAGGCCGAAGATGGACAAGGGGCAGAAATATATTTTGTCCACTTTTTTCATTGATGATGATTTATTGGACTGCATGATTATATGTTAAAGAGTATAAAGATCATTTCCCTAATACATTTTTAGAGTTTATTTTCCCCAGTGGACCCTTATCTACTTTGTTAGTAAGTGATGTATTCCCGCTGGAGGACTAAGAATGCACCTTACACGTAACTGACATTAAAATAATAATGCATTTGTTTCTGTTTTCTTTTGTGAGCATGAATTTTTAGGTATCATGTCTTAAAAATTCTCTGTAACAGCAAGAAACTTTCTTTAAAGAGAGGTGTGGAGACAATCATATATCCACAATAAATATTATTGGGTTATATATGGGGAGAAACATTAAAGATTGATCAAGTCAAGAACTTCAGGAAATATAATTTCCCCTTGAGCCCAATCTTCCATTGTTCTAAAGAGAGGTAGAGGTCTCATATCCCCAGATAAAAGGAGAAGTAAAGAATATCTCATTTATTCCGACATACAGCAGTACAGGTCCTGCATTAGTGTAAGGCATTGACAAATTAAAAATCTCTTTGAGATTCATAGACGAATATTTACTTCAAAGTGATTCTTTCTGATGTGCTAGGACTAAGAAAGAGCTAAACCACCACAACCAAATTCTTCAGAACTTCCTTTTTCGTAAATATTATGTTTTAAATATTTTTATAGGACTTAATATTTTCACTTGTAATAGCATGGAGTACTCTGTTTCTTTTCCATTTTTTCTGAGGCTGAATGTTTGATATATCTATTGAGGAGAAAAAGTGAATATGAGTACAGTCAAGAAATACCTTTTCTGAAGCATTAGGAAAATCCCAGATTATTAGTCTTTTTCATTCAAAAGGCCACTAGTGATGACTTTTTACATATACTTTTTTTTTTTTTTGGTATACAAGGGAGAACTGAAAATGATGACTGGATTGATTTTATTTTTTCCTAGTAAAAAAGAACAAAGCTGAAAATATACATATTATTACATATATTATATATGTATACTTACATATACTAGTAAATTACTTACGCATATAGTAAATTACTTACATATAGTAGTAAATTAATTATACTGTTTCAGCTGGCAGCAGTGAAAGCACAACTACAGTGTATCATGTGTATCTACTACCTGATAACACTCGACAGATGTACACTGCTAGTATATACTGCCTAAATTCAAATGTCTGAAAAAAGTCTCTAGCTCCACACAACTGTTTGTGAATGAGCCATTAGCACCCTTGTTGTGCATCCCTCTTTGCAGCAGTCACCTGTCAAACAAGTAGCTAGCTCTATGTGAAGAGAAACAAAACATGAGCAGCAACCACAGCAGCAACAACTTCTAGTTAACCTCCAAAGAGAAAAATCACATTTTAGAAGTTTGGGGAGAAACTGTCACTTTAAAATCCTAAAGATGATCTTTCATATAGAGAAAACTATTAGTAACATCTGACACTGTACACTGACCTCATTACTTTTGTGTTTTCTATCCTAAGGCACCATTTGCCTCTTACCTGATTAGTCTTTGATTCTGGAAAAGCAACTTAGAGGACGGAACTCTTGAAGACCTCTACAGAAATGTTTCTGTGCACGCTCTGAAAGTACTTCAGACAATTTCAGGAACTAGCAGATAAACGTGCTGAGAAAATGAACTTGGTGATATTTTTAAAGTATGCACCACTTAATGATGTAAAACTGTAGCATAAAAATGGCTTGATTCAAGTTTGAATCTGCACTATGAACCTCGGAGTTCAGAATAAGAGAATGTTGGAAACACAATTTGATAAAAAGAATACGTATGCAAAATCATATTTTAATATCTGTGTTTTCACCTTTCCTTTATAACCTTGAGAAACAGAGTTTGGCAGAATTATTTTTATGGGAAAGTAAAAAAAAAACTTATGCTATGTTTTCATCCTGAGCATTGTGACTTTAAGAAGTTTCTCAGACACAGAAAAAAAAAAACCAATGCAATCTCACTGCAAGGGGTAGAAGGCAAAATCTTGTTATTGGTAAAGAAACCTACTGGCTTCTCTGACACCAGCCTGTTATCCTATGACTCCATCTCTCACAAGCCATACCTGGGGGAAAGAAAAAACCCACCAGCAAACAAACAAAAAAAAAAAAAATCCAACTCATAATTACCTTTGGTTTGATGGAACAAAGTGGATTTCAGTGCTGTGCAGCACAAACACCCTTTCTGACTGAACATCTGCACACAGTCTCTCTTTGTAACTAGATCTGAATTAGTTTTGCAGCTGAACTGGGGAGAAGATAGCAAGATCATGAAACTGTATGATGGAATATTTCTTCTGCCAAGAAAATTAACTAATTGCAATAGCCGTAAGAGTACAAGAGGTACTATGAAATCCCTTGAATGTAATGCGCTTATTAGGCATTCTATTTTGAATTTACCAAACAGGTATGCAAGTGACATCTGTGTCTGTTAAAAGGCACTTTGTCAGCCAAATATGTCAGTCTTTTGGTCATTTTTGGAAGTGGTATCAGCATAGGGAATCTAATGCGGCTGAAGAAGCATGTCTTCAGCATTCTGGACTCGAATGCTGCCTATATTCCCCGAATTTGGAAGTAATAATAGTTACAAAGCTTTATTGCAGAGACTTTCACTTTACCCAAAGACTGCTAAAGACAATCAACACATTTCCTTGGACTTGTGCTGATTCCTGGAAGAAGTTGTCTGTTTTTTCACAGCTGGCGTCTATCTGCTGTTGACTTCTCTTTCTTGACATCCCTTCTGGCTTGATGTCTCATTTCTCACTTATATCTTTCCATCGATCCTTCACTATTGGTTGCTGCTTCATCAATTCATTCCCACCTCTGCTGCTGTCCTACAGCTCCTAAAGAGTTGTTCCTAGGTCCAAGGCAGACCCAAGCCTGTTCTTCCTTAATATCTTTCACTAGTTGCTCAAACCTCCAGGCTGCTCCAGATTTCCACCTAATGCTTGCAGGCTTCCTGCAATATCTGCCTCCTCGTTGGATCTCTCCTGCTCTTTATTGTCAGATGTACTGTCTCTGTCCCACTGAATTTTTTAACTAGCTAAAAAATAAAGATTAAGGAAGATAAAAGTAGCATCCTAACCTAGCTGAGCAGCATCCTAATGTAGTTGTCATGCAAACACAAAAGGAGCAGAAACATGCCTGAGGCTAGTAGGACAATGTAGTCATATTACGTTTCTTTGAACTGTAATGTTCTACTTCCCATGGGTCACTCAGTAGATTCAAGAGTCTGGTTCTAAAGGGAACAGACCAGGTCAGTCAATTTAAAGAATATGAAAACTGGCATTTTCTGAAATGCAAAAAGAATTATTTCTACAACTATGAGACAATATTTTTCTTCATATTGCTTTAGAATTGGATTTTTCTGTGGAATCCGTTCACATAAATCCTTCAATAATAGCAGCAGAATACATCCAAATGTATCTATTTTCTTGTGTTAGTAGATAACTTGCTTCTTGAAAGAATATCCTTTTGTTTTGGAAAGCATAATTTAGACTCTGCAGCTATATTGTGCTCTGAGCATCTGAATGTTGTTGTATCTCAATTTTTACACTGAAGTGTAAAATTTTCCTGGTGTATTGTGAAAGAGCTGAATACAGAATAGTGCAGAACACTTTAACTTTCAGCCATATAATATACACAAAAAATGTGTATAATATACAAATTATTTCTATGTCTTATTTTAATAGAATTGTGAGGTATAACATGGCAAAGTTTCTAAATGTTGTCTTACTATGCTTGAACTTAATTATAAGCTCTCAGTTTTCATAACTAGAAGACAATGAAAAGCTGTGGCAGTTGTCTGGCTGTCAGCTTATTCACGGCATGGCAGTGAATCAACCTGCATGGGAAGTTTGTGATCAAGGTCACATAATTTCTTACCCAGAGGAGAGCACAAGCTCTGACTGTGAGGAAAAGGAAGCAGACCTATGCTTGAACCCCAGCAGAATGCATTCAAGTAGATTTTATTTCCAAAATAAGCTGATTTGGAAAACAAACCATGGTAAACCTCTGGTTATGAGCCCGTGCTCACTGACTGCTGTGAACTGCAGTTTTCATATGTGTTGTTGCATTCCTCAAACAGACAAACTGCCTTTGAGATCAGCACAGACCCACGGCAGGACAGAAATGTCGTTTTGCTTTTGACCCCCACTTTTTCTATTCAGTCTTCAGAGCAAAACAAGTGCCCTCGAACACGTCGCCTAGAAGTTTAAACTGCATTTCTACTAAAATATTTCTTCATCCATTCTTCATTCCTGGAAACAGGCAAACAGATAGAAAATGTGAGTTGCTATCCCACTCTCAGTTTTCAGAAAGACTTTTGCTGAACATAGTGTTGTATCTATTATTCTTCTTTGGTTGCTTATTGACAAAACAACTTGCTGCTTTTAAAATTCAGCAAACCTTGGCTAAGTTTTCTTGTTCCATTAAAGCCACGTTACTCTTGGCACAGATTCGGAAGCAGCATGTAAATGATACAAGTAATTTGTCCTAGGCAGGACAACTCTGTTGAAATCTGGCAGCAGAGGTTTTCTCTACCTAGACCAGCTGTAATTTATGGATCACAGTACAATACCGTTGTTCCCATATTTTTTCAAGGTAAATCTTCTTATGAGACAGCGAAGCCAACTCACTTTGTCACAAATACGTTTTCTCTTTCTTCCATGATCACTCCTGAAATTTCTCATAAACATGTAAAAAAATGTAAGGATAAGGAAATTTATAACATATAGTATAAGTTGATAAATAATGTAGTTTTCATATATGAAATAACATAATTTTATAATGAAACGCATTGTTCCTTATATAGTAATGTATATACCCTTAAAATGTTACGCAAGTCCTGCTAGAAATTTTGTGCTGTTTAAGGACAGCAAAATACAAATATTTAACCATATTTATTAAAGCTAATGCATTTCATAAATTCTAAAAAAATAGCATACTTCATCTTACATACGGTGTTTTTATTTTACTTTAAAAGTAAAAAAAAAATGTGTTAACCCAAAAGAGTTTTATAAACATTCCGTTGTTGAATCTTTCATGAAAAATATTAAAATGAGGGCATGTATAACAATGAGAAGCACTAAAATATAAGATCTATAAAAGTTAATCTGAAATTATTTGGCAGTGGCATTTTCATAAAAAATATTCTTCAGGTTCTATGTCATCATGGTTTTCTTTATGATACTTTGCAACTTGAAATTTAAATAAATAATTCCTGTCATAAGGAAAAATCCCACCCACAGTTTTAAAGACAAATAAGAATGTTTGTATGTATGAATGAGAAATTTACAGACAGTCATCAAAGGAAAGTAGTGTCTGTGTTCCCCAAACCACCTATGGTCTTACTGCAATATCCATAACTAACTAAGCATCCTGAAATATTGTCTGCGTATTTCTGAAGATAATTTTAACTCAATGTCTGTTGGGAAGTATAGTCACTGTGACTGTCTTCAGTGAGCCCACAGTTTGTTTAAGAAATGACTGAACATACAGAGAGACACTTACAGCACTAATGTTCATATATGAACATCTAGAGTGCATGACTAAATCAAGAAGAAATATATCTATGCATACTGGGATGAAAAAATGCAAAGGGAAATATAAATGAACTGAACCTCAGTACTAATTAATTTAATTTATCTGTTTGTGAATCTATCTGTCTGCCAACCACTAGTTTAGGAGGAAATTTGGTCTGATTCCCACTGTAGTATCAGACCTTTAGCACAAATTCCTTTAATTGCCTTGAAGATTCTGAAATGGTTTTTCAATCCATCATTTTCTTTTTAAAATTAATAGTATGAAGGCTTATCATTCATATCTGAAAAAAATTACCTTTCTTCTCATTGTCTTCATTCTCTGTTAAGATGGCAATTATGGCCAATGATTACTATTATTACTACTAAAGTAACAAATTACTGTAAAAATAACAAAAGTAAAACCTTCTTTAAGAGAAAGAGAGAAAAGAGAATTTTCATATTTTAATTATTTTTGTTATGGACTTTTTGAAAAAGTTAATAAATGTACTATCAGTATTATTTTATAACTCCTGTTATTTATTTGCCTATTAATATAAAATTAACAACTCTACATTTCATAGACTAGAGGGAGTGCTTACGACTCTCAAATTTTTGGGGTTTTTACGATTGTTTGGAGTCTGTTTTAATTTAGAGAGAAAGGTTTCTCTTGTCTGACATGAAAACAAAAATATTTTGCAGAAGTTGCTGTAGATGATGAGTTGTTCTGGTAGAAAAGTGTATTGTTGGACATTCTTTATTTTCCCAAATGAAATAGAAATTTAAAGAAAAACGTGTCACTGGTTTACATCAGATTCATTAAAAAAAAAAAAAAGTTTGAATCCAGAAGTATGGTAATCAAAAAGAAAAGAACTATTTTAGTGTTTCCTAAGTGGATGTTATCATTGCCATGATAATTACAGTCTATTTCCCTTTTTTCTCCACCATGTAATTTGTTAATGTCTGTAATGCAGAACAGATGCAGTAGTAAAGCAAACTTTCACAAATGACTGTACATGTTACATGACTGTATAATTAACTGTGATCTCTCTTTTTTTTTTTTTTGCCAGAAATAGACCAGCCCCGAAAATCTCCATCTGAAGAGGTCAGATAGAGAGGCTTTGGTGGGCAGCTGCCGTCCAGGCAGGGTCAGCCTGCCAGAGACAGAAAATGATTGTTACATCACTAACAGCACCAGCAAGACTAGTGGAACCTCCCCAGCTTAAGCCATGGTTGATGTACAGAAAAAAAAAAGAAATTTCCCCTATAATTTCTGCTTCTTCTACCTCCCCTTTTCATCTTTCATTTCCTTCCTCTCCTCATCATTCTCTCCAGCATCAGTGTGACTCTTCCCTGTTACTATCCCAGACTATTCCTTATGGATTGGGCTTTTGTACATTCTGTCTTTATTATCACAAATATCACTTTCTGATCAAAGGTCTGCTAAAAACAGCAAGAGTACTCTCACTACAGCAACTTCAGCATAAACACATCCCATTTTATACTTTTGATAACTATGCTTAAAAATGTGATCTTTTGCCTCAACAAAATAAACTCCATTTAACAAGCCTGTAGGTGATTAAACTGTGGGAAGTCTGCTCTGTCTTTGGGATTATTTTTATTTCCAAAAATTTGTTTTGGATGTCTTTGGATGGGACATCTAGAAGCAGACACTTCAGCTGCTCCACAGGTATTACTTCATGTACTGAAAAACCTTGCTTTATTTTTTTTTCCTTTTTCTTTTTTTCTTTTAATTGAAAGATGGCAGATAGCTGCTTCTTTCTCCTTTCACCTCGTCCTATCAAACCAGGAAACAGCATCTGTACATACCTAGGAGATGACATTGAGATACTAAAGGTTATTTCAAGTTGAACACAAGACATCCAGTGAATTTTGGAATAGAATTACAATTAATGGCACTTCCAGTATAAATATGCACCTCCTTTTTTACTCCTTCCATATGGTTCATATTTGCCTTTCAGTCCTTTGTGCTGCCATTACAACTTGATTGTAACTAAACAGACAGAGAACTAACATAGTTAAAAAAAAAAGGGGGCGGGGGGAGAGAAGTATTCTGTTTGGTTATTTTGCTTAATGGATTCAATGCAAAATGAATGTTGGAATCAGCAAAAGGGCACACATGGAATGGCAGGACCAGGAATAGGGGCAGAAAGGGCGAGGTAGGAAAAAGAGATGTTTGTCTTATACCAAGGAGCCCTTAAAGTATGCCCTGAGGCATTTTATGTAAATCCTCCACTGCGTGCATCCAAGCGTAATTTGGAACAAAGGTTTGTGGAGCTTTTTTTACACATCGGTCTTTAATCGTTCTATTTCAGACACCAAAGTGCCCACTTTGTACTTCATATAAAATGCTTATGTACCTTGCAGAATCAGGGTCAAAAATTCTAATTCATGTTTGGAACAGGAGGTGGAGGAGTGAATGCATCGTGTATTAAATGAATAAAATGACCCAGAAAAATCATCAGAAAATGGACTTTTCTGATTACTGAGTTGCAGATAGGAGTGTATTGTCTTTTCTGTAGTACAGAAGTATTTTTCAATCAACACTGATAAGCCAGGGAGTCACAGACCAAGTTTATCAGGCCCATTTGCACATCCTGTCAATGATTTTCATGTGTAATTAATTCCAGCAAAAATTATTGCTGTCAGATCAAACAAAAGAGCACGTAGGGCAGGCATTTTCTGCTTTTAGAGGAATGGTTTTACTTGTTCAGTTTTATTTTGGGTATCACTCTTGCCCTGAAATACTTTTTAAATCTCTTCCAATTTATTACTAACATATATAATCATTAGATGCTATTAGATCTGTCATGAGTCTCTCAAGAGTAATAAAATTTTTAAAATTGTTTCAGAAGTGATACAAACAATTGAACTTTACTCAAGTCACCATTTTCCTGTAGTAATCTTTTTTGCATGACAATATGTTATTCTAGTAACTCTATTGCAACCCCTCCCTTCCTTTAACCAGAATATCCCTGATGTCTTCTACCCCCATGGAAATCACAGTTTTCTCACTGGAAATGTAAACAGAAAGCCACGTGTTCACATAGCTTCTCTTTCTTCTTTCTTATTAAAATCTGGTGGTACAGAGTCCTTGGGTTTCTGCAACTTTTTCTCATGTTAGCTATTTTTTTCATCCCATATAATTTAGGCCTCTTCATAAAACAGACAAAATGCTTATATATCACAAGCAAGCTCCTGTGCTGATGCTAGTGGTTTTCCTTAACATGGGAGCAAAAGAGGTGAAGAAAGTTTCCAATTTTTTTTTTTTTAAAGTATTTTCTTGTGGAATAGTGAATATAAATTGCCTTTAGCACTTCATAAAATCAATGTTTGTGTTAGAAGACCTTAATGACAGAAATGGATTTCAGAAAGAAAATTATTCTTCTGTATCTCATCATGTAAGCTCCGTCCCATGAAATTTTGCAAGTTAAATAATCCAGAAATATATATCAGCATTAGAGGACTACTTTTTTTCGGAGACAAAGACTTGATCCTTCAGTAGTCCTAAGACAACAGCAGAGTTCAGTACAATATTTAAAAATTTAAGAAGTGTTTAATGTAGAATTTTGACCCCTAACTCCTACTGGCATCCCATCTGTTTCTTGAATAAGTAATAGAATTCATCAGACAGATCAACAATTATGTTGAAACATCCAGATACCAGAAAAATACCTAAGTTAATTCTTACACAGTTCTCAGTGTGGGAAATCTGTAGCAACTTGAATAACAGTTATTACTACAAACTTAGTATAAATATTCAGTCCTGCTAAGTTAATAAATTAAACATTTTTCTGTTGGGGGTAAATAGAATTGTGTCATCTAGCCATTGAGGTATGATAAAGTAATATACAAATATCTCTTTCCCTGTAATTAGCTTTAAATGAAGAATACACTGTCCATGTTGGAGACATATAGTTTATATGAAGCAGTTTGACACACACGGGTATTACAAAACCATCATCACAAAGAAGCTCTAGTCCTGCTGTCTTTTCTAGAATAAATCTTTCTATTTTAGGAAAGAGTTTTTAGTTAAATGGAAATCACTAGGGTAATGCCTGTCTGGAGTAGGTTATGTCCATCTCTGCAAGTCTTTAAACTTTGGCTAGAGAAAACAGACTGACTTCACCTAGTGCTAGCAATAAATTCAGCTAAGAGCCTGGTCTGAAAAACCTCCAAGATTCTCTTCTGACTAACATTTCTGTTAGTCTTCCTGACTGAACTGCTTGATAAAGACATTCTCACTTGGACAAGGATGTTTCATACTGACAGAGAACACAAGCCAAAGTGCTCCATATATTATTCAGTGGAACTGAAGATATCACTTTCAGAAATGTCAGTTTGGATCCTTTGAATTACTTCATTTTAACGGTGAAGATCTTCTGTGAAGAACAGTGAAAATCTCCCCCTTCTGAGCAGTTTTTAAAGAAGTTTGTTTAATAAAGATAGGAAAAAACAGAATTATTGGGACTTTTCTATATCTAAACTAATCACAGAGCAAGTTGTAAGATTGGGCAAGCAGTTTTTTAGACAAAAAGAAAATACCAAGTGATCTGGATTCACAGAGGATTCAGATAAGTAGGAGAGGAACTGGGGATTTCCAGAAGAATTAGGATAGCAGTTGCCTTGGCATCTTGCTGCTATGAGATAAACACAACACGTGTGCTGACATGCTCTCCAGCCAACCACCTAGATCACCAGGGCAACTATTGTCAGCATGTTTTTATCACTTATAAATGAAAGACCAGCAGCACTGCCAATAACAAAACAGCTGGAATAAAAAATTAAATAATAAAAAAATTACTGTGAATATCAAGTTTTTGTTGCAATGTCAGCAGTGTGATTTGTGCTGTGAGAAAAAACATCCCCTTTCCTTTATCAGCTCAGCAAAGTGTTGTGTCCCTCACAATCATTAAGGTTTTTTTAATCAATGAAATAGATATGTTGTTCAGCATTGGTTCAAAAGCAAGAACTTTCAGGGTTTTGAACAGTGTCTGATCAGTATTGGACAGAAAGGCCACGGGTCAGAGTTCTGATGGCAGCAAAAATGTAAAGACTACAGGAAGATGTGTTACTCATTTAGTAGGTGACACTGCTGCCTCAGACAGTAATAAAACTCTGACCTAGAACATATTTGATTCACTACATTGCTCAAGATACTATTTCTTAGAGAAAAGCTAGGGTCAAATATTGTTGGATATAAGGTAGTACAAAGAAGTATCTCCTAGTTATTTACATCTCCTCGCTGAATCCATGTGTCAGTACAAAGTGAGCTAATACAGGCAGGATTTAATGCAAAAGACTATTTAAACCAGCAGGAATGATCTCAATGTTTAGTGAAGACTTAGAATGTCTCGAGGAAAACAGTAAATCTTATGCATTTCCAGGATGTTTTTCTTTGCCTTAACCAATGAATATTGCATATTCTTTTTAAAAATAATCTACAAATAACTTAGAATGAAGGTACAGTTTGTTTGGACACACTTAGAACTTTCTTTACAATGCCAACAACACTGAAAATTATTTTAGTTCATTATAGAAATTTCCATTTTTAAAATGCAATTACTGGAATGATTTGTAAAACCAAAATATATATAATATGAAGAGATATATAAAGCAATTGTTTATTATTTTTTAGTTCTCTGGACGTAAAAGTAGAAAATACAAACTCAGCTGATTTAAGATTTCAGTCCTAGAAATATATTTTATTTTTAAATCCTGCAACAAACGTACTGTAAGAATCTCTATGAAACATGCTTCAATACTTTTCTTTTCCCTTTCCCTTTCCCTTTCCTTTTCCTTTTCCCTTTCCTTTTCCCTTTCCTTTTTCCTTTCCCTTTCTTTTTCTTTCTTTTCCTTTTTCAGAAGAGGGTAACATGTCACTTATAAATGGATTTTAACCAAGGTATGAACTAAGTTCCAGGTTGCTCTGGGCAAAATTACACCGAGAATATTTTGAGGAGCTTTTTTTTCTTACCCTTTCTCAAGGAGTTAGGAGTTAAAGAGGTAAAAATGCAGCCCATTTTCAAAAAAATTACTCCAGAATTCATCCTGAATTATAACCCTTGAACTGTTCCCAATTTTTAAATGCTAAACAATTCTTATTAGCAAACCCAAAAACCTTTCATGCTTTCCTATTTTTTTTTACTGTCATATGCTCCCACCTGCATAATTCAAGGCTCACCCGCAGTGATTTGTCTGTGTCCCTGTCACTACAGCAATTTCAGTATTGCTGTGTCTGTAACACTTTCTGATGTACTGTCACTTGTGGTTACCCTCCTTTCCACCTTGTCCGTGGGGTCCTTGACCCAGAATCCATATTTAAACTAAATGATAGTATAATTTTGAGTTTATTAATATATTAAAATAATTCAAACACCTGTGCTAAATTCATCAGAAAATAGTTTTCTCCAAAAGTTATTGGAGTAGTAGTTGCAAAAAAAAGAAAAAAAAGACTAAGATGTTTTTTCCTGGTATAGTCAGATCTATTCAGGTATAGTTGTAAAAAGTGAATTGTCACTTTGATCTGTTTTAGAAGATCAGGGACTTCATCAGTTTCAACACAGCAAACAAAAAAGAATTGTCAATGGGCCTCAGACACATTTTAAGCAATAGGATAATTCTCTCCCTTCAGCTTCTCACCAATCTTAACTTTCAGCTTACACATGCATCTTAAAAGACATTGGTCATCAAATTACAGTTAGATTATATAGAGCTTACTTTGTAATTTCTTACTGATTTTACTGTTCAGTGATAATGTGAAAATTGTAATAGGAATTCACAGTTTGACTTTACCAGAAACTAAGAATTAGTTGTAGAATTTATATTCTTTCTTGCTTTTAAAAACTTACTGAACTACAGAAAGTTTCAAATAAATAGAATTTAAATCAGTGCTCCTACATAATGCAAATAGTCTATTTTACATACTCATAATTACATAATTTCTATATTTGGAATATCAACTGAGGCACAATGAATAATTTTACAAATGCTTCATTAAAGTAATTTTAAGTTGCAATGTTTGTATAAATAGCTTTCCAAAACCCTTGCTGTCCTGTAAACTTTCATTTTCTCTGTGCAGCCAGGTTGAAGCTGCAGAAAGGCTAAGCATGCAGAGTACACGTATGCACAATGTATACATGAAAATATATACATGACTGACTGCACAGAAACCACAGGCAGACACATACAGCACTCAGAAAAACAGCACAAATTATCATATGCTGCTCCCCTCTCTTTTGTGAGGAAAAAAAATATACACATATACACACACACACAGACACACACACACAGACACACTCACACACATCTATAAGATATAAATGTATATATATTAGACAAACATTTTAAAATATATTAGATATAAAAATAAAACTATAAACAGACCTATCTATATAAATATGTACATATATTTAATGTATTTTTATACTTTCATGTATATATTTATATCTCATTAATTTCTCCAGTAGCTGAGCTCAGACACTGCCCAGCAGCTGCCTCTGGATCCCAGCCTTCCCAGCTGCTGGCACATGCACAGATGAACTCTGAGGCTGCAGTCCTGCTCCGGTTGCTGCTATAGACCATTCTGGTCACAAAACACACACACACAGTTAGCTGGGGAAGCCCTGGTCACTTTGATCTCTCCAGCTGCTCCCAAGGTTTCACAAACCCCTGGATCCCAGGCCATGTCACCTACTCACCAGCTTCTCTGATTTGAGCTTGATGTTATGAGTTACTCCTATCAATAATATGACGTTTAACTCAATCTTGGATGCTGCTGTGTACATCTCGTAAGTACAACTGTTACTAAATGCTATTGTATTAAACAAAAAATCTGATGGCATTTGAATGAGTACCAGTTAGGGACCATTTTCTTCACCCAGTTAGTTGAAGTTTTAGAGTAATTCAAAGTTATGTCCCTGTCCGTGTTGTGAAATCAATGTTCTGCCATCCATGAAATCACACGCTGCTCAGGGGCACTTCTGGTTCTGCAAAAAAAAGGAGAAGTATATCTTTTTGAGAAGGCAGGGAACCTGTAAGTCATGATGGAAATTATGCACAATGTAAAATTATACACGTTTTTCACTGGGGAAAAAAAGCAATCATATTGGAAAAATATACAATCTGATCCAAACTGACCTGAAATTGGTATAATTTCGATTTAACTGTCTTGTGACTATGTCCATCACTGAGTCACAGTAGTCCAAGCAGTTCATATTAAATGCAATGGAATAGCAACTATTTCTATTGAGACCAAAACTGCAAATACGTAAATGTTTTTGTCATATCCGAGAGGGTCCTTAGACCTTAATATTTGGAGCATACACTGTTAAAGACACAGTAGGGCATTTCTTTTCCAAGTCCAGAACACTACTTACCTTTTATTTAATACAAGTAAGCTTAATTTGCTTTTGTCCCAGAAAAAACATTTTGTTTTGTGTACAGAGAAATAGGATCTTGTAGCGTATTTATTTATTTATTTATTTTTCATCGTGTACGTTAGAGGACTTTATATCTTACATATAAAACTGTGTTATAATGACATAATTGATCCAAAAATCAGAATGTTCTTGGCTATTTGAAAAGCTTTTTTGAGTATCAACAATTATGCTCCTTGACAAGGACAAACAAGAAGATAAATGAAAATTTTATTTTCCCAACTCTTCAGGAAAGACAAGATGTCCAGGGCAAACAGTGGCATTCCCGATCAGTGTCACTGCTGATCACAAATGTGAGCTATCCCACAAGTTTTTGTAAGTGCCACACCTCATGCTTGAGTGAGGAAAGACACAGGTGATGGACAGGCTACCACAGGGGAGGAGGATGCTTGCCCATCAGCTGCTGTCGTTTACCATTATGAAAGTTAAAATACAATTTGTTTCTAGGAAGATTTGAGTCATTTAGCATCCTCAGGCTTAATCAGTAGTATCTGATCTAGATATTCAAGAGAAAGTGAAAGTGTAAGGAAGCAACAGAAGAAATGTTTACTGTGATACTGGTCCACCTAAATGACTTTCTGCTTGCAAATACTGCAGTGACACACTGGCTCTGGTGGTGACTGTACTCTTTGCAAGGGCTTTGGAACAGTTATGGCATTAATGCATAGCATACCATAGTAAACAAGAAGAAAACACAAACAAAGAAAAACCAAGAATATGCAGTCACATGGCTGTATAGCTGTGTTGTGGAATTTTTATGAAGGCACGTAATGTCTTGGTGGTGACAATTTCGACACTGCCCTTGATTGCTGACTGCGTGACCTGACCTTGCTCCCACTTATACGTGTCTTTAGTGTTTTATCAGGAGCTCCTTGCTCATCCAAGCAGGCCTCCTGCTGCCTTTGTGTTGTTTTGTGTGCTTCAGACCTGCTCATTCTTAAAGGAGATCATCCTTTAAAATTAGCCAGCTCTCCTGAGCTCACTTCCAGGAGTGTATCTCACATGCCTCTTCCAAGAGGATGTCTGAACAGGTCAAAGTTTTTTCTCCTGAAAAACAGGGTTGGGATCCTGCTATTTGTGTCTGTCTTTCCCCAGGTTCCTCAACACCACATCTCATGCTGTAAGGAACTGGACAATATTAAGGTGGTGGGTGCTCTAAAGTATCAAGCCATTGCTTCTGTCTTATATGTCAACATTTGAGATGCTGTGAGAGACAAAAATCCCCAAATTTTCCCACCCAGACAAATCTGAACCACTGTCATGGTACTTTCTGGGATGTTTATGATGATTTCTAGTCCCATATTGAGGAGAGGTAGATGAGAGTAGAACTTGGAGTGTGTATGTGCATAGTCTAGATGCTGCCACAGCTGCTAACAAAAATTTTATGTGTAATGCAAATAAAATTCCTTCCTTTTGAGGAAGACCATTCAAGGAGTTGCACTTTTACCACCTCATAACAATTTGATTTCTCTCTCTGTGCGCTTTCTTCATTTGCTCCACAATCCCTTTTATAATCCTCTTTTACACAAGTTACGTTCAATAATTCCCACATGGTTTGATGTAGTAATTTGTGTGTGATATTCTAGTCTGTGTTATATGGAACAGAAAATTAAATTATTATCATCATCTTTTTTGGCTTTAACTTCTTTGAATATCTACTTTTACTCAAAATCTAAATTTGTGTTGTCATCCAGGAATACTCTGTTTTCCCAGGATATAATAAAGTTGACCCAAAGCTCATTAAAACCACTGCAAAGATGCCTACTGCCTTCAGGGCCCTACTGAACAATTCAATATTCTAGACAATAAAGCTCCTAAAAATGTGTAAAATAAAGATTTAGGATATAAGGACTGAAATCTTCATTATATCTCTGCAGAAATACTACTGTTGAGCATATAAAAATTCAACCAGTCTTAAAATATGCTCACTAGTAACTCTTCATGGCTCAATCTAAGAAAAATGACATAAAAATGGTATTTATGTATCTCAAATGTGGACTGCAGAGTTGAAGTAGTAGACATACATTATTCGTATTTTTAGCAGCCTTTGTGTAATATTATGCCTGAAAATCATTCAGAGCCTGATCCAGAAATCCAAGAGGAGTTTTAACACTGATCTATGAGGGAAACACAGGTAACGAAAACTGTAAGGTAGAAAAGAATTCAGGTCAGATTGATGTCTTTGCAAAGACTGCTGAAAGGTCTATAAAATTTCTTTTTTTTTCTTCCTTCATTTTAAAAATAATGAAATTCCAGTAGCCTTATCTATGGAAATGGAGTAGATGGCCAACCCAAAATGTTAGCTAATTCTGAAAGAAAGGAACAAAACAAATTAAGCACTCTTTATAATCCATCTGAAATGTTGAAGGTGAACTATCCCTTTCTTTCTCATATTTCTAAAATCCTAATATTACACCCAGATTGTAGAGTTATTTTCACAGACTGAGGAAAATAAGTATGTAAACACTTATGACTAAACACATTTAAACATCTGTTTTAATGAGATTTTTCTCATAGTGAACTATGTAAAGATGTCTTCTTTAGCAATCACCTCTCTGGGACATTTGTTGAAATTTCATACTATGAGCTTCTGGAATAAAAGTATTTTGGTATGTACTGGAGCCTAGAATTTTTTTAAGATTATGGTGGGTTAACCCTGATCAGATGGCAGGGACCCACCTAGTGCTGCTCTATCACTGCCCTCCTTAGCTGAGGAGGGGAGAGAAAATAAATGAAAGGCTTGTGGGTCTAGATAAGAGCAGAGAGAGATCACACAGCAGTGACTGTCATGGGCAAAGCAGACTCCACTTGAAGAAAAATGGATTTGGCATTTTATCAATGAAATCAGAATAAGAAAATGAGAAATAATAACTTTTCTGCCCCTGCCCTTATTTCTGGGCTCAACTTCATTCCCGATTTTTCTACCGCTTCCCTCATAGTGGTACACAGGAACAGAGAAGAAGGGCTGTGGTCAGTTCAGGACACATCTCTGCTGCTCCTTTCTCCTCAGGAGGAGGACTCCTCACACTCTTCCCTTGCTTCAGTGTGGAGTGCCTCCCAAAGAAGATAGTCCTCCACACATGGCTCCAACCTGAGTCCTTCCTATGGGCCACAGTTCTTCACAAACTGCACCACTGTGGGTCCCCAGGGTGCGGTGCCTCAGGAACAGGCTGCTCCAGTGTGACCCACAAGGGGCCTCAGGTCCTGCCAGGAGCCTGTTCCAACATGGACTTCCCACAAGGTCACAACCTCCTCCAGGAATCCACATGCTCTAGTGGTGCATCCTCCATGGGCTGCAGGTGGATCTCTGCACCCCTGTGTACCTCCCTGGGCTGCAGGTGGATCTCTGCATCCCTGTGTACCTCCCTGGGCTGCAGGTGGATCTCTGCACCCCTGTGTACCTCCCTGGGCTGCAGGTGGATCTCTGCACCCCTGTGTACCTCCCTGGGCTGCAGGGGCACAGCTGCCTCACCATGGGCTGCACACGGGGCTGCAGGGGAATCTCTGCTCCAGTGCCTGGAGCACCTCCTGCCCCTCCTTCTGCACTCACTTCGGGGTCTGCAGAGCTGTTTCTTGCACATATTCTAACTCCTTTCTTTTCTAGATGAAATTACCTCTGTGCAATACTTTTTTCCCCCTTCTTAAATGCATTATCCCAGAGGTGCTTCCACCATTGCTGATGGGCTTGGCTTTGATCAGCATGGGTCCACCTTGGAGCCATCTGGCACTGGCTCTGCCGGACATGGGGGAAGCTTCTGGCAGCTTCTCACAGAAGCCAACACTGTAGCCCCAACACTATCAATTTTGGCCAGAGTAAAAATCAAATAATAATGGCACTATAGGGTCCTTTTTAAATAAATATTTAATCATGTATTTATCAACCTTTCTGTAGCAATAAGTCTTTATCTGAGTGAAAGGACCATAATTATATTTCATTTTAATATATAAAAGACATTTCTAAAAATTATAAAATTTTGGGTGCTTGGTGCCATGCAAGACAAATGCTGGCAAGGGATTTACATATGGGTAGAATAAAATTGTATATATACATAATTTTTAAATTTTTGTTTGTTTATATTTTCATGTACTCAGTTCAGGTATTTCTAAAGAGATGAAGTTGTAAGCTGACACTGTGTCTTTTTCTATTCTTGGAGCTTTTTTACTCTAAGAGAAAGTTTTAAATGCTCATTTTATAATCTGATTTTCAGACTTTGAATGAAGAGCTACTGAGTTATCTAAGTTTAATAAAAATGATATGAAACATAAAGGTCGACAATGACTTTTCTTCACAGCATTATATTGATTTGAGCTTATAGAGATAAGCTATAATGTTATTTATTAAAGATTTAATAAACCACTAGCTTTCAATGAACCTTTGAATAACTAGAAGAAATAAAGAAAAACCTCCTGCTAAGAGTCAGAAAATACTGAATTTGTGTTTCTAAAGAAAGAAATAAGTAAGCAAATAGAAGAAAATAAATCCCTTTCCAAATTATGCATTGACATATCCTATGGGAAGTATTTAAATTTTATGCCCACAATGGCTTTCATGCAATGTATTTCGTCCTTAGAATTAAATATTAGAAACATATCAGGCACTGATGACTCTTCACACTTCATGGTACTGGAATTAAGGGCCAGATCTTTCAAAAAGACTTTCTAGCATTTTCCATGGGTTTAAAAGACAGATACTGAGACCTTTACCTACACGGGTTTACTCCTCTTCCCATAACTGCTCCCATTGACATTACAAGCATTAACATTAAGATAATTTATGATTTAAAGCTTCAAACTGTATCATTAAATTGTATGATTATGCTATGTAATCAAAATTTCCAAGCTTACTAAAAGATAAAAACTCTAGCACTTGTCTATCTAAAGTTCCATCATGAAAGAAAAGGTAGCCTCTCACAATTTCTTTTCAGCTGGATAAATGATTAGGGTCTTTCTCAATTTGTTCAACAAATGAGTGAATATAATTGTACCAGATTTTTAAGCTTATGGCATAAAATAGTTTTTGAACACTCAATATGATTGAGCACTCACAGCAAGATTATCTAGTAATGACCTTCAGAATTCAAATCAAATGAAACCCACATTTATACCTGGTTCTGTAATACAAGTATTAAACAATTTTAGATTTTATTAATAAATCTTAAAAATGTAAGATCTCATAACTTTTTCTTGCATTCAATTATATAAGGTCACATCTAAGAGAATTTGAAGCTTCAAACATTTGGAAGTCTTTTATTTTCACAGAAAAGGAATTTAATTTATTCAGTAAAATAGCATAGGTTCTTACACTAAAACATATCATAAGGATTATTATAATTTCATACACCACACCTTCAGAGGGTGCAAGGGAAGATGACTGTAAAAGCAGTCATTACTGTTATTAGGTAAGTTCTGCTAGCAGAAGGCAATGTTTTTGCCAATATGTGTTTTATGGCTGTTCAGTAATGTTGGTTTTCCCTATCATCTTCTGCAGCTGGAAGTATCAAGTGTTCTGAATCCTTACCTTGAAAGGGAACATTCAATATCTAAATTAAATTTAATGCAGAAATAAAATAAAGACACTATTAATTTACTCTATAAGTCACTAGAATAATTTTATTTTTGACAATCTTTGATTTTCAGATAAAATTCTGGTCATTATGATGAGAAAGATGTGAATAACTTGGTAAGGCCAGTTTTTTTATTTGTTTTTTATTATGCAGGGATGGGTGCAAACAGAAAACATGTGAAAGCTTAAAATTGTGATTTTTTTCATTTTTGAGATATAGTTTTGGTAAATCATTGCTGAAATCACCATTGAGACACCAGTGAGAAGTAATGCATATATGTTTGTGTGTATGTGAACATCTTAATTTTCACATAAAATGTATGGTAATGGTAAATGCCATAAAGTTCCAGTGCATTCAGAAGAAATCTGAGTCATGAAGTCATTCAGGTTAGATGAGATCTCAGGGGGCATCTAGACCAGTCACCAGCTAAAAACAGGGTGAAAACTGACTTCAGACCCGTTGCTCAGGGTTTTGTCCAACTAGAATTTGAAGATCTCCAAGGACAAAGGCTAAATAATCTGTAAGAACATTTCATTCCCACGCTTGTTTGTTCCCATAGTGAATCCTCTTGCATTCAAATTTATGACCAGTTTCTAACTTTCTTACTGTACATCTCAGTAAAGAACCTTGATCTCTCTTCTTGGAAACCTACTCTGCAGTTTTCAAAAATTGCTGTTAGAATTTCCTTTTTCCAGGCTGAACAATCCTAGCTCCTTCACTCTCTCCACTTATCTGGGCCATAAAAGAAGAAATTGTCTCTCATGCAATCAAGTGCAACTGAACTTTGCTCAAATTATCCATGACAAGCGCAGAAATATTTTATACATCTTCAAAATGTTTTATAAATTAGTGTTCTCTACAGTTTCCCCCTAAGGACTTGACCTATGGTCCAGAGAAGCCAGTGGGACAACACCTATTGATTTCCAGAGTTTTACAGCAAGCCAAAACAAAATGAATTTTTTGGGTTTTTTTCTGAGTTCTTGAACTTTGAGTAGGAATTAAATATATAGAGGTTTTTCAGACCCCAAACACAGAACGTTTGGGAGAATTTAAAGTGGAAAAGTGTATATAATAGATGCATGAATAAATTGAAATAAACCAGTTTTCTTTCTTTTTTTGCAAAAGCAGGTCAGGAAAAAAAACAGAACAGAAATGTTTCCATTTTTTCTTTAATTAAACATAATATTTTAAGCTTCTGAGCAAATGTGATAATCTCTTTACATGGAAAAATTCTTCCCTAACCTATCAAATGAAAATTTTTACCACAGAAAATCTTTTGCTGGTACATGTGAACAAGATAATCTTTTTTTTTTTTTTTTTAACATAAAGGGTTTCAAAAGTATTTTGTATAGGAAAATTGCAAGACAAGATAATGGCAATTCCACTATTACTGATTGAGGCGCCAATAAGGAGAGGTTCTGTGCCGGACCTCACATTCATTAACAAAGGAGGGCTTATTGGAGAATTAGAGGTTGAAGGCACCATTGAGTGCAGTGACAATGAGATGGCAGAGTTCAGGATCCTGAGAGGAGAGAGTCAGGCAAAAACCAAGATCATAACTCCGGACTTCATGAGAGCAGATTTTTTCCTCTCCAGGGATCTACTTGAAAGAATCCCATGGGATAAGGCCCTGTCATGGAGACGGGTCCAATAAAGTTGGTTGATATTCAACAACCCCCTCTTCCAAGCTCAAAAGCAATCGACCCAAGAGGTACTGATGAACACGAGCTCCTGGCAAAACCTAAAGACAAAAAGAAAACCTAAAACTGTTGCAACCCTCAGCAACATTAAACAAAGTATTGCCAGCAGGTTGAGGAAAGTGATCCTTCCCCTTTTCTCAGTGGTGGTGGAGCAGCATTTTGTGTCTTGAGTCCAGTTCTAGGCTCCTCACTACAAGAGAGACAGGCATCCTGAAGAGAGTCCAGTGAAATGGCACAAAGACAGTTAAGGAACTGGAGTATTTATCCTGCGAGCAAAGACTAAAAGAGCTGGGATCTTTAATCTGAATAGAAGGCTAAGGAATGTTCTTAACAATGTAAAGATATTTGAATGGTGAGAGTAAAGAATACCAAGGCAGACTCTTCTTTGCCTCATTTATCCATACACTATCCACTGACTCTTGCATGGCAGGAAAGTGAATGAACCTTTTTTTCAATTTCTATCGCCAAATACAGTACTTATGATTATGTGGCAAAAATGAACTTCAGTTAATTCCATTTGCTCTCATTAGAGATTCCAGACTTTGTTCATTTTTTTATGTATCATTAAATAATCTAAATGGTGCTACAGTTGATACTGGCAAACCCTTCACAGACCCGAATATAGAAATATTGTAAAAATGGTATCATTTGGTTTTTTGTCTTCTTGTAAGCATGGCATTTCCTTTTTTTACAGAATATTGCATTCTTATCACAAATTATGCAATTTCGGAACTAACTGAATATAAAACCATTTCTCAAATTAGGCATTATTTCATATTATATTATTTCTATATCCACTCCTGAAGCTTATCAGTTTTTCTTTCTTCAGGCAGAGAATAGCTAATGATATAACATTTATAAAGCTTGAAAATATTGTGAGCATCTAAATGTTACTTTGGGCCTCAAGCAGAAATGGAAAAGATCTTGTGACCTTCCTACTATTCAGCATTATACATTGTTCATATAAGTTTCATTAACCTTTAATTTCTTTTTTAATAGATTAAATATATGCAGACATCATCAAAATGCCCTTTTTGATAGGTATTTGGCTATAATAGATCATTTTTCATATTTCTACTAGGAAGTGAATCACAGGTTGCAAAGAACATGATAGAAGATGTTTTCCATTTTGTGTTCACTGCGACATTTTAAAATTCAAAGCAGGAGTTTCCTACTGGCTTAATCTAGTTTAAATGGACTTCTGGAATTCAGGTCTCTAGAATGGCCTATCTGTCTCTTTTCCTTTCTCATTGCTTAATACCAAGGCTCTACACTGTTGGCATTCATTATTTCTTTAACTTACTAAATTAACTTCGACAGAGTTCAAGCCTCTGTTCTACTATCAGTGCTTAAATTTACATAACTTCAGACATTTCTCAGTTAGTTGCACTATTTAATCCTAACATAGGCTAAATGGTTCTTTGTTACCCAAACTGTGAGTATTCATGGCTGATATGAAACAAACAGGTTGGTTACCAGGATTTTGAAAGATCATTTGTAATTTACATAGCTGATTCCTGGTTGTTTTTATTATCATGTTGGATTTACTTGCATTTGATTTACTTCTAAAAATGAGATTTTTATATTAATTTGTTAAAAACACTATTACAAGCAGTCTGTGATAGGTTCTCAGACTTTACCTTTTACTTTGCTTGAAGCTAGTAGTGTTCCCTTGGCATGTAAAAAGGTAAGTAATGGGATTGACAGAGTCATTTGACAATAAGTAGAGAGTTTGTGACAGCTGTCAGAATTCCCTTAGTACATAGCTGTGCTGCACATCTGCTGCACTCAATTCTTCAGCTGTAGAACATTTACATCTACAGTGAAGTCTTGTAAGATTAATTCCTTTTACACTAGGGAGTGGCAATTCCACACCTCAAAGAAAGGATTAATCCTCATTAGATTTTATCTCAAAAGAGAACTGTATTTTTTAAAAGACTTAATCTCATGATTAATTTATGGGGTCCCTTTCTGAACCCTTCACCCCAGAAGATCTTCACATTTAAATAAAACTTATCCTTCCCCCTCCTACCATCCACATTTCTGCTTCGTGCTGAGCTGATCTCATAACCAGTGTTCAACAAATGAGCTGAAAAAAATATGAAAGCATTAAAGGACTAAGGAAATAGATATCATCAACATTCTAGTTCTCAAAAGAAAATACAACATGACATGCCAGATAGACACACACATGAGAAAACTCAGGCCTTTTAGCGTACCTGTGAAGCTACATTGCAGTACATACTACACACTATACTTATGGTAACGTGTCTGATGAGTCCTGGAAGGTGAAGGTTGGGAAGGAAATGTGAATCTTAATGTTCTTTTCCCCAAAGTAGCAAATCAAGTGTGAAATGATATTTTCCACACTGGTGATCTAAAGTATAATTTACAAGGAAAGTAGACTGTATGTGCCTCAGCCTCATATATGCTTTCCCAACTATACATCAAATTGCTCTCATAATATCTTTGCTAATTAAGTACTTAGAGAATTATCTGTGTTTATTGATTTTGATAAGATTCAAGATGACAGACTGGTACATGTTCTGGAATATGCTGGTGACTCAAAATATACCCACCATATTTAGGAAAATCCATACTGAGCATAGAAAGAGCAATATGAATAAACCATATAACATCAGATAATATATGTTGTGTTTCATTTCAACAAAAATATAGAGTAGGTATTGAATCAAAAAGTTTAGGAGAAACTGAGAAGAGTGCCAAAATTAGTGAAATGATATCTTAATAGCAAAAGTTGCATGGAAAAAAGAAGAAGCCATTGAAAAGTAAGAAATGTAAGAAACCTAAAGTCAGTTTAAATTGAAACTGTCAAGATCTGTGCCAAAGTGACCAAGTGACAGACCATGTGATAGATTCCTATGATGCAGGAGTCTGATAATACAGAGACTAGAAATGAAAGAAGTAAGAAATGGAAAGATGTTTATCTAAAAAAATACTTTTGTCATATTTTAGAAGGGGTTTTGGGATAGATCCTTTAACTTCTTCATCCATTTGTGACTAATGAAATATTATATGGCAAAAAAAGTGTAAGGGAAAAGATATGCAACAGTGGTCCCATAAAAGCAGTGCTACTTGAAGTGCTAGATGACTATTAACAGGTTTTTGTGAATGATTGCATTTCAGTATTTTAATTTTCATACACAGAACAAGAAAGTGGAGACAGAACGACAGATACATCAGAAATTTTGCAGAACAGAGTGCTATACAAGAGACAGCATATGAATTAACACTTTGCAGGGTAATAAAACAAGTCAGTGGTTTCCCACAGTTCATTGACCCTGTCCGGCACCTAAAAACACATCTATGGATAGGGGGCAGAAGATGATCAAGGGGCTGGATCACTTTCCCTATGAAGACATGCTGAGACAGTTGGTGTTTTAACTCTTTGGAGAAGAGAAAGCCCCAGGCAGACCTTCTATTCTTCTTCCAGTGCCTTAAGGTGGCTATAAGAGTGCTGGAGAGGGACTTTTTACAAGGACGAGTAGTGACAGCAGAAGGGTTAAGGGCTTTAAACTGAAAGAGGGTAGACTTAGATTAGCTATTAGGAAGAAAATCCTTACTGTGAGGGTGATGAGGCATGGAACAGGTTGCCCAGAGAAGTTGTGAATGCCTCATCTCTGAGACTGTCATCTCAAGGTACAACTTTGAGCAGCCTGGTCTAATAGAAGGTGTCCCTGGCCATGGCAGGGGGGTTGAAACTAGATGATTTTAAGGTCTCTTCCAACCAAAACTATGATTCTATTATGTTATGATTCTTTGATTTTATTTCTAGTATGTTATCAAGACGGTCTTAGTCATAAATCCCAAACACAGCACCATCTAGGCTCCCATGAAGGAAATGAACTCTTTCCCAGACAGACGCAGAATAATCTCCAACCCTTATTCTGCATCATTAACCTCATGCTGAGTAACACAAACTGAGGACACTGGGGTTTTGGTGTAGAAACCATTGTTCAGAAACTAGCTGGGCATCAGTCTTCTTGTTGAAGGTGATGACTGAATTTGCATTGTTTTATTTTGATGGGATTTTTTCCTTCCTCTCCCTCAATTTTTGAAACGATGTTTTTCTCAACCCAGGAGCTCCCGCACTTTTTTTCTTTTTCTCTCCCCCGTCTCTTGGCGGGTCTGAAGTGAGCAAGGGGCTGGTGAGCTAGTGCTCATCTTCTAGCTGCTGTCAGCCCACTACACCCTTTATTCACAAGTCTCATTTCAGAGAGAGTTGAAAATTAGCTGTAAGATTGGATGAACAGCTGAGTGACAGAGGTGGAATTATTTTCTTTTCACCCTCGATAGTAACTTTATTTGTATGATCTGTGTTTTTGCTATTCAAATATGAGTTACTGATAATGTAATACTTTACTATTTTAGAAGAAGCAGAAAGTTCATAATGCAGTTAGAATCTTCCTTAACAAGGAAAACATCTCACCAGGAATACATAATTCTGATCATTGATCATACTATGAACTTTATCACCTTTTAGCCTTGTGTGACATTTTGTGTACAGTTTTGCCGCAGGCTATTAAGCATTCATTTTTTTCAGAAATCATGCTTTACCCCATTGCTAAATTACTCACTCCTTGGCATGAGTACATCATCTTGGCCCTTTGTCACTTAAAAAGAAAGAACCATAAGGCATTTGCCATGAGGGAATGTTGATTTAAAAAAAAGATCCCTTTAATCTCAGACGAGCAGTTTGTTAACATTCGTTGTACACCGAAATTCAAAACTCTGATAAAATTTTTCAGCTTAGAATCATGCTGGATGAGCATCGGGGTTGAGGAGATTTGTCTTTATATAGATGTTCCATAGAGAAAAGAGAAATGAGAGATCTAACCCTTCTGTTCACTCCATGTCACAGCATGTCTATTTCTCAGTGTACAGATGAAAGACAGAGGCTGGTATTGGGTATTATGATTAATAGAAACAAATAAACAAGGTAATAAATAATGTTACCACAGCAATTTTGTGCTACATTCCTAGCTCCATCTCTTCATTTCATTCCGCACAATTTCAAGTGACAATCCTTGAAGCCACGAGTCTTAACTATCAGTCATAGGAAAGAGGCTCTCTGAAATAGCCAATTTGCACAGACCTGGGAAAATATATCAGTGAGAGTTGGGAGGTAGATAGAAATCATGACATGAAAATTATGCTTCTAGACTAGCTGCTTCTCGTGGGTTATTAGTGAGGTATTGGACAGAACCACAGTAAAGACAGTGACTTGTTTACAGTTCCTAAGTTCTGCTGTATTCCCAAGACATGAGGTCAAAAAACTGTGATATTTCAGCCAAGGGCATATTACAACCATAAGCCCAGTGCCTGTAGCTGCTCTTATGACACAGAGAGGTGCCCAAGGCACATATGGTGGAATATGTCAATTTTTAATGGGAATAGGGGTTAGATTGCACTTTACAATTCAGTAGTGCTGAGGAGCTTAAAATAAGAGAAATTTTAAACCTTCACCTCTAAGATGTTATGGCTAATTTAAGGGTCCACAAACCAGAAGTTTAAGTGTTTTCCCCATTAAAATTCATGAAATATGTAACATGGTTACCAAAATCTCTCTGGCCACTCAATCTACTCCTCATGCACAATCAAAATCTTACTGTATGTTTCAGGATAGCACATTAACAAAAAATAAAGCACTCAGAAATGGCTTTGAAGTGTATATTATTTGTCTTTTTCTTATGTATAAAATATAATGTTTCTTGTCTTAAAACAATTGAATGATATTTAAACTGGGAAAATGCTTTCTAAGAAAAACTTCGATACCATACATACTTGTTTTAAGCCTTTTATTTAACATAGAGCAAACATTTATTAAAATAAGCATAGTATTCAACTTTATTTTCTCCCTCTTTCAACGTACTGGTTTCATTTTAAAGCATGTGTGATTTAATTCTATGATTCTGTTTTGGTCTCCTCACTTCAAGAAAGAAGGCTGGACTGTGTCCAGAGAAAGGCGGCAGAGCCAGTGAAGGGTCTGGACCACAAGCCTTATGAGGAGCAGCTGAGGAACTTGGTGGTTGTTTAAACTGGAGAAAAGGATTCTGAATGGTGTGCATATGTCTCTTCTTTTATTCCTTGTTTGAAACACTACTTTAAAAATAATTTCCGTAGCTGTTATTCTAGGGAATTAAATTTAAAATTAACAGCCAAAATGCTGTATCATTAAAGGACAAAGAAAGCATTCTAAATGAGCAAACCTTAAAATCTTATAAGTTTCTCTGACTGTTTGGAAACACACTTCATTACTAAATTGGTGCCTGCTTTTCAGACACAGAGAGAAAGAAAGAAAAAGCAACAAAAACCCCTACAAAAAAAATAAAAAGGAAAATCCTTGGATTTTTTTTTTTAATTCCATTTTTGCAAGTTACAACATTGCCTTCAACCTTATAAGGATATATTCACTGCTTCATCAATCTGAAATGTCAGACAAAAATCAAGACGAAAAATGTAATGAGTAACTTACACCATGGTCAACATCATTTTGAAATTCAATTTCTCTCACCTAGTGAGAGTTTTGATGATATAAGGACAGGGAGATGTCATTGATGAAAAATGACTACACAGATTAGTAGGATCAGATACAAAATTTTAAGGGGCTTTCATGCGTGGTGTTGGTAAAGAACAGTACTTTTAAGAATCAGTGCTTCTGACTTCCTGATTTTCTAGCTGCCTCTGAATACTGTTAACTACCATGGATTGAAGGACACTCCCTGTTCCATTTTGGGCTATATTTCAACCATGCAAAAGGAAAACTATAGCATCTCAGGTGAGAGCTGAAACCATCATCACAGCACAACCTGTTGAGACTTTCTAAGTTGTAAACCTCTTGTATCTGGAAATAGGTAAATTCTATCAGACTTTCAAGAGAAAGTTGTTCAGTTGAGATCACCTTCACCAGTGGTACAAACTAAGAGTTTGACTTTGCTTTAACAGATTCACCTGGAAGGCAGCATCTTTGCTGTGCTGTATTGTGAGAATGCCTCCAGGCCATTTCAGAAAATCAAACAGGCTTGACATGTGGGTATAATGATGCATGGTTTCTGTCAGCTTTCATTGTGGTGTCTGAGCAGATTGCCTCTTCCAGCTGGGCAAACAGTGACCTCTTGAGCCACTGAAGTTAATTCTGACAAGAACTGTGCATCAGAGGCCTGAAATGTCATGCTTCATAGTCCAATATATTAATACAAAATGAAACAGATGGGGATTTAGAGTAATATACCACATGATGAACTGCAACAGCTCAAGGATGAATAGGTCATCCATTTATACACTGACCTGCACAAAATTTTATTTGTATGAGATGCAAGTTTTCATTGCTTTTTAAAATGAGATAAGAACACATATATTCTTTGATTGCAACGTAATCTCATCTGTTAAAAAAAAACCCACCAAACAAAACAATCCCACTCACCCCAGGCTTATGTAAATGATGGAAACCGTGGGAAATAAACTAATTAACATTATCAGGAGACACCATTTTTTTAATGTCCATTTTGGGTGCATAGCTTAGGAATAAACACATAAAAGGTCTGATCTGATGTCTAAGAGTGTCAAAACTTATTTCTGGGGAATCATAGGTTGTGGCCTTCGATATCATTCTTGAAAGTCTTTTAAGGTTGTCAAAAAGACCTTCCATCCTTGGAATTGTCTTTTGGTTGGTTGGGAAATTCACAACATTACTCTGTACATCAGAATTCAAGCCACTGTTTACACCCATACAGGCTTCCTCAGCAGAGCAATGAACCTCCCATGATTTATAGTGTGAGTAGTTGCCTCACACACATAATTTATGTAGCTCTCACATACTCTCTGTGAGATATGAGTTCTGATGATCACGAAATCTGTAGAAATTCTGCCACATTTTCACACTTCTGCCTTAGGCTAAATGCTATGAAAGTCATTTGGGGCTGTTGCTATCTGGAGTCCAGTCCTAATCATCTTTAATTAAATATAATCTGCTAAAACTCAGTTTGGCAAAGTCATGAGTAACTTCCTTAGCTATTCCTTCCTTCTGAAAGAGCAGGATGTCTCCATTGTACTGTTTGTTACCACTTCTGGCATTTATTCTTTGACTGTTCAAGCCTCTTTCAAATACCACAGACGCCACAGTAAATTTTCTGTTGGGGAATCAAAAAATCTATTTAAACTGTTCTGGATAAGGATGAATTTCTGCTGATGTAAGAATAGCTGCTGGAAAAAATACCTCCAAAATCCCACAAAATAACATCAACAAAAAACCCCCAGAAACAAACAAAAAACAAGACAAATAGAAGATATGAATTCCATGTACAGACCTCTCCTATTTTATTACCCTGCATTTCACAATGCTTTTCTATTTATTAATTAGTAAGTGCTTCTAAAGACAACAGCATGTGCTGATATTCCTCTGCTGTGTATACATGAGGTGTGTTGGTACTAAATATGGCACAGTGGTTTGTAGTGATCGTCTGTAGAAAGATTGCAGTATTTTGTGAAAATGCAACATTTCCTTCAAAGGAGGAGACATCATAAATCTAAAATAGATCAGTAAAGAGATGTCACTTTGGATCAGACCAGTAGTGGCCTTCCTCGTCCTCAAAGACCAGGTAGATCTTTTTCCTTCTCAGCAACTGAGGGGCAAAACTTGTTTCCCAAATGACAAGTAAAATTTACAGGACGTCCCATAGCACATAGAACTGACAAATAACAGGTGTTTGTTTTCAAGAGCAGTGTTAGATTGCAATACAAGCCTACAACACTTGAGAGATCTATTACATTCTTCTTCCATGCTTGGAAACTGAAAACAATCTGATCATCATGTAGAAGTCAGGTGCAGTTTATTACTAGAGAAGCCACCAACTGCTAGAAAGGATGTTAAGAGAATGGAAGAAAACTTGAATAGCTTTAGTGTTCTTTCATGTTAGATTTTTTTACAAAATTTACATTTTATAAAACCTGCTTTTAAATCTGTTTCTCTAATAGCTGTCTTGTTATTGTTCTATCAGTATTTTAAAGCATTATATGTGTGTCTTAAACAGTTATGTGTACATTCTCCAAATCAAGTTGCAATTCTCATGATTAGCTATGCAAAAATTGAATTTTGTACAAATCTGCTCAATGTTTTCAGCAGAAAGTGATTCCAAGGTCCCGTACTATCACATTCATGGAGTAGCAATTTGCAACTAACAGAAATCTGTATTCTATAGACAAGAACAAAACTAAACAAGTGAAGAGATGCTTCATTTTCTAATGGGTCCTCAAGCAGCTGACTCTAGTATCTGACTAAAACAGATACTTGCTTCTTGTTTTGGTGTTGATGAATATAAGACACAACAATAGCTGAACATAAAATACTAATGATTTAAATCTCTACCTTCATTTTTTCTTAGAATGTTATATGTGAAGCAATTCTATGCACTTATTTCTCTTCTCCAAAGCTTAGATATCTTGAGATGTCAAGCTTTTTTTATTATTAAACTGTTCACAATGGAACCTTTTGTATTTAATATGTGTTTTGAAGATACAAGGCAATATTTTTATATAGTTCACTTATCATTGGTCTCCGTGTGGACATTGAAACATTGACGACAACACTTTGAGCGCGACCATCCAGCCAATTCCTCATCCGCTCAGTGGTTCATTCATCAAATCCATGTCTCTCCAGTTTAGAGATGAGGTTGCCATGTGGGAGTGTCAAATGCTTCACACAAGTCCAGGCAGAAGATACCAGTTGCTCTTCCCTTATCCACCAACACTCCAACTCTTTGTAGAAGGCCACCAAGACTGTCAGGCACGAATCTTTCACTTCATCACATTGAGCTTTTATCCAGATTCGTATTAAGATTTATTATCTCTTCACAGCAAAAAAAGAAAACTAGTAGGAAATTATATTTGAAAGAGTGGTCCTACTGGTGCAGTTTAAGTCAAATTTTGCTTAACGATCTGGAAAGATGCATAAACTCACCTAAATATGTTTGAATAATTTACAGCTATATCTTTCTGGCTTAGTCTTAATTGTAACCTTTCTCTGGCAGTAACCCCACTGGAATGATGGAAGAAGAGAAGTACTAATCACATTAAGCATGGGTGCAAGAAAATGTGGACGACTTCCCTCTGGAATACCCATCTCCTTAGATAAACCTATGAAGGATTTCCTTAAAATGCAGATTTTCCAGTAGACAGCAATGACTTATTCAGAGCTAATGCAGGCTTAAGTCTCCTCCCCTGGTCTATCCCCAGATAATTAATTAGTCTCTAATAATGGGAGTGTATCTCATGAATGAGATACTGTGGAACTTTGATAGGTTAATTATTGGATAATTGCACCATACCAGTTCTGGAAGAAACCATTGTCATTTACTACCTCAGTAGAGATTAAAGGGAAGAAGAAAATGCATGCAGCTGATCATAGGTCTTAATGAAATGTATTTTTTGCAACAACAGACTTTCATGGCTTCACAAATATCCCTGAAAATATGTCTTGAGAAATTCTTTTAAAGATTTGCTTCAGAATATTTATTCTTTTTGGTTCATGAGAAGCAACATTAAAAATGATGCCACTGATAAACATTGAGTTTTCTTAATACAGCTCACACTTCTTAATATGTTTCATATCACTAAAATTCGTTAGTGGGTTTTTTTGAGTCAAAATCCCCCTGCCACAAAATCAACATCTCTATTACAAAAAAGGTAATAGCACCTTTCTTGTAGCAGAATTTGTAGTGAGAATCAATTTCTCCTTTTATTCATCTTTTAAAATTGATCAAATTTTTACAATCCTTTACAAAAGTAGGAAAAACATAGTTTTATGTTCCTACATTATGCAGCAGCCATATTTATTATAGGAAACTTCTTCAGTTCAAAACAGGACCTGTTATTTGCAAATTTGTTGGGGCACACTAGAGCATGAAGAAGCCCATCTCACCCGTTGGGGGAATCTCTGCTTGTAATTTACAGAATGAGTCCTTAATACATGTAATACAAAATTAACCTAACCATGTTGAAGCATGAAATTTAACTTTGGCTCATGCCATGTGGTTATGCCATCTGCATGGGACAGGTATGGATTGATAGTTACACCATTTGCTATCTTCTTGCTACAATGCCAGCCATAAGCTATGAACTCAGACTATTTTTCTGGGGAAAAACAGGTTTGCCTGAAAATCAGGTCTTTCTTTTTTTTATGATCCAGCTTAGGTAGTTTTGAGAATTCTACCAATTCCAAAGTATCTTGGATAAAAATATTTTGGGGCTACCATATATGCTGCTCTTTGTATACAGTATTTTATACATCTTAAGATTTCATTGTCTTACGGGAACAATTAAAAAAATAAAAAAACTTAGGAAAGTGCAACAACTATTCATAAATGTAGAAGTTACAGCATAAATTAAACAGTATCAGATGCCTTTTTCTTTCATAAACAGACACATACATACATATAAAAACAGTAAAGGCTATGAAATAACACAAGTAAAGTCTTCAGAAAGATGAAAAAAACTCTTCATAATTACATCATAGAAATTAACTCTGTTATTACTCCATTTGTTTACCTGAGATTACAAAACCTTTTGGGCAGTCTTATACACATGGGATACACAAAGTTTAAATAGTGGAAATGAGATAATAACTTAATATTCAGTAAAAAGACCTGAAGGTGAATTTCCAGAACATGGCTTTTATTAAAATTTTTTTGAAACTTCAAATACTGGTCTGAAATCCTCAAAATTAATTTAACTTCTCAAATATGGAATAGTATATTCTTTATTTGGAGATGCATTTCTATGGATGTAAGAGGAATGAATTAGAAAAGAACAAACAGTGAGATAGAAAATTAAGAAGAGAATTTTTTGAGGCAGGATATGCATCTCACATAAGTATCTCCTTTGTAAATACTCTTCCTGCATGGGGGGGGAAGAAGAAAAGAAAATCACTTTTCTTGTAAGCCATATAAATAAAACTCATAATTTTAACAACATGTTTTCTCGAACATATATATCTGAATACATGGATCAGAACAATTGTATACTACATTTTTTTTCAATAAGAACATAGCAGGAAAGGAAGTACTACTGACAAAGACTCAAAGGTGCACTTATCCCCTTTTATTCACAAGAATATAACAAAGTAGTAAGTACATTGAAATAATGAAAATTTTAATTCTCCCTAGTTGTCTATATAGAGTGTAAGTTAGACTGGTTCTGCAGCTTTTATTTCCTTTTTGGGTAGGTTTTCAGAAAACTGGACAGTCCTGACTGGCAGTTAAGGTGCAATGGGCAAATTAGCATTTTCTGATACAAAACTCTTCAATCGGAAATGACTTTTGACCAGCTCTCCAATAAGAGTGCCTTTATTCCAAGCCTGCTCACTGTATAGTAAAATTGATTTCGCCTATTCAATAACCTACCTGCAGTCAAGAGGCAATTAGAGTGTACCATATTCTTCATTACTTTTCAAATTGTGAATCTTACTACGGATCACTGAGGGTATTGGCTAAGTGAGGGACAAACTACTATGAAGTGATTTTCAGAAAATAATCCTCACAGGGACTGAAACTAAAAATCCATTTTGGTACTACAATTGAAAAGAGAATAAGCTTTTTTAATTTTCTGGAGAAAAGTGCACTTACCTTTCAGTGATGACTGACACCATCATGCAGAATCATGTAAAGATTTTGTCTCAGATAATCATGTCTTGAAATTCGTGACAAGTTCAGTGTTCCAGCTGAAGTTATGTTTTCTAACTGTTGCATTGGAGAAAATACCAATGTGAACAACTAGCCTACACTCAGCACCAAACTTGCTGGGCTGCTTATACCTAATTCTTATGCTTGTTAATAGCCTGCTATGCTTAGTGGGATTCAGTTCATGAATTCTGTACACGCAGAGCCGGCAATACTAGGTAATGCATTCAAATTCCAGATGTAATGCCAAGAAATCTTTCCAAATATTCAAAGCAGGGATCTTCGGTCAGTTTTATGGACCTTTGAACTTCCAAGCAGAGAACAGGAAATCAGTAAGCAGCCCTCAGTGAATTCCCTTGTTAAAAAGAAATTTACTGCTGGTATGTAAGTTAGATTGAGAATCCATCCTTCTCAGTTCCCAGCCAAAGTGAGATTTTTCTGGACAGTGGGGAGCACTTTGTGCTGTTGTGTGGTCTTGTTTTTACCCATGCCAGGTGTGTGTGAGGATTTTGACAGAGCTTAAAGACTTTTATATATGAGGAAGGCAAAATATAACATCTCATTATGTCTTGGGGGCAAGAGAACCTTTCAAAAAGTCTTCTGAGAGAAATGAATCTTCTCTATGCTTTCAATATATTATAGTTTATAAGCTACTAAATGGAAATATTGGAAGTAACTGACATCCCATTTTCCTCAGTGCCACCTGCTGCTACATGTGAATGGAAAATGGCCTTATAAAACTTATTTTCTAGTGGTTACTGAAGTATGGAGATGACATTTTAAAGATGTGTCTTTAAGCTGTAGTCTCATTGTGAAAGCTATTACATAGTCCTTATTGCCTCATCAAAGTATTTAGACTCAAATTGAGGTACTGAAATACTGCTTGGCCAGAAGTATGCTTGGCCAGAACTTCTGGGAAAATGAGACAAAAAGCATGTACCTTCAGTTGTCTTAAATAAAAGACTGGATCCATAAGGCTTTGACTTTAATGTTAAATCACCCACTGAAATCTCTACCCTTTTAGAAGACATGGAGAGCAAGTGCTGAATATTAAAAATATACAAGCAAGTTGAGTCCACAACGGTGCCTTAACCAGCAAGGATTCCGGGCAGAGGAGTGTGTTTCCAAAACTTCCCCAGAGCTTTTAGAATAACCTTCACCTGTGGAATTACATCTCCCAAGACATGCTTGTCTCTCGTCACTGCCCAGTTCACTGGCTCTTGGTATAAACTGCTGACTTTTTGTTTTCTTCAGGAGTTTCAGTTGCTTTATGTCTTCACAGCAGCTAGGAATGAGCATCATGTTTCTGGAGAATGAGGATATACACCATAAACTTTCCAATACACATGATATAGGGTTTAGTAGTTGTGGTATATTTGCATAATGCTGCAAGTGGTAATATAGTGAGGTAAAGCTGGTTCTATGTCATGTCAAATTTAAGGTTTTAAGCAGTACAAGCACCAAGTCCTCCTATGTGCTTTTACTATTGCCACAACACTGCAACACTACAGTGTTTACTCTTTGCTCTGGCTGGTTTATTCTCTGCTGTCCTGTGGTCAGCACAGGCCTTGTGACAAGTTCATCATATTCTGTGTTCAGTGTAGTCATGACATAACTTGTTATTTCTGTCCAGAAATACCTATAAACAAAGGTTGTATTGTTGTATCGCTACAATTCTCATTTTCATCAGAACTTTGCTGGTTTTCAGCATCAGGCTGAACTGCCCAAAGAAAAATATTCAAAAAGAGCTGAGGTGCTTGGAACTCCAGATCCTCTCTCAATCATACCTTTCCTTAAGATATTAATACTATATATTTTACATATTATTATATATTAAGTAACATGCAAAAATATGACTGTTATATGGATTATTTTGTTTTTTATGTGTGATATTCCTCTGCTCCTCATTAGCAATTACAAAGTTTTCTAGGTCCTGTGGAGCTGGGATGTTACCATCAATATTTGGAGATGCCTCCATATACATTTCAATAGCTCATATCAATTAAAGAGAAAACTTCTAAGAAAATTCTAGGGATTTATAGTCCTAGATATGGTGGTTGGAAGCTGAGAGTATTCCTTTCACAGAGGATAGGACTGTGTTTCTTTCGCAGCAGCAACAAACTTTGTGGATTGGCTCAACTGTGTCCTGCAGTGTAGAGTTTGGTGTCGCTGGCTGTGTCTAGTAAGTGAAATGCTAAACTAATTTATTTTTTCCCAATTCGTCTTCACATGTTCATTCCCACTTCCCAAAACTGCAGTGCTCACAAGACTTATGTTCTTCTTTTAATGGCAAATGAAATGAAAATGTTGTAGTCTCACAACATTTGTAGGGATAGCAAAATTTTTTTAAGTAGCAGAGGACACAGGGGTCTGGAGAGAGATGTGCCTTCCAGAAAAAGAAAACTTGTTTCAAACCTATGGTAGTTACTGCAGATCAGCTTGCCAGCAAAACCACAGAGGGCAAGTGATTTTGATTCTGATATCAGCAGGTGGGAGGGTTTTCTCTGAACCTTCTTCTTCTTCATCTTTTAGCACACATATTGGCAAAATAATCAAAAGACCCAGTGGAGAGAAGGTTAGTGATTTTTCTTCCACTTGCTGCTGGAATTTGAACTTAGTGACTGATTTCTGCCAATGAAACATCAGCTATGGTTAAAAAAAGCTACTCATACTACTAACATGCCTCACATCAGAAAATCCTCGGTTATTAATTGCCTATTGTTGTTTGTCTTCTGGAGGGTTTTGTTTCACATTTTTCAAAGGCCTGAGTGAAAAAAAAAAATAGGGATAAATATTAAATTGTAAAGTGTAAGTATTTACGGTATTTGAGAGCAAAATATTCAAGGAGTCTATCAGAAGTGCTTGCAGACAATATATACAGCTTAAACAATTTCTCATGTGCTTTAGTGATTTTCAAATTTTAGTTTGTACGTGGGATATGAAAAAACTACTTGAAATTGTAAAGACTCTTTCTGTTATACAATTAGGTTTCTGTTTCAGCATTTCTACTTATATTGGCTCTCAAAAAAATAAAATTCAATACAGTAGGAATCATTTTTGTAAAACCTTTAAAGTCCAAACGTGAAGTCTGGGAAACAGGATTTTCCTTATCACCCTTGTAAAGAATAGACTGCACATGACGTTGGACAACAGATTTAGGTATAAAATTGATCTGTCTGGTTATATTAGGCTGGTAAGTAAATAACCAGAATGATATATTTAGGGAACTTCTGTGGTTGATTGAGGAAAAAAAAGCATATCTTAATATAAGGTGGTGATCGACATGAGAACAGTAAAAGGCTTATTGAATACTTTCATTTCATTAGTTAGAAAGATTAAAGAAACCACATTTCCTTGAATTTGTAGTTATGTTACTACAAAAGCAACAGAAAATAGAGAAAAACATATTTGCTCATTCCATGAAATAGGCTTCATTCTGCGAGACAGAACAAATATAGCCAAAATGTCATAGCAAGAAGTGAAATTAATAATAGTATTATGGAATCATGCAGAAATTTATTTTTAATAAGAAATATGTCAGATTCCCTTGATTTAGAAAAAAGATGATATTTCTCTTGTGGTAGCTGTGTAAATTTCAGTCTGATCCCCAAGAAGAATCTTTTTCTGCCCTTTAGATAATTATTTAGTGCGTAATTTGATTTTGTCTTTCTTTGGTTGATGATCAAATCAGGGACCCTGTTTGCTTGTAAACTGCTTTAGGTTCTGTGCAGTAAATGGGAAAGTAAAACCCAGAGTTTACTTTAAGAATGGATAAATGTGATTGCAAGCCTGGTTTTGAACATGTTGAAAAAAAGAAAATGCTATTTTAAAAATTCCTTTTTGTTAGATTATGAAACTAAAGTATTACATTTAAGATTTATGGTTTTCATAAGTCCAGACATAACAATAATTTATGAGTGAGATTTAAGTTCTTGTATATCATAGGTATTGAAGATTCCTACATCAATTCTAGTGATCTTAGCTATACATTCTACTTATTTTAGCCACCTCAGATGGATTTAAACATACTCTTGACACAATCTCTTGGGCTTTTCTTTTTATTTAGCAGAATATGAGCACATTTGCACCTCTGAAGCCTAACAGGATGAAGTGAAAAGTAGGTATTGAGAAGCATGTTGCCTGAGTAGATAAAGTAAGTATACTAAAAAGAGATGTTTTCCATATTTGAAATTACTATGACCATTATCCCTGTCACTGAAAAAAAACCCAAAACCAACAAAACTGTAGAAGGAAATACTAGCAGTCACTGAATAGTGGCCTATTGGCTTGAGTATTATGAGTAAGAGCATGACCTAAATTCTAGGCCCTGGAATAATTCAGACCCATCTTCTAGAATTACATAAAAAATAAGCAATATAATAATATGTATAAAAAAAAAATAAAATATGATATGGTTGAATTGTTGTCTGTCCTAGAAAGGATTTGCTTTTTGAATCCCCACAGGTATTATTATACAGTTATATAAATATTATGTGTTGACACAGTATGATTATATTATTATTCACTTATATTTGGTTGAGGTTACTTTCACAGGAGGAAAATTTCAGGCTGACCTTTCTTGTAAGTAATTTTTATGTTTTCTCTTCTTGTGCTGTTTCTGCCTGTCCAGTGATATGTATGTAAGTAATGAACTATTCTTTAAAATTTCCTAATTATCCCAGCTTAGGGTAAAGGATATTGGCATTTAAGGATTCTTCACCTCAAGACCCCTACCCTACCAGTTAACTCTTTAGGGACAGGTATCTGCTGTTCACATTTCCTAGTCTAATGCTAGGATCTTATCTGAAAGACCAAAGTTAGCAACCCACCTGCCCTTACCACCTCAACGCATATTTTTGGCATCTTTCGAAGACAACTGAATCAATCATCTCTTCCCATTACCTACAAAGTTTTGGTGTCTATTTTAAGTGCAACAAGTGCAGTGACCTCAGTCTTTGGGAAATCACATTCACAAAGGCTATGGCTAATATATTACTCATGCTTAATAGTAACTCAAGAGAACTGATAACTGTGAAAAATATGACCTCAAATTGTCAGCAACTGATCAAATGCATCATATTGTACAGAAAAAACCCATAAATTTGAAGAACCTAAAACCCAATCAGGAAGAGAAATTGCTTTTTGTATTTAGTAACCCAAATAACTAAGTTGTTGCAGATATTTACAAGAAGAGATCCTCCCAGTTCTAATACATTTTACCCATCAGTCTTCTATTCATGATCAATCTGCGTTTTTAAAGAACTTCTGCAGTAAATAGGATCACATCAAACTGGCTAAGCGTAGGCTGTAAAAGCATTCACTGTTAAAATGAACTTGGAAACTATTATCTAACATTTATACAGGAAAATTTCCAAGTAGTAACCTACTGCAGTAAGAGTTTGCAGAGCAAAATATACAGAATTCATAACAACCACAAGAAAAGTCTAGAACTGATAAATGGACGAAAATCCTTTAAACTCTGTAATCTTGAATGGCAGCTGTTTATGTACAAGGCTGATTACTGAAATTAAAGATTGGCTTCATTATTTCACTCATTTTCATGTTTCTTTTATCTCATTAACCTTGCCAAAACTGCTTAAAACAAAAAAAAAAAAGATTTTGCCTGGAGGTAATTGCATTGAGTTTGCTTCTGCTTGATCTCACTGACCTCACTTCTACTTATGAGTTAATATTTCAAGAGGTAAGATACAATTATATTTATCTGAAATCACGGGACTAGTTATTTATGTTGACGTTGATGTTGTCACTGATACCAGTAGGCATTTTCCCAGTGACTAGTTATTGATGCAGCAGTAGCTAATCTGAACAGCTAAGTATTAGAGAGCATTCTTGGCTGACCACAGCAAGAAAAGTATTGCTATGCAGAATACATTGACAGCGTCTTCCAAATTTCTGTTTATCTTCTTCATTCACTACTCAGTCCTTGTTTGTGTCTCCAAATTGCTGTCCAACATCAAGTTCCTAATCCCGCTTCCAGGATTTTGCCTAAATTATGAAATTCAGCTGGTTGCATTTATGTCTGCACTGGTTATACCTTCTCAATTTTGATGTTGTCCCACTGGTTAATTTGATCTTGGACATGTGTCGTCATGACAGACCAGCACCACACCAGGGCTGATCCTGATCACTGTCTACACTCTGGATCCTGTCTCTAACATTCCAAGCGCACCCCAAAGCTCCTTGCTAGTGAGGGCATTGGTCATGCTTCAGTTTAATTAAAAGCAGATCCCAAGGAAAGGAACAGCAGCCTTCTGGCTTTTTTCATGATAGCTTCTACCAGTGAAGGACATCATCTAGATTCCACTTGGATTCAGCCAGCTGAACTACTAGAAGGTGAGAGAGATGTGCTCAGCACTGTTATTGCTTTCCTACCCATGATTCTGAGCATGTCTTCATACACACTTCATACACTACTATGTCTTTTGTATGCCTACACAAATAAACAAAAACAGATTTTTTTTTTTTTTACAGGGTGAGTTTTTAAGTGATATGCAGGATATTTTGCTCTTGTTCTGTTTATAAAGAAAGCAATCTTAGTTTATTTCCATCTGAAAAACTTGTATAACCTGTGCCCTGTTATTATGTGTATTTGTCTTTACATGGCAGTATTCGGGCATGCTAAGAGGTATTCCTGAAGTTTAACTATCCAACTGAATTCTGAAAATAAAACAAGTACTGCTGAAAGTTCCTGAGTAGTTTTGCTTAGAATCTACATAACTAATAGACCACATTGATTTGCTTTGCAGAGAAAGGCCATGTTCAGAGGAGTCTTCTGGGCTCAGAAAAAGCTAAGAAAAATTAAGTGCTTGTGAGTTCTTATAACATCAAACAGCTAATGTGGTTTGCGGGTTTATGTCCTATTACTGCTGGTGATGTTATTGTGACAATCCCATTTAATTTGATTGTAGAAATACAATATGTAATGAGTAGGTTAAAGCATTTAGAAAAACAAAGCTGCTAATATTGCACATACCAGAAGTCACAGTTCTCATTTTCTTCAGCTATATTATGATGTACGAAGCACTCCCTGTTTATCATGATTCTCTTGATTATAAGAGCTGTTGCCTACTTTTTCTCATGCAGGGACCTTTTTTTTTTTTTTT
>VWZT01009987.1:236313-322514 GCA_013397055.1 Pachycephala philippinensis
GCGCCTGGAGCACCTCCTCCCCCTCCTTCTCCAGTGACCTGGGTGTCTCCATGTTGTTCTCCCTCACATGTTCTCACCTCCTCCTCTTCTCTGACTGGAGCAAGGAGCAGAGGTGCGACTGTAACTTTGTTTTGATTTTCTTCTTAAATACATCATCACAGAGGCGTTTCCAGCCCCTCCCATTGGCCCAGCTTTGCCCAGCAGCATGTCCATCTTCAGAGCCATCAGCCATTGGCTCTGCTGGACATGGTGGAAGTTTCCAAGAGTTTCTCACAGGAGCCATCTCAGTGGCCCCCCTGCTACCAAAAACCAGGGCATGCAAAACCGATACAATATTTTATTTCAGGGAAAAAAAAATAAATCACCTGTAAGGAAGACACTAAACCTCAACACTTTCTTAAGTTTTCTCAGCTTTCCCTGATGAAGTTACAGATGGAGTTTGTGGGTTTATGCAAAGTTGTTTCCAAAGAGTAGATTATAATAATGTTGCTTAAGAAGAACTTAAAAGAAGTCGTCCAGACAGTACTGAATTTATGTTCAAAAAGTTTTCTCAAAAATTATAACTGTGGTAAAGAATAAAATGGTCCTTAAACATGATTGTGAAAATCAATCAATTAATTATTTTTTAAAATTAATTATTTCCCCTTGTTTATGAAAACAACGTTTGACTAATATAGTTTATAACAGTAAGGTGCCTTCATGTGATATCCTACGGGAACCACAGGAAAAGTTTCCCTATCACATTTTAGAACTTTCTGCTTTCTTTACACATTCTTTTCATGTCAGTCTCGGCTGATGTCCACAGATGAGTGATGAACATCTGTGAATCCAGATGTACAAGGCTGGCTAGGATGTGTTTCAGTGTTAATTTGAACTTGGGCCTTCAGATGGGGATATTGCCACTTAAATATCACACTGTGGAGCCTTAACTCTTTGAAATATATTCTGAAAAATACAGAATTTTAGTTTCTGATTTTATTTTAGTCAGTGCTTCTTTGTTTACCACTATGCCTATGGAGCATGTAAAATAAGACTTAAGTGAATGCATCTGCTGATTCTTGTTATAAATGGCCGTAAGTAAGTGGAAAGCTTTAAAGCTTTTTTTATCTTGATATGCAAATATCTATCAGTGTACAGACTAAGAACTGGACAATATTATTCATTATTACAAAAATTATCTGTGTGGCAAGAATTTATTTTAATCCCTGTTCTTTTTAAAACACTAAAGTAAATATCCTGTAGGCATATTATCTCCTCATGAAGAACATCACATCTTGAGATGTGATGAGACATCCATCTTGCATCTTGCATAAATATCCAGAATCACATATAGGTTCTCTGGAGTCTTCTGTCCAAAGCTTTATCAGTGTTCACAGCTATTTAAGATAGAGATTCCTGTCTTTATATATTTGTGCCCGTGTGTGTGTACATGTACAAAGGTGAATGCTTAACTTGATCATAAACCTTCAACATGTCATGCTGTTCACACAGCATATAGTAGTTAACCAGAATGATCTAAGTAAGAATTCAGAAGATAAAAATGAATCGTTTTGGAGTAGAGAATGAACATACATACACAAGGGGGATTTCCTTTGAATAACTGCAGTATCAAACAGGGTAAAAAGGCCACACTGCAGTAAATAAATTGTAAAGCACAAAGGGCAAATACAAACCATAAATGATGAGAGAAGCTAGTCAATCATACAGAGATATGTGCATGGAGATAGTTTAAAAATGTATTTCCTAAGTCTGAAGCAAGTCTGCCTTGGCAGATAATTATAATTTGACACTTCTTTAATTTGAATATGTATCAGTTGAGCTCATATGATATCAATTGAACTCATATGAGCATGAATCACTTGTGTAGATTACATTTAATTCAGTGTTCTGATTTAACAGAAATGTTATTATTTGTGCACATAACTCCATCATTCTGCTTGAAGCAGCTATCTGATGAATGACCTTTACTAAATTACTTTTTAGAACTTTGAACTGTTGTATTGCCCTTCAGATGTATTGGAATAATATGATTACCTGTGTATTATTTTAGTTCAATTTGATATTGTTGAGTATTACTTATTGATATGTCTACAAACACACTCAGTATTTTTATATTCTTAACAGATGAAAAAAGTAGTTCATTCATTTATTCCTTAAAAAAAAAAATAGTCCATCAGTCTATAAATAAAAGAATGCGGAATATAATTTTTTCATGGTTATCTCATGCTTTATGGTTAATTACAACCAATGCACAAAAGTTTTTTTGGGTGTGATTCCACACTTGAAAAAGTCAGGAATCGTGTTGAGATAAAGCATAGAGACCAACAAGTACTAGAAAAGATAATATTTAATAAATTGTTAATTTAAGATTGTTCTATCCCCTCTTTCTGTTTTAGGAGTTGGGTTTTTTCCTTTCGCTCAAATTTATTTCAAGTTCAGTTCTTTATTATTGATTTCCCTTACAAATTCAAAGGCATGGTTAAAAGGATTCAAGAAATGTCTGATCCTCTGCCATAGTCTCATTTCTCATTTCACTCCAGTAACAGTTTCAGTCAGAACAGCTGCAACCTACTGCCAACACACCATGGAGAGGGAGCTTGTAACTTGCTTTTGAAAGCTGGCAAAAAAGCAGTATAACCGCATGAGAGAAAAGATAAGCATTGAGAAGAGAGCTAATACATGTGGAGTCTGTAAAAAGGGATAAAGTTTGAATTTGAAATGCATATTGCAAATATTGTCCAATGGTGAACACTTTTTTGTGTGTGTATTTACATACTGCAGGAATTAATTGCTCTTGGGAGTGAGGAAGACAACTAGTGGCTTAAGGTGAGGTGGTAGTAAAAGACAACACCTATGAGTTGATAAAATGAGAATTAAAGTCTATTTTACAGTTATGCACTAATAGAAGCATTTTAAATTTAATTATCATTTAAAGACTTTCAAAATTGCTCACACGATGAAATCTATCTAAAGACAAAACTGTAATTTTTCTTATTGTTCAAGTAGTATTGGATAAAAACATAATTAATCCACTACAGTGTCCTAAAAAGAATGTTTCAGCAGAGTTTCAAACTGGAATCTAAATATATGCTAATTCTAGGAGCCTAGAGCCAATGCTTATCAAATCCTTGTTATAATGTCAACAGCTTTAAATGATATATTCTATTAATGGCTAGCTTTAAGTTATAAATTTAGTAGTTTTAAAACTTTGATATTTTTATAAAGTTTGACACCACAGATAAGTCAAAATGGTCTTCCAATTTATATGTATATGATTATATTTACATTGCATAAATATTTATATTTAAATCTGTGTTTTGCCAAGTATTTTTAACAAGTTCATTACAAATTTAGTGGTTTTGCTCTTTGTTTCTCATAAATGACAGTTTCTCTTTTCTGAATTACTAAAATTTCTAAGCAACAAAACTTTTGGCAGGATGTGACAGATCCCTTAACAGCATACATTTTTAAGGACTATACTTTGATGCTAAAATTTCTTATACTCCTATATTCACAAGAAAAGACTCACCATTTATATAATTACTAAAACAATTAAGCAGCTTAATAAATCTCAGTAATATACTCTAGGTTACCCTAGGTAACCCTCATATTTGCACTGCCTGACAACTGCATCATACACATGCCCCTTAGTTTTACAGTGCAGATAATGAAGGAGACTAATTCTTTATCAGCCCTTCGCTAACATTAGTATGACACAATGGCTGTCTAAAAAGATCTCCTGCTCAGCAGTGAGGACATTCCATGTTCCATGTTCCTTACTGCACAACTTCTTAAGACCAACTCTATTTATTTTAATAATTACATCTTTGTAATTTTGTTCATGAATATATTCCTAGGCAGTAATTCATGTCCCTCATATTTGTCTGGTTATTAAAAACACATTCAGTTCTGCCTAGACTGAAATGCCTCTTTGGTACCATCGCCTAAGTAAAATTTTCCCCAAAGATATCATGACTTTTTCCTTACAGTAATGTTCATGTCAGTGTCATGACTACAGATTGCACTTTGAGAATTTATTCTTCCTTATAGAAAAGCTAACTACACTATGGAGCATGGAAGACTGAAAACATTACAAAGTTTAATAAACCTCAAATTAAAAAAATGTTTTATATTGCATTATTTTTCTTTAGTGGCTCAGTGATGTTAACTGTTACTGTGGAGACATCAAATCTTTCACTCAGAATGAAAATGACATTGTTAATAACATTAATTCCATCCTCCTGCAGCAGCTTCTTAGAAAAGTCTTTAGCATCATAATCATGAAAAATAATCCTCAAGATGAGAAGCTGAATATTGATTATTTTGTCTAAAGACTAATTAAAAATATTTCATCTCTCTTCACTCACATTTTTGCTATATGGCTACATTAGCTGTGTGTAGGTTTACAGAAGTAATGAAGTTACTTGTCTTCTAACCTTTCTTACCAGGTGGAGAGTGGGGTGGGAAGAGGGGCAAAGGTCATGCAACTAGAGCCACTAACAAGCTGAGGAATATTTTTTGAGAAATATAATCTTATCAGGAATATTTTATTATTAGCATGTTCTAGACTATTGGTCCACTCTGGGTGTAGCCATTTATCTGATTCTTTTTAAGGTGATAAAGGAAAATTAAAAGAGCACATCAAGCCATCAGTGAGTCTAAGGGTGCACAGTGAAGTGCAATATTCTTTTCTTACCTGAAGACAACAGCCTCAAGCAATGGAAAATGAAACTTGGTCATGGTCTGCTGCCAGAACTCTGCTATTCTAAAATCCCATCCTCTCCAGGGACCTGTATCAGATAACCAGAAGGAAACAGTGTGCAAGGAAAGAGGATCATATGGTTCCATTTCCCCTGTTAAGCTGAACTACTGAAAGTTCTGATGAGCCCAAGGTTTTCAAGAGTTAGCTCTGGCAATGTTGCTAACTTGCTGATAGTGTAAAAGCCTTATTCCCTCACTGCAGAATATGATTGTCACAAATTGCACATGCTCAAGTGTTTGAAGTTCCCAGTTTATCCCAGTACAAAGGGACTCTGAGGCTAAATCTGTTACATTTAAAAACTAAGTTGGTCAAAACTTCCAATCATTGGATTTCACAGTTTATTTACCAGCACTCTCTACTATCAGGTATTTTTCTTGATTAATTTTCCCAATGAACAAGTCATCTTTTGATATTTTTAAATAAAGGTTTATTCTGTAGTTCTTGTCTTCCAGCAAGAGTTAATGTGGATTTCATTTGAAATCTTAAAAACAGCAGATCAAAAGCATCTGTCCTAATCGTTATGGAAGCTAAGTGGAAGCAAGTGAACTTCTATCAGGATTTCCACACTACTCATAAGAAATGTGACCCCACTTCAGGTGATGTTCCTAACACTTTACAGTGTTCATTATTGTCTTGAAATGGGTATAGAATTCTAGCTGTTCTACATACCCCCTATACTAAAAAAATCCCTTCTTTTCTGGTGTTCCTCTTTACCTTTTTTTTATTTTTAATGAACAGTACAAGTGAGAATTTATGTTGAATCAAATTTTGATGCTGAAATCTGTCTTCTTTTGAATTACTGATTTTAAGAATTTTAGAATTCGTACAGATGTATGTTCACATCTATGTATCACATGTATGGTTTACTCTCTAATGCGAAATTTCCAATCACTTGGATTTAGCTGTACCAAAGGGGAAAAGTTTTATTAGTTTTACTTACCAATGCTTCCCTCATCAACCAGTGTCATTTAGCAGCCATACTAGAAAGTTACCATGTCATATAGGTCATAAATAAATATTTAGAAGAAAAAATCCAAAAGATATTTTTCAAAAATATGCCTTACCATGATATTTCTCTGTTGGATTATAGGGAATTGTAGTTAACAAACCACTTTTAAATTACATTTACTCATTGCTGTGATAATTACATATAGTATAATATTTTTTGAACAAAATCTAATATGTTACTTCAATACCTTGGAGAAATCAAAGTATGCATCCACATGGTAATATTTATCAGGTAGACCAGCAATTCTATCAATATAAATGTTTTGAAAAAAAATCTTAATTCTGTGATTATTCCATCATCATGCTACAGAGTTTGTAACTGCTTTAAAATTCCTGAGAAACTTCTCTCATACTCAAATGTGTCTATGAACTCACACTCTCCCTTTTCTTTCATGTTTTCCAGTTCTTCAGAATTTTCTCATTTTTCCCCAACTGAACAAAAATTAAATAATCTTGTTAATGTATACTATATTTTTTAATAATAGAATTCATTTGGAAGCCTATCTCTAGCTGCAGTTGTACAATGTTGGAACTAAGAAGTTTCCTGGATATACTATATGCCTTTACATACCCCTTACCTAGTATGAGGCTTGATATCCTCCCTGCTGTCTGTATAAGCAACAGCACTGCTGTGACAGTGGCCATTAGGAGTCATCTGATTATTTTACCGCTATTTCAGTGTAACTCTAGTGAATTTTGGCAATTATGGTGTTAATAGAATGCAAATATTTTTCAATAAAAACATGTTGTTAAAGAGAATAATTTTGAATACATTTCGCAGTTTTCAGTTCACTCCTGATTCCTAAAATTTGAAGAAGGATACTGTGGTTAATAAACAGCTGCTTTAGAGAAGATAGGTCACTCTGGAAAGCCTTTGAATTTTGGCCTTTTAGAGCCATACACATAGGTATACTACTATAGTCCCCAAGAGTTTTTAATTTATAATAATGTGTTGACAAACAGTTCTAACTGTACTGTTATTACATGAAACAGTTATAATATTCATACCAGATCATAATCCTTCACTGACTTTGACATGTTTGTCATATTTAGCAGTTCTGTTGTTCACCCTGTAAAATCCCTGATGGATTGCAGTAAGAAATGAAACTCATACTTCAAGATCTAATTGAATACAAGGTTTGCTATTACATGAACATAATAACTTGAATCATACAAAGCAGCCTTCATGATTTTTGCACCATTTCTTGAAAAGAAGTTCATCTCCTTCATATGAAACCAAATCAAAACCTGTGTTTTTGAATGACTCCACACATGTAGGCACAAAGCAGACTTAAAAATTTTTTTTTTTTTTAAATTGTCATTTAATGTTGTTCTTCCAAATAAAAGAATCAGAACGAAGTTTAGGTGATTCTTTGACTCACCACTTTAAAGTGAATTTGGGTTGTAGTAAATTTTTACTGACTGAAATACAGTCCTACAAACTAAACTGACATTCAATTTAGAAGCTGAAAGAAATACACAGATGGAGTTCTTATAATAACTTTCAGCAGAAGTAATGAAATATGCTTGCAGTATTTAACCCATGACTAAAATTTTGTGAGTCAAGTACTTTGGCTGGAGAGAAACCTAATCTTATTGCAGAAGGTACACTTTGCCTGAGATTAAAGACAAGACTCACCATTAACCATTTTGCAGTTTTCACAAACGTGCAGTTCCTAATGCATGGTGAAAATTTCGAAACCTGAAAACTGAATGGAGAAGCTTTATTACAAACCAATACAGAATCATGGAATATTCTGAGTTGGAAGAGACCCACAAGGATCATTGAGTCCAACTCTTAAGTGAATGGCTGGTATGGGGATTGAACCCTTGAGTTTGGCATTTTTAACACCGTGCTCTAAAAATACATCTCATACAGAAACTCCCTCTTTTTCATGGTAAACCTGAACACCAAACATCCCTTTTCCTGATTATGTTGCTTTCAGGCTTAATAATTCTTAATAATTCTTCCTAATAAATATATTCTTCCTTTCTAATACTGTAAAACTCTTGCTATGCCCAAGCCTATATTTATTATTTGCTCAAGTGCACAAATTAATGAATCTGAGAAATTAATTTCCCTTGTACCTGTCTCTGTCTCTGCATGGCTAGGAGTTACCCAGGACACTTAACTCGTTTGTTTTCATCTAATGTGAAAGGAACATGAAAAGTTTGACAACAGCAAGAGGAGGTGATTGAGTAGACTTTATTTCACTCAATTTTAAAAGAATTGCTATCATTCTTAACATGTATGTGTTTTTTTGTCTGGCAGAAAAATACAAAAATTGTTTAAAGAATGAATCCTAAAATTTGCCAGTACACTGAAACACCAATTAATGATACGCAACATCAACCCTAAAATCTGTGAAATCTGACATGTGTCCTCTCCAGATACCCATAAGTCATGATGGAGTAACCTAGATTTAACCAAATCCACACTAAGCTATGTACAAAGTGGTCCCAAAAGTAGATGGATAAATCTGAAATCAAATTTATCTACAATCTGAAGCATTGTACTAAAGAGAGTTTAATGCATAAAACTCCAGAAAAGCAAGAAATAAAGCATTAAAATCATCAAGTCTTATGTGGTAGTTATGAATTTCACTTTCTATTTCAATTTAAGAATAAAAAGGGTTGTTTAGAAAAGTGCTTTTGTTTTTGTGTATTATAGCATGCATTCTGATCTTTGCCAATACAAATATGATCCAAAGCATTCTGAAACCTACAGCCAGGCTTTCATGGAGCAAATTTTGGCCAAAATTTTAATTTAACAGCTTAACTACATGATGATAATCAGGATGAAAATGTAGGATGCAATTTAAACCAACTCCATTATCTTTGCAGAAGAGAGTATTGTCTTGTTGTATGTTATGATGAGAAAAATGAATATTCCTGGGCTTGAGCACAAAGCAATTTTAAATATTAGATCCTAAAAACCATAAAATAAACTATACAGTTCATAAACTTAAAGGCCAGTTATGCAAATAAATAGTGCATTAAGTATATGCTCTTATATTTTTATCTAATAATAAAGTTTAAAAAAGGATGTCTCAGGAGTCAATTACCCTGTTATCTTACCTCCTGTGTTTCTCCTTCTCCATAAACACTCGTTTAAAAGAAGGAAATAAACTTTTACCCGATGACTTCATTGTGCCAAGCTGGGTCTTATTTTCTTGCAATTTTTTACTCACAACTTTGGAGGTTTCACATTGGTTTTCTCCTTTTTTTCCATACTACTACTACTACTAGTACTATTATTATTGTTGTTATTATTATTATTATATGTTGCTGCTGTTATTGTTGTTGTTATACCTTTTTAATTTTTAAACTGTTTTTATCTCAATCCATGTGTTTCTTTCTCACTTTTAGGCTTCTGATTCTTTCCCTGTCCTATGAGGGAATGAAGACATGAGCAAGTGGCTGACTGGTGCTTAAAGACAACAACATTATATCTTCTCATCCTCACTCCTGGATAAAAAAAACTATTTAATTAAGTAGTTTTTTCAGATTCTTTGGTGTTCTAAGTTATTTGAAATACATTTAAATTTTCTGTTACATTATACCTTCATCACTACAAAAATTATTGTATCAGCTCATGAAGTGTGCCCTCTAGATCATGATATTGATGAAAACATTTGAAAATCAGACATCTTCAAGCTGAGTTTAACCAAATGGCACCAAAAAGCTAAACCAATCTTTAGCAGATAAATCTATGATAGATAGATAGATAGATAGATAGATAGATAGATAGATAGATAGATAGATAGACTAAATGTCTAAATATAGTCACAAAAAGCCCCCAAACAACCCAAAAACCAGGAAGCAAACACTGCCAGATATCATGAACCAATGTTGTGGTTTAACCTCACAGGGTGTGAAGCACCTCCCAGTTGTCTGTTCATTGCTGCACAATGTGATGGGGTGGAGAATTGAAAGAAAGGTAAAACATACGTGTTGAGAGAAAGACAGATTATTAAGACAAAAGAAGAAGGGATAATAATAATATTAATGGTAAAAAAGGCAATTCTCAGGCAGTCCCCAAGCAGTCGCCACTATGCCCTGGCCAGCTCCTCCAGAGTTTTTTTTTGTTTCAGCATGAGGCCATAAGGTCTGGGAAATCCCTTTGGTCAATTGGGGTCAGCTGTCCCAGCTGTGACCCTTCCGAGCTCCTTGTGCATGCCCAGCCCCCTTGCTGGTGAGGTGGGGAAAGAGGCAGAAAATTCCTTGAATTAGTGTAGGGACTGGTCAGGAAAACCTAAGCCATCAGTGTATTTACCTACATTATTCTTATCTCAAAATACAGCACCATACCAGCTACCATGAAAAAAATTATCTCTATCCCAGACAAAACCAAAGGAATCTACCATAAAATAGAAAATTCACTCCTTACAAGACAAACTATGAGTAAAATCTGATTTTGTGTATTCAGATGTCCACACTGTTTTTTGTCAGATGGAGATACTGTTTTTTTATACTACATAGTTTAACTACAATTAGAATGTCCTGGTTTCTGCCTTGCTTAAAAAGTCACTGATTAATTGATGTGATTTATGTGTTTTTAATTTTTTCCTTTCCTCTTTTCTCCCTCTAATACAACTGTGTGTTTTGGCATGGTTTACAGCATAATCTCACTCACTGAATTCTAGAATATAAGTGAATACATCATAAAAAGCAAGCATAATTTATTGAAGATCATATTGAGGTTGTTTAGTGTGCCATTCATCCCTGTGTAAAGAGCAAAACCAAAGTCAAGCAGTCAAACAGCTTGACAGCTTTGCCTCTGTTTTCCCCTGAAAAAAATGAGACTGGTTTAAATCAAGGAACCAAAAAAGGAGCCTTTTTATTTCTGAGCCTTCAAGAAGCAAGCACCTCTTGACCATTATTTCAGGTCATCTCCATGTCTGTGTTCCTGTAAACACAGAAAACTGGGCTTCTAACTACTCAGAAGAGACAAGTACTTTCTGCTAATTGCCTTTTTCTACGACTTCATTTTTACAATGATTTATGCCTTTTGTATTTTTAATTATTGTAATTTAGGCTCAGCTTCCCCTTAGCTTTTTGTATATTCAATATTTTCTTGTTTTTCACATAACAATCCCATTTTCTGAATCCAGTCAATATCCCTAATCTAACTTTTGGTTTTGTACTATCTGTATTCTGCTGTTTTCTTAAATTTTCTCTAATTCAGAATATGAAAGAATGCAGCAGTCTCTCCTGTCTGCCTCTCAGGAGGGAAAAAGAAAAAAACAACAACAAGACCAAATAAAAAGAAAACAACCAAAACCAAAACCCACAAACAAACGAACCTGAAAGAAGAGCCTTTCCCACTAAGAGTATATCTTTCAATGCAAATGGAAACATCTTGACAGAGATCAGCTGTGGTTTTATGAGATGCAAGAGCATTAATACTATTTTCAAAAGAAGTGAAACTTAGGACCTTAATGAAAATTGGAACTTTAGGTAAAAATGAGCTCATGAGCTTAGTAGTTCCGTAAAAGCTATCCCAACTTTGAAATCAGCGTCTCTGTTAACTCTCAAATTATGTGGGGTTTTTTTCCTAGTTTTCCTGATTTTCTTGCTTTTTCTTAGTTACTAAACCTTTTCTTCATATCCATGCAAACTGAAAACTACTAAAATGATAAGTTTCATATCCAAAGTTAGTGTTGTTTCAGAATCTCAGGCCTTAAAGAAATTCCTGCAAGCTGTGTAAAATTCATAATCAAATCATTCGGTGAACACACATTATTGTGTGAATTATTTCACTGACACAAATGGAGCGCAGTCTTTGAAACCATTATGAAGACATTATTTAACAGGTAAATCATGCTTTTTATAAATTTTAAAGTACAGTTCTAGAAATGCCTGTATTAGTTGTGTGTCCCCTTTCCTAAAATATAGTATTGTTTAACAGGAGAAAGCACCAATGTAAGAAGTTTTCACTTTATACTATAAAAAAAAAAAATAGGGAAAAAAGTGCTGCTGCCTATGGGTTTTGTAAACAAAACACTTCAGTGATATCTCATGTGACCAGACATTAAGTTTGTGTTTGAACAAGATAAGCTATCATTACCAGAGAAATTGCAGTGACATCAAACACTAAAGTCCAAATCAATGCTACTTCAAGAGAATAAAACTATGGTGTTTATAAAAGGAACACTAACAGTAAAAAGTTTAAAATAGAAATGTGTGCCACAAAAAAAAAAAAAAAAAAAACCAAGGAAAAAAAAAAAAAAACCACAAAACAAAACAAACCACGGGGAAAAAAAATAACTAGTTACATCATTTCTCCTAGACTGAGTATCACAGCAATTCCAAAAGTGACTCTCCAGACCCTTCATCAGCTCCACTGACCTTCTCTGGACACACCTCAGGACCTCAATGTCTTTCTTGCAGTGAGGGACCCAGAAGTAGACACCAGATTCAAGGTACTGACTCACCAGTGCTGAGTGTAGGGGGACAATCACTGCCCTGGTCCTGCTGGCCACTCTGTTGCTGATACAGGCCAGGATGACATTGGCCACCTTGGCCACCTGGGCACACCTGACTCAGGTTCAGCCAGACGTTAACCAGCACCTGCAGGTCCTTCTCTGCTGGGCAGCTTTCCAGCCACTCTTCCACAGCCTGCAACGCTTCAGGGGGTGGTTGTGACCCAAGTGCAGGACTTGACACGTCACTTTGTTGTACCTCACAGAACTGGCCTCGGCCCATTGATCCAGCCTGTCCAGATCTCTCTGTAGGGAGCCTTCCTACCCCACAGCAGATCAACACTCCCACACAACTTGGTGCAGTTTGCAAATGGACAGTCTGCACTTGATCCCACCTCCAGGTTGACAACAAAGATATGAAACAGGGCTGACCAGTTTTTCACCCAGCAAAGAGTGCACCAGTCCAAGCCATAAGCAGCCAGTTTCTTCATGAGAATGCTGTGTTAAAGACTTTACTAAAATCAAGGTAGAAAACATACAGAGCCTTTCCCTCATTCACTAAGTGGGTCACCTTGTGCTAGAAGGAGGTTGGTTAATCCAGATGTGCCTTTCATAAGCCAATGCTGGCTGGGCCTGATACTAGAAACTAGGGCATTTTCTCAAAATTTGGCACAAAGGTTTTGTCCAGTGAATAGGAGAGACTGAATTATACTTTCCACAGTTAATTTAAGCAGATGAAATTTTTTGAGGGGAATGTTTGTTAATCCACTAAGTGGAATGCTCTCAGTTTTACTTCTTTATCTTTAATATTTTTTCTGGCATTACACTGGAAAACAAATCGTTCTTTGTTTTGTGTCCTGTATATAGACCTGTACCACTATGTGTAAGGAGAAATAAACACTTATTCTCATTTTCCTGGGGGCAATGGCAGTCTGTTCTATGAAGCACAGGGTATATTTTGCACATGGTTGGTATACACAGAGTGCAGTGTTCACGCTTGGGCAATAACTCTGCACACAGGCTGGAAGTGCAAAGTCCTTTATTGCGCAGTCTGAATTTCCTAAATACTTACACACAACAAAATATAACATCATATAAACAACAAAAAAATATTCAACACAGTGTCTCTCTATCACCTAAAACAGTACACAAACATTACCTATTATAGCAATAAATAAACAATACCCTATAAAGTCACAAACTACAATCATCACCTCTCACAAGTCCAACTTTGTCCACAAGTCACAATTCTCTCCCTACCCATCTCCAGTGACCTAAATACAATCCCAAAATCATCTCCAAACCCCCCCCCAAAAAAAACTCTCTCTCTCCTACCTACCAAACTTATCTCTCGATCACCACATAGTGTAATCCAACACCAGAGTGTCAGAAAAAGTCTGGGTTTCTGTGTATTCATAGGAGGAAATGCAGAGTAACATATTCTTAAGAAAATAACATTTTGGCTGTACTTGAGCATGATGGATAGTGAACTTTTTATGAAAGATCAGTTGTGAGCGAGCAAGACAAAGGCTTCAGTTCTCATAAATGTTGCTAGTTTGATGAGAAAAATTGTATTTGCAGTTTATGATAAAGCAGCTGAAAGCCCACAAACACAACAAAGTTCAGAAGTGAAATATATAAAACATTATAACCTTAAGTTATATTTGTACATGAGATGAGACAAGATCCCTGTTGTAACTTAGTTTCTTATATAAAAATATGCGTCTCTCTCAGGAAAGCTGATTGTTTGGGAATACTGAAGAGACGAAGAAACAAAAATCCCTTGAACATTTCTTTAAGCATCTGTAATCTGTTTTTTACTCATTTGCTTCCTTGCACTTACTGCCTGAATATGTTTTTTAGGATTTTTTCTCTGGTATTTTTGAATTCTCAAGACTTGAATGCTTGGAAAACCTAAGAAAACGGAACGCTCATGGCTACTGACATAAAGGGCTTAATTTTCACTTAGACTTTTATGTAAATGAGTAAGTGAGAATTAAAGTCAAGCCTTCTGAAGTCCGTCAATTTTCAAATTTGTGAGAAGATCATAAATAAGACAGTAACCTAGTTTGCTGTTTGGTTTTGAAGGGGGCTTATGTCTCCCTTCTGAACACTTTTTGTTTTTTTAAACGTAACCTCTGGCAATCTATCAAAAAGTATTAGGTGATAGACCTCTAATCTCCATTGACTGGGACAGACTGAATGTCTGGCCAAAACAGTAAATAAGAAGATGCCACTCACAGCAAATGAAGTGCTGCCTTAAAGAAGTGGTTCAGCAAATTGAATGGACATCACTGAAGAAGAAATGCAACAAATTACCAAAGCAGAGAGGAAAGCAGAGAGTTCTACAGCTTTTCAGGGGGTAGGGGGAGGATGATAGAATGTTTTTCATGAGGTTCTTCTCTTCCAGAGACACAAAGTTTAGGTATCTAAACCTGAAAGAAGTAGAAGTTAATTGGGAAATTAGCTGGGAATTGGGAATGTTTGAAAAATGGTCTGCTAAGGGAAAACTTCAACAGTTTACTGATTTAATACTTTAGATTTATTTTACCCTGATTCCATTTTAAGATGTTGCTGGGCAGATTTATGCTTTTGGTTGGATGTATTTTCATATTCTTTGTGAGCTGTTAATAAGTCCAGGAAAAAGAAGGGAGATTTGATTATAATACTTTTCCCTTTTTTAAGGTTTTAAGAAGCTGATATATGATATGTGCTGATAGGATCATGCTCCAGAATGAAGTAGTGAGCTCCTAGAAATGTCATTTCACACTTCCTTTAATGAATTGATGAGATGTTATATAGGTCCAAATGTTATATAAGTCCTGGAAGATGAAAAATTTACTAATGAATTATCATATGCTCTCACACAGAAGTAATCTCCTCAACTCTGTATTTATTATGACTTTCTAAACCAGGAACGAACTAAGGGAAGACAGAAATTACTGTTCTCTGCCAGTTGCCTCAAATAATATATAAAAGCCTTGAGTTTTAACAAGTATAGCTGAAGGCTAGAGATTTTACAAGTCTGAATTTCCAGCCTCTTAACAAAAATCACTAGTTAGAGGAGAATTTCTCTCTCCTAGTGAAAGAAGGCTGTAAAGTGGACTTAATAGTTATATTTCCTGTTTGATCCGCTGGCTATCCAGCAATGCATATAGAGCAGCTGGGAGTCTGGTGAAGCATTTGTTGACTCTCGCTGCCAATACTGAGTACATCACAGAAAGCTGGGTGGAATTTCAGGGTGAAATTATGATGTTGGTGCAAACTAGAGAATGTTAGGTGAAAGAGAGAAGGAGGAAGGAACCAAACTTGGTTTATTTCACAGGAAGGTCCAGAAAACAAATTTTAAGAAACAAGTTGTTATGTCTACTGCTCATCCAACTATTTATTGATTTTAACTTTGTGTAACCTCATGGAATTTATTTTCCAGAAGTATCAGGTCAAGTGGGCTTAAGTACAGAAAGTATCTGTGTTAAGCTCCACATTCTGGGTGTTTCTATCATGTTGCAGTGATTTATAAAACCCTGAAACTTTCCTGATGTTGCCTAATGTCATGGCTATCATGATCTGAGAATCAAGGATTACATGTGGGAAGCCAGATGCTCATCTTAGTTGGAATAAAAAGTGTGATTTCTGTAGAGTTATTCTGGATTTATAGTGGCTTAATCAATATAAGACTCCGGTGTGGTACAGCCTAGAAGTAATCACATGCTCGTTTTGGTGTTCTAATAGATGTGTCCAACTGCGGCAGGGTTGGGAGGAAAAGAATTTTTATCTTGTTGCCACACTCCAGTTCAGCTTTTACCATGATGATAATTCCCTGAAATCTAGTTATTAACCAGTGAGTTCTAGTCAGACACTTAAAATGTTTTATGTCTTCTTGGCATCTTGAGGCTGGAAAATAGCAAGGTGTCCTTGTCCCAAAGCAATAAGCTTTGACTGCGGAGTACACTGCACTTTGCATTTTCACCTCTTATGACCTTGTCAGCATTATGGCTGTCATTGGGAAAGGAAACCATCAGGTACTCATGATGATCAGGAATCTTGGAACACTCAGAAGGTGAAATAAGTTCTTAAAACGGGTGTTAAGGCAATTCTTTCTTTTCATGATCTGTGTCTCTCTCACCTCTACTTCCCTTTCCGCCTCCCCAAATTGTTTTTGAAAAACAGTCTTTTGATTTAGTTTTGCAGGAAGCTTTGATGAAAACCACACAATACCATTACAGATATTCTATCTACTACAGGTCTAAATGAGATGGACCATGTTTAACACAGCAGCTCAGGAAAACTATCATATCTACGCACCCAGCTGATGAAAAGAAAGTGATCAATAATGACTATTTCATGGGAACTTCAGCAGGTGAGAGGAAAAAGCTGTGTGAGTAATGCAATGTGGGAGTAATGCAGTATGGGGGTAATACATAAATCAGTGGAGGAAAACAATAAAAATGTGCAAGGAATAGTTTGCTTACCAATAACTTCTGACAGAAATAACAGTTATGATAGTAAGTAGGATCATGAAGGAAGTTCTGTATATGCCTGCATTAGCTTTCTTTCTTTTGTGTTAGAATATGAACTAAATGAAGTACAAGGGAATAAAATGATCATAAAATTAGCTTTTATTTTTAGTAGCACTTGTGTTTTGCATGTGTTTTACTCATGCAAATGCACTTTCCACTGATTCAGGTTATCTGATGAAGTCCAATTATTCTGTATATTTCTTTTCTTCTTTTCCTCCATCTCTAGCTCAATCTTACACATTTTAACTTTATCAGAAGCACAACAATAGGACTTAAGTACCCTTTCTTTTTTGTGCATTTTGATTAATTCCCTTTTTGCATTTTGTCCTTCCAGAATTTTATGCACACTGATAAGTCTGCACTCTTGAGGGGTTTTTCAGCAGATATTCAAGCCTAAAATTTTGTACATTAAAATTACAAGATTTTCCATCTTCCAAAATTTCTCCTAATATGCAAAGGAGTTTGAAGTATTGAATAAATCTAGTAAATGGATTTAGGTGTCATAGAGTCATCATCTTTGGATCACCTACATAATTGTAGAAGGGTTAAAAAGCCCAGTTATTTCCACAGCTCTGTGGTATCTTTTCAAATGAGATTACAAAATTACAAAGTAAGAATTTCTGCTAGTCGTGAGGGAGGGGCATATTAAATTAAGATACCTTTAATGTCCCCAAAATAAACTGAAAACACTTCGAGGCAAAGATCCTGTCTCCCTTTCTAGTTTTGAAATATTTTGATAAATGGAAGCTATAAACAAGTCCAGGCATACATTCAGGTGTTTTTCTGTATTGTGGATAAACGTCCCTGTATGGTTTTGACATCAAAAGCTAGTTTCATAAAATGTGATGATACTGCCTTGCCCAGGAATCAGGACATTTCTACCTCACATCTTCCTGCCCCTATGTCTGTGTATAGTTGTTGAAACTGTGGTGGTGTTCCTCCATTCAGTATAGACTGTTGTGTACTATAACACTCTTGAGAACACCCTTTAAGAGGATAAGAAAATTACACTGGCCTGACTGCCTTATTTTACTATAAGGTTTAGTCAATTTCATCACTGTGCAAAAAATGAAGGAGGAAAACAGCAAAAGGGAATTTTATGGGTGATCATTAGCCAATACTGCACGTGGTCATATGTCCAGGTGGCGGCTCTTTCCTCCTACTGTCACTTTTCTCCTTACAGCCAAGGGGTCAGATGTCTGATCTGCTGAAAGTCATAATGTAAGATTATGTATCTAAAATACATAGTACATTTGTTTTATATATTTACTGCCACTAGGATCATATTCTTGTGTGTACCCAAATCTATGAGCTGTGGTATCACTTTAATACAGAGGTTATACTTATATTGGTTAAAAAAAAAAAAAAAAAAGTCATCAGAGTAACTTGATAGGTACTGTAATCTGATTATAATATTAAATTGTTTAAAATGTGACTGGTGCTGCCTTGGTCCAGGCCAACAAGAACTTCCTTAAGCATTTCCTGAGTAAATGATGGGAGTTATTGTGGAAACGTGAGAGTTTCCAGAGGACAGTCTTCATGCAGCTGCTTGCCTTTGGAGGATGAGAGCTGTAGCTCAGGCATGCAGACCTTTCTATGTTATTCGTCCTCAGTGCAAGCAACAGCCTGGGCATGTTTCACACATCTACCTACAGCCATTCCTTTTCTAACCCTAAGCATATTGAAAAATTTCCAGGAAAAAGGAAGAGCTCCAACACATGGAATTGCATGGCCTGCTTCAAAGCACTGGGGTTCTGATGCCTAGGCAGATGGAAACTGGTAATGTGGATTTGAATACAGCTGTGAAAACATGGAGTTTGGTCCTTTATTTTCCAATGAGTTAACTGATCTGTTGGGAAATAAAGGGCAGTATGCTACATTTCAAGTAAGAGGTAATATATGTTTCTAACTCCAGAAGTTAATTTGTTCAAGATGAAAAATATTATTCAGTAGTACACGTCCTCTTAATTTTATTCAGCTATGAGACCTTGTGAGGACCAAAGTTGCGGCTTTTTTCTGGCACTGCAAAGGAAATGTCATAATCATCATATTGTTGAGAGTAAATTCCACTTTGAAATGCTCACTGGGCATTGTGCTGCTTAGATTCATTACTTGAATATCATGAGTTCCAGAAGCTGGCAGGTTATTTTAAAGAGTGGAAAAAAGCTAACACCTCCCCTCAGGAAAAAAAAAAAACAAAAAAACCAAAACAAAACAAACAAACAAAAAAAAAAAAACCACCACCCCTGTAGCAGTAGTTTCACACCAGTCTTTTCAGATCTTAATTCCCACATATGTATCTAGCTAAGCATAAGTATATAAAAATTAACAAGAAAAAACCCCGACAAGGTGGAAGTTCAGTTTGATTGTTTTATTCATGTTACTCCTGATTCTTCACCTCACTGAACAAGTTTTGCTTTGCTTTGACTCTGTTGACAGGAGTTCAGTCACACTAGCCTGGAACCAGTTTAATGAGGTAGATGATTATGCCAACAAGATTCTTAAAAATATACCTCTTAAGAAAGTAAGTTAAGCACTTTAATTAAGGGATGCTAGGATTTATGTTACTCAGGAAACATCACCTAATACCTTTGATAGTGTTTTATGGTAGCCTGCCATTTCCTGAACCCCACGATAACTTCAGTGTAATAATTTAGTGACAACCCAGAAGAGAGATTGGTACATGTTTTTGCTACATCTTTTCAGGCAATCCGACTGTATTTACTAATATTCATTGAAATGCTGTGCAATGTGTATAGGTAGTTATTTTGCTTCCTGGAATTTCAAACTGTAATAGAATTGACATCTCAGTTATGGATGCCCTTTCTGCTGTAGGACAACATTTCAGAAATAAGGGCAAGCCTGAACCAATAATTTCTTCTGTGGTCCTGGTTGTGTAGCACGTTAGACCTGTTGCCACCCAGCAATATGATAATGTGGGTTTCTACCTTTACAAACTACTCACTCTCCCATTTATATCAGTCATAGTTGTGGATGCTTACCACTATACATATTAAGCTTTGGAGTCGTGAAAGATGCCACAAATGAGAGTTAAATCATTGCCAAAAAGTAGTGACAAAAGACTTGTCATGTAATGTCATAAGAATATCACAGTAAACTTGTAGCCAAGGCAGGAATTAAAATTGAGTTTTTGTTGATAGTTTTCTGGAGGGATTTTCATTTGTTTTCTTTGAGATTGGGTTTTGGAGTTCTGTTTTTTGGTGGCATTCACTGAAATAATGCGATTTAAACTTTTGCTTTTTCAGTTCTACTTTATTATCTATGTAAATCTGAATATCTACAGAAAATGAAGTATTCTTATTTCCACTATTACTACATATGATAGTTTTTTACTCCTTTACCTGAAGCCAATTCTTCAGCATGCTGAATAAATCATGAGTGCTTTGGCTTAAAGCCAGCATAAACATAATGTGTCATATTATTATAATGTTATGTGCAAGGGATTTGTATCAAATGTTGGCATTTTCCTACTGTTGTGGTTTAACCCGAGTTGGCATCTTAGCTCCATACAGCCTCTTGCTCATTCCCCCAGTGGGATGTTGGAGAGAATTAGAAGGGTAAAAACTAGAAAACTCAAGGGTTGAAATAAAGACAGTTTGATAGGGAAAGTAAAAGCCACACACTCCAGCAAAGTAAAGCAAGGAATTAATTCACAACTTCACATGTGCAGGCAGGTGTTCAGCTATCCCCAGGAGAGCAGGGCTCCATCATGCTTAACAAAGACTTGGGAAGACAAATGCCCAGAGAAGCTGACTTTAGTCACAGAGTGGATTGTGGTGGTGCATCCCGCTCCTCCCCGGCTGCACTGTGACCTCAGAAATGCTTGTTAGGCCTTGGCCTTGACAAACTGCACCTGCACTAATCCCCTCTTGAGCTTATGAGAAACACAGTCTGCTCCCAGGAACTTGTGTTGTCTAACGAGCATCTGTTTTGTAATGAACTGCCTTGGAAACTTATTATTCTCACCTGAATAACAACCCAAGTGGAATAATACTTTTTTTTGTTAAAACTTCAAGGAAGGTTACTGACTCAAATTGCCGCAGGATGGGAAATTGCTATGACTAAAGTCCATTCTTTTGTGATCCTATAAACTGTGGTACAAAGTGATACCCACCTGAGCTCTCAGATCCCAGAAGATAAGGGGCTAATATGCATGTCTCAAACACCAATAACCAGATGGCTGTGGAGCCAACAAAGGACTTTTAGTAATAACAGACAAGAATTACTGGTAGTAACCAAGGATTATTGGTATTACGATGCTGTGAGAAAGAACAATATTTGGCTGAAGAAGGGGGTACAGGTGGAGATAGGGCAGCAATTTTCTGTGAGAAAGAACCACAACACAGCACAGTGAAAGTGCAGGAATGAGTGGTAGGAAGTGGACATGGACAAGAGGTTAGGATTAAGACCACCAATGTTCTCTGATCCATTTCCGGAAACACCTGAAAGAACGGATTGTGTATGATAACTAATTTACATGGAAAGCATGAAACCTGTCTTTTGGGTGGAGAAGCCTAGCCAAAAAAGGTACCCTGCCAAGCTGAGGCAGCACCCACAGGACCCTGGACATCTCGTTGACCAGACCGACACAGTTGGACCAATGTTTATCAGCTTATCAGTTGGATTGTCTCTGAAAGCAGGATTGACACCTCACCAGCTGGATTGATGCTGGAGTGAGGAGTGGTGATCTCTTTTTCTCTGTTTTCTCTCTTTTTTCCTCTCTTTCTTTCTTTATTCCTCCCTTTTTCTCTCTCTTTTCCTCTTTCTTTTCCTTTTTCTTTCTCTCTGTATTTCCTTAATCAATCTCTCCCTCTAATTTCACTCTTCCCTTTCACCCAAACCCATTATCCAAAATCCACTGCTGTGTGCTTATATAGTAGATCTGGGGCTAATATACCAATTTCCTTACCACGTGTGTAATTTACTAATAACATTTTCTGATTGTTTGCAGATCCTCTGACTTTTGCCAGTCCTTTCAACCAATGAGCATTCACGAATCTTAGGTGCTTTCTTCCCCTTAAGGGTCATCACAACACCATCACTCTGAACATCCCTTCCTTCCTTCTTGCCCCAGCTCTACATGCTGGGCATGACACCACATGGTCTGGAATATCCCTTTGGCCAGCTGGGGTCAGTTGTCCCATCTCTGTCCCCTCCCAACTCCATGTGCACGCCCAGCCTCCTTGTTGGTGGGGTGGGATGAGGAGCAGAAAATTCCTTGACTTAGTACAAACACTGCTCAGCAACAACTGAAACATCAATATGTTATCAACATTTTTCTCATCCTAAATCAAAAACACAGCATTATACCAACTGCTAGGAAGAAAATTAACTCTGTTCCAGCTCAAACCAGGATACCTACTCTCAGCCATTATAATCTATATAGATTTTTGTAATTAAAGATAGCAAACATTATTTTTATTTGTTACATTGAGCTGAAAGAGGTAGACATAAACCAGTTTGTACAGCTTTGGTGTAATTCTGCACACCTTTTAAAATTTTTTTTCTAATGAATGCTTCTTCCCTTTTGCTACGTTGGGAGTTTGGGTCTCAGATACATGATCTCACCTATGGTCTATGTAAAAACTCTCTCATACTCTCTCTCTGGTGACTGTTAAACTTGTATCTGTTTATGCAAATATATTTATAATTTCTTTTTATTTTTACTCTGTAAAAAAAAACCAAGCCGAGAATATAAAATGAAGCTTTTTTAAAAAAATTCTGTAAAAAATATATTATGTTAGTCATAAATCTATGTTACTCTCTACCCTATATCCTTCTTTTTTGTTGTAATTTTGTTGTATTTATTATCTGCCTGCAATAAAGGCACAAGTTTCAGCTGTCAGACCTTTTGCTTTCTCTGCCATAGCAATCCAACTAAAAACATTCTTATTTGATGGGAGTAAAGGTGCTATGAACACTCCATAACTCACAGCTCCTACTAATAAAGAAAAGAAATATATTCTAAAGAATAAAAAGAGGTTACTTGCTATTCAAAGTAGTTGAATAATTTGTGCACAATCTGCATAAATTTCTCATCTTAAAAATGTATTTTTAATCATAAATATTCAACAAATTGCTTTGAATAAGCAGTTGACTTGGCTCTTCTCAAAGCAGTAGCTTTTACTTACCAAAGTCTACTCGGTTTGTGTGCTTTGCTATGTAAAACATACACATGTATTTTCTTTTTCTTTTTTAGATGAAGAGTCTTTATAGAAATTGCACACTACATATCTGACATGGTCCACGTGTTAAGAAAATTATTTACATGCTGTGCACGCAAACCTCATCCTATCATAATGACATACAAATTGTCCCTGGAGTCTGAATATTAAACAAATAAATTTTAGTTGACTATAGAATTTTTTAGGGTTCTTTATCCATTTAAATTTTGGGCATTTAATAAATCTATTAATACAATGTTTATTTATTTTGATAGTCTAATCTCAAGAAACAGATTTTTATAGGATTAATTTCTTTAAAACAGTTAAACAATGGAATTTATATCAATTTAGGACAATACACAATACTAAAATCCTACTTGGCAATCTTTAGGTTTCGAATTCATTTGGAAGGCTGGTAATAAGTTCTGTTTCAAATCACAACAGATTTTCAAGACATTTTGAGCAAAACATGCATTAAAATTGTTCTCTGATTTGCTTGCTTTCTGGAAGTCAGAAAAAACTGGTGATACAGAGCATAATACAGGAAGAATTTGGACTCAAATCTTGTTCTGCTTCAATTCCTCATCTATAAAACATAGCCAAGCAACAGAGCATATTACCATGAGACTGTCGTGATGGAAAGATCTTCTGAGTGTAAGGTAGTAATGGCCCACTCAGAGTTCAACCCTCTGAAATTGGCAAGTATGTTTTCATGTACAAAACAGCAAAACCATTTGTTTTCGTATTTAAAAAATAGCAGAACACCTTTCAATGTGCAAATTTCTCTTCAAAGTCCTAGAGACAAAAACATGCAAGTTCTAGGAATTTATTGCATATTCTTGTGTGACATATATGTCTAGTTTATTAATCTCAGGTCAGTATTAGGAAATAAATAATGAATGTAGAGTGCTGCTTCTGAATCCAAGTAGAGCACAATTGCAGTTAACAACTCTTCAATTAAGAAAATCTCTTGATTTTCCCTGCTTTGGTTTATGGCTGAGAAATTGTTATCCTCCTTTCTCTTTTGCTTAAGTGTTCCCATTCTTGTTGAAGTGGTGGTTCTGAAGAACGTTGGTATTAAAAACAGAGTTTTGCTGTTCTTATGTACAGTTTGGTGGGATTTTTAAACCAGCATTACAGCAAGAGTTCCTATCATATATTGCCCCTGACAATGAGGTTTGCAATTTCCAAAGATATACTGTTACAGAATTATAAGGGTCTAGAAACAGAAATAGTTACATACGTTAATTTTCCTAAAAGCTGTTCATGATCTTTTTCAGCTTTTATATGCTTAAGATAAATAGAGTTTTTTACGAAGCCAGTAGCATAAATCTACATGCTTGTATTTCTCTCTGCTAGTATTCAAAGAAAGAGAACATTTTCCAGTTTTCTAACAGAATAAGGATTAAATTCTAGAACTAGCTGGTACAAAGAGATTATTATCTCACTGTATTCAGTATAGATGCAGCCTCACTGTGAATACCGTGTGCAGTTCTGGGACTTGAAATTTAGGAAGGAAGTGAAAATCTTTGAATGTGTACTGGGAAGAACAACAAGAATTAGTGAAACGGCTGGAGGGAACGTCCTAGGACGGGTGGCTACGGACTCTGGGTTTGTCTACTTTGGACAAAAGGAAGATGAGGGGTGATGTCATTGCTCTCTACATCTTCCTGAGGAGGAAAAATTGTGGAGGGAGATACAGATCACTTCTCCCTGGTATTCAGCAATGGGACATGTGGTAATGTTCAAAGCTGCACCAGCAGAGATTTAGGCTGGATGTTAGGAAGTATTTCCTTTCTGAGAGGGTGGGTCAAACACTGGAACAGGCTTAAGAGAGAGCAGGTCGATGCCTCAAGCTTATCAGTGTTTAAGAGGCATTTGGACAATGCCCTTAAAACATGCTTTACATTTTCATGAGCCTAGAAGTGGTCAGGCAGTTGAACTGGATGATCACTGTACCTTCCTTCCAAATTAAATGCTCTAATCTATTCCAAACAGAACTCTTCTAATTTTTCCTCTTGCTTTTACCAATATATTTCTGTTTTGATAAAAACACTGCTTCTCCCATGTCAAAAAGAATGTATTATTTTTATTTTAATTCCTTTATTGGAAGAAACATTCTTTTGACACTACAGCATATAAAATAGTCCCTTAGAAATCAATGGATTAGGAAATTTTGGGTTCCTAAGATATTTGTGCAAAAAGTTTGGACCATCATTAAAAACTGTATCTTTTTTTCCCCAGTAATATTTGACAGGATGTAATTGAGATTTCAGTGTCTCTCTTCCTTTTTTTATTAAGTTCATGATGATGTTATTGCCATCATTGGAGTCTTCATTGTGGCTAAAAGATCATATTTTAAGTTACAACCACCACGTAATTCAGTACCATTCCACTGCACCTGAGAGTGTCAAATACAGCTACCACAACTCACTGCGTAGTATGCTGAGTAAAAGTCCTCAGGTGGAGAACAAGGGCATCTGCACATTAAAAAGGCTTCACTTGCTCTAATTCTGCATGAGACTTTCACGTGTCTGTGAACCTGCTAGAATGATGATAAAATGTCTTGCAAAAGCCACTTAAGAAATTCTAAAACTTAGAATTAAGGAAAAATTTGGTGTAGTTCTACATACCTCTTACCACGAGTGATTGTGTTATTTAAGCAACAAGAAATGACAGACTATGCACCAGTGCTGATTAATGGACACCTTGGGTGTGTAGTGAGGCATGAAGTGAAGCTGATGCAAACAAGAAATACATTAATCACAGGAAGTTCAGAATCCTGAAGCATCTTATTGTCACTCTGTAATGAATAGTTTTTATATATAGAAACATATACTGTTTATGCTTAATTTTACTGCTGTCATGAGCTGCATGTCAAGGCTTTAATGGCCTTTTTTTCTATTTTAAAATGTGAATTTTCCAAGCAGTTTGGAACCAGATTGATAGTTTTGAGCATAGCCTATTTAAATAGGTAGAGGCTAAAATCTTCAAGCACTGCTGAAAAAGGAATTTCATATATATATAAAAAATATATATGGCAGCTTTGTAATAAATACTGTATTTACATACATTTAACAAAAAAAGTGTCCCCTACTTATGAGATTGTGCTTTAAGAAAAGTATAAACTTGGCTAATAAAGCAGCGACAGAGAGGAACCTTCCTTTCTTTTATCACCTTGAATGTTCCTTTCTTTTTACTTGCCTATACATTTTTCTCCTTCTAGCAAGTTATGTTTGTTTAATAGTCAGGCCTTTGCTTAATGAAAATCATTATATATATAAATTACAAACAGGAGGGGAACACAAATGATTTCTTAATTAGCCAATTATAATATTTTAATAGTTTACTCACACTCTAGGGTCACCATTGTGTTTTAACATGTACTGTACATTTATTTCTTTTTTATATTTATCTATTAAACTCTCTAAATAAGAGCCTGCTATACACTTTCTCATACTAAATTCATGTAAATATGTATACTATTCTATTCATAGTAGGGATGACACTGTCTAATCCTAAAAAATAACTACTTACAGAAAGGGTAAACAGTCTTTAAATTAAATCTGTTGTGTTCCTGAATGATTAAGAAATACTGAAAAGTCAACTTTCCCAAGCAGATGAATATTGATAGACCAAAGTCAGTGCAATGGCTCATGACAGCTTCATTCTAAAAAAGTGCTTCATGATTTTGCAGATGTAATGCTCAGAAGTGCAGCTGATCATCTGCATGACATGTTTTATGTAATAATGTTCCCTTACATTCAGCTCATTACTTTTTCTGATGTTCTCCTTCCTATAACTGAGACACTTCTGTGTCATACAAAATTTATTTAATTTATTCCTGTTCTTTAGCAATGAACAATGGGATTTGAAAAGTTCCAAAAGAGGCTTATGTTTCCACCTGGTAGCACATCTGTGTCATTAATATATTCCTGTGTGTATCAGCAGGGTTGTAGGTCAACACAGAGTTCTCTTGAGAAACTGCAGTGATCCTTCTAAGGTCACAAAGTTCACCACTGTGGCAAGGTGTTAGTGCTGTATGAGGGGACTGTATCAGGGTTCTTTCCTTGTAGTGCTGATAGTTTTGGCTTGACTCATCTTGCCCCTTGGCTGTACAAATCTTTTTACTACAAATATTTCTTTTCCATCCTCCTTCCACTTAGGCCCGTGTTTATTTATTAATTTTTTTATGGTGTCTGCCTTAAAGACGAATGTTTCAAGGGAAGCTATAAACCTCTACAAGCACTTCAGCAAAGAATAATTTTTATGTTAGTGCATAGCTCAGCTAACACTTTTGTCTTGGAATCCATATTAAAAAATAAAGTTAAATAACTTATTTCATTATAATAGAGGTAGAATAAGGTACATCAGGAAAAATATATAAATTAAATAAAGCTCAGAAACAAATTCACTGTTTATAGTGCTAGAATGTCTAGCTGCATTCAACATTTTCACAATTTTATTTTTTCTAATAAAATTTATTAGAATTTTAAGTATATTGTCAGTTGCCTTCTATTAGTGCTGTCAATCCAATTTACACAACCATTAAAGTTTCTATCCCCAATAGCCTTAACACAAATAACTACACAGTTACTTAAATTTATTACATTATTAATGTTTTTGGATATTCTCCTGCTTATGTTTTCTCTAATTATTTTCTTATCCTATTTTTTTTCATTGTACAAGGGAGTTTGGAAGTTTGAAGAGAACTGAAGACAGTGATATAAAAAGTCAGTTTGCTTTCAGAGTTATGATGCTTTCTGAAATTCCAGTGGACTCAGCAATCTGCAAGAGCGAAAATTATTTTACAGTCATGATAAAACCATTTAGTGAGCTTTGGTCCTGTCCTATCTCATGCAATCTGCAATAAGATGATGCCTGTGGTTCATCTGAGGGTTCATGGGCTCCTTTAGGGTAGATATGTATCATCTCCATTGAAATGGAAATATATCTATAGATGCTATATTTGTATGTATATCTCATGACTTTTAATTCAGATGCATTTTGGGCCTGTATTGTGGTTTGTATGAAGCAAACTGCCTAGGGACAGAAGGCATTTTTGAAGGGTCTGTAATATTTAGGCACAGGAGCATGGGAAATAATGTATTAAAGCTGGTAAAATTTTTACTACATCATAAAACCTATTAAGGCATGGATTATGCAGATGTACCCTAAATGCAAATGTCTTACAATAGACATGCTTTTCTTTAGAAGTTAATATTTCTACTATAACATTAAATTTTTGACCCGAAACAAACCCAGGGATTTTGTTGGTTTTTTTAATGTTCTTTCGAAAAATTACAGAGTAAAACTTCTGAGGATATATTAAACATTGATAAATGAACAAGGACATATTAATCGGATACCATTTTGTTACCGATTTTAGAAAAAAATTAAAATTATATCATTCAGAAACATTGGTACTACATAAATTACATACATCTCTAGAAAATAAACTATTTCAATACAGAAAAACAGATTTTATCACATAAGGGTAGGAATGGTGGACATTTTTCAAATTTTCATTTGAAAAGTTTGATAAATTTGTTTTAAGTAAGCAACAATGAACTACTAACTGTTAACAAACAGTCTGATTTCATGATAATTTCATAGGTGGGCAATCTTTATATAGATGTAAAATGAAGATTTGGTTTTGAACATGAAAAAGAGAGACACACTGAGATAAACAGTCCCACAACCAACTCTTGAATATAATGTCCATCTTAATTGCTTAATATCTTCTTCTGGGAGATTATCTCACATTTAAAAGATTCCAGCTGTAACTGTGCAATCCATTCAGATAGTCCTTGAGTAACCAGCCTAGGTTTCTCCTCAGGTTTCCACCTCTTTGATCACTTCTCTTGTCTTTGTCCTTCTTCATTTTCTACTTCTGATTATCCTTCCTGCCCTTCTTCATCTCTTTTCATTTACTAATGGAAAGGTTTAGAAGGAAGCAGGGGACCAGACTTCTGCACAGTACTCTTGTGTTGGAGGAAGCATTTCCTCAGCACTAAGACTTTGTATATATGTTTTTTCTCTGGAAACTAGAAATTGTTCTAGCTCCAAGAAATTGCTAATATGCAGTGGTGGTTTTTTGACCACTTCCAAGCACTGCAACAGTGTTTTAATGAAACTGCTTTATGTTTAGTATATCTTTTTTGTTATAACTACTCTGGGACTTCTACCTTGTAATCAAAGATAGCGGGTTTTATTCATGTACATAATTGGCATTTGTTGGTGCTGAATTTAATTTGATTTTATCTTTAAAAATGTGAATTTAATAGTTAATTTATCAAATATTGTCATGACTCTCCACTTACTATGACTTTATTAGTATTTTCAAGAGCAAAAGCCTTAGAACAGGTCCCTGTAGATCTCCACTGGTGACCTCTATACACTGTAAAAGCAGAGTAATTATTCCTATCCTTGATTCTCTATCTTCTAAACAGTAATTAAGTTACAAGACTAATGGTTTCCCCCTTTATGGTTTTTTTTTCCATTTTTCTAAAATCTTTAATTGAAGAATGTTGTCAAGTACCCTTGAGAAAGTTAATTGGACTTTTTTGATGCTATCTCTCCTGTCCACATGCTTTTTGACTCCTTTAAAAATTCTTTATGTTCAAACTTTCTTTTATATCAGGAATCAGGATGATGTTTCCATAATATTGCTATTAATCCCTAGGACAAATAATCTCATTCTTTCATTTTGTATTACTTAGATATGTATTTCTTGTTAACATTTCATTATATCCTCCTAAACGTTTTTTGAGAAATAAACCACCAAACAATTTAAACATATTGTCGTATTTTAAATTCAAATTTTTCATCACATTCCTTATCAGATTGTCATTCCTACAGAAAAACAAACAGGAATCCCTGCACATTATTGATGAAGTATTACAATTACATGACAAATGGCTGTTCAAACAAAGTGATGCATGTGCCTCACAGAGAATGGAAGCTACAGGTCTTAGAGAGCTGAGACTTTGGGTACCACCTGTGGTCTAAACCAAATAGTTCCACTTAATCGGTAAAATTATAGATTAGATGAGCCAACAAACCCCCACATTAATGCAAGTACAATTAAACGATCTTTTTTTGTGGTTGGATGGATGTGCTTAAGCAGAAAGTCAGGTTCCACGTTGATTCTATCACAAAAACTGTCTCACCCCTGTCTATCACTACAAAAATAGTGCAAGATCATAGAATGTTAAGGGGTTGGAATTGACTTTAAAAATCATCTAGTCCCAACCCCTTCTGTCATGGGCAGGGACACCTCTCACTAGACCAGGTTGCTCAGTGCCTGATCCAACCTGGCTTTGAACACTCCCAGGGTTGGGACATCCGCAACCTTCCTGGGCAACGTGTTCCAGTGCCTCACCACCCTCACTGTAAAGAATTTCTTTCTAATATCTAACCTAAATTTCCCATCTTTCCATTTGTACCTCTTACTCCCTGTCCTATCACCACAGCTCCTGACAAAGAGCCCTGTCCAGCTTCCCTATAGGCGCCCTTCAGATACTGGAAGGTTGCTAAGCAGTCTCCATACAACCTTCTCTTCTCTGGGCTGAAAAGCCCCAACTTTCTCCACCTCTCTTCATAGGGAAGGTACTCTAGCCCTCTTGTAAACTTCTGGCCTTCCTCTGGACTTGTTCCAAGTATTCCATGCCCTTCTTATGTTGGGGACACCAGAACTGTATGCAGTAGTCTAGGTGGGGAAAGGAAAAGATTATTCAGAGTATATTCATGGGGAGGGAGGGAGGGACCTCTAAAATGCTGCAATGAAATTCATAGCATTATGGGTAAGAGCTGAATCCAATCTGTAGTGGACCAACATTAGTAAGATTCATTTATACATTAGGAATTATTCAAGGTGAATATAGATTGGTCCTTTCCTGGATCAATCTTGCCTCTTAGTGAATTGGGATAGTGAAAATTAAATGGCATTTCTACTTCACTTCAGCAGCTTTGAGGTTGTTAGGCATGAATTCTACAATTTCTATAACAGCAACTTTAGCTCTTTGCATGCTACAAACTAGCGAGACTTATGATAATGAAGATTGTTGAAGATACAAAAAAATTGCCTTCATGCCAAACAGAAGAATTCAGTTACTTTTTTTGATTGCATAAAGGAGTCCTAATATAGCCTATGCTCCCTTCAGAAAGGTTCAATAGGAGATAAAAAGTTGATAAAAAATAAATGTCAGCCATGTTTATAAATACAGTAGTTGTTTCTTGCACTTATTTAAGCCAGGACAAGCAAAATGTATTCAATCATAAACTTGTCCTTTATAAATTACCCTCTGCAGGTGAAAAGCAAAGAACATACAAGTGACCCTTCAAGCCTCATGAATATTTACATTGGTCTCCTGGGGAATATCATATATGAATGATACTACCAACTGTTATTATTTCTCCCCTGTGAATCTATAAATGAGGAGCTAGAAAGGCATAGATTTCAATTTTCAGTGAAGAGCTTCATGGTCAGATCAAAAATCACAAAGACATCCAAAGGTGAAAGCTGGATACCACACCATTAAAAAAAAAATCAAGGAATACCACCTTAATTACGGCTGTGTTGCAAGCTTTCTTGCTCTGGACTGTGACCTAGTCTGGATCTGTATGGTCTACAGGAGAAGGAGATGGGATGGAAGCTGTGATTCCTGCTCCTGATTTGTGTGTCATGCTATTGACAAAGTGACATATCCAGTTGATCTATAGAGTTTAAATTGCTTTATCTCATGAGGTGGCAATTCAACCTTCCTCACGATCACCTTTGTTCAGGTGCTATTTTACTGTGTGAAGAGACTTTGCAAGCAGAGATGCACAGTCAACAGCACACCCAGGTAGGACTGGCACGTCACCAACTTGCCTGTTCACATGCTCACTATCATCCTCCCTTGCCTCAAACTCTCTTTAAACAGTAATGTTGAGTTGTTGTCTTCTGTTTGTGAGAGTTTTTTAGGGGTGTATAGCTTTTAATGAAGATCAGTATTTTCTTCATGAATCCTTGAGTTATTATTACCATCTCAACGTCTCTCTGCACTGAAACTTATCTCATATGGCTTCAGGTTAAGTACTCTTACACTGCTCAACAGCACTTTTTTCCTGTAATAATGAGAGTAGGTAACACAGCAGGGACTCATGAAATCAAACCATAAGTCACAGACAAGTGACCACTCAGGTTATGGTTTCCTGTACAGCAATTCCATAAACAAGTTTTCCTACATTCACTGGCCAGACTCAATAGTGTGGAACATACCCAGCCAGCCCACAGTACCAGTAAGTGCACACTTGGGCTTTTTCCTTTGCCATGCTTTAGAATTCAGGCACAAGTTTTTCTTGTAAAGATTTTTTAACCAAACACAGATGTTTTGAATATATAATGCAAAAATAAATCTGAGCCTTTGCAGCAAATATTTTGACCATAATTTTAATTTTCATTAATTCCTAGTTTATCATTTAGAAGTAATTATTTTTATCCAATTTACTATTATGTTTTGAAAATATTTTCTTTAGTATATCTGAAGAGCTTCAGTTTAATGATGCTCAAATTCTTATAAGAACCTGGTTAGGTTTCAGATTTATCATGAATCAATTAATATCATGTATGGTGAGGGGACTTATAACTTTTATTTAAACAGTACAGAAATAGCTGTATTCCTTTTTATTGATCATCACACTGTACTTAAATGTCTGGAAATATTTCAGCACTGCTGTGAGACAAAAGATGTGCCAGCCCCAGAAGAAATCTGTTCCTTCCAAGTCATAGAGGCATAGTTACTTTCTGTAACAGTTCCACAGTTGATATAAACATTTTGACACAAAATATTTGGTGGTGAATGCAGTGTAAAACTATCTGAGAATAAATGTACTGTGACTTGGAACGCGAGATACAATTTTCTTTGCATAGAAGCAAAATGAAGTGATGACAGAGTTCACAAAACCTATTCTCCTCTTAAAATTGCAACCTGACCTTGCTTTTCAAGAGGAGTCTTTCAAAAAGTTAAACTTGACAGTGCAAGAAATTTCACAGACTTTTGTCCGTAAACTGTCAGTTGCAATACAACAATGCACAAATTCTTTAGTGTTCTGTGCATAGGAGTTTTTTTCACTTTTACTCTTCCAGTTCTCTCCCCATCCCACTGTGAGAGGAGTAAGGGAGTGGTTGTGCAGAGTTTAGCTGCTGGCTTGCATTGAACAATGACAGCTTGGTACCAGGGGGCTCCCATTGTTCACATGAGTTCCTTGTAAAATGAAGTGCAAACAAATACCAAAGTGGGATATCACAAGTATGTTTAACCTCTGTAGTGCAACAGCATATCAAAGCAATATAAATAAAAGGCTTTGTTTCCATACATTTCTAAGAGCTGCTTATGCCATTTAGATTGTATTTACACAGAGCAAGAATTTAGCATTGTAAATTAAATCACTGAAATATTGTATGTTAATACAGTTACACCTCTCAGCAAGGTCATTCCACATACCCTGTAGCAGCCTCAGGAAATAATGAGTAAGCTGAATGGTTTGCATTATAGCACTGAACTGTGCTTAAATTAAATTATAAAATACAGGCTATAATAATCAAGCAGAATACTCAAGTGCAATAAAAGGTAAAAACTCTGAAGTGTAGACATGGACCTACCCCATCCAGTCAATTCCATCCATATGTATAAACTAATATTCCTTCTCCTAATAACGAGAACATTGAAGTATTTGGACCTCCTATAAGATAAGAGGAAAAAAAAAAGAAAAATACTCTCAAGGAAATTAGCAAGCCCTGGCAAGGGAAGTGGAAAAAAAAGCTTAACACAAAAGAAAAACAAACAAACAAACAAAACAAGAAAACAAACAAAGAGAGAGGGTTTTCAATTATCTGTTTCAAAATTCCAAAAGGCTAAGTAGGGAAAGGCAAATATTGTACTGAGGCTAGTAGATTCTAATGCATTAATTAAGGATCTGTAAAAGGTCATGCTGGGGTGACAGCCTGCTGATGGCACATTTAATTAGTTGAATCTAGTATATAGTGAGATTATAAGGCATCTAAAGCCGCAGAACAGTGACACAGGAAGTCTTATAACTTCAAAGTAAGGCAAATTGGAGAGATGCTATTGAGCTACTCGAGCAAAGCTAGGGGACCCTCTATAACTGTAAACCCTCTTTAATTTCCTGAAGTAATTTAGAAAAAGTCAACAAAATAAAGGATGAATAATGCTTTGCAACAAAACAAAAAGTACTATCAGCTAACCACAAACACACAAAAAAAGCTGATAATCAAAGCTCTGTGAAAATGTTTTCTCCAGCATCCTAAGGTAGCATAGCTCACTCCAATGTTCCCCAGAGCAGCATTTCAGTAAGTGATATATATTAGAAAAGGTTGCTCCTGGCTATGTTTTAAGACCACAGCTGTAACTGTTCCTATCCCCACCCCAAGTATTGACTTCTCCATGTCCGAAATTGATCTTCTGAATTGCTCAATGAGTGCTGTTTTTCACAGGTTAGAGAGGAAGATGAAGGGACTTTATTTATAGTTAATAAGCAAAGACAGAGTTTGATAGGTTATGATGTTCTTGATTTTTAAAAAACATCATCCATCAATGAGTGACGATGCTAACTGGATGTGTCACTGACAGTGTTACCACTGTAGTTCTCCCTACAGATCTATCCTCTATGGCTTCATATTAGAACTGTTTAAAATGTGGGGAAAAGTCTTTTGATTGTATTTCTATCATCCCTTCCCTCTTTTGCCTGTATCACTATTTGAATTGAGTAACTGTAACAGGTAGGTATTAGCTGTCCCATACAGCAGCCTGCTCTGGGAGACACTGAAGCATGGAGCATCTGCAGCCATAGTGTCATCTGGAGAGATTCTGAAATCAAGAGTTTTACACAGAGATTAAGAGTTCCCACATTTTTGGTCCAGACGTTGTCTGACTTTTTCTGTTGACTTGCAAACAAGATGAATGCCATCTTCAATGTTCTTTTTCAGTTTTTGATTTTTAATTTTTTTTTTTCTTTCCTGATTTAAAAGATTAAAAACAGACAGATGTTTTAAAAAGCTGGGGCATGGTAGGATTTGCAGGTTTATTGTTTTAGTGTGCTTTTTAATGTATTCTGGGCTGGAACCCTGTGTGCCAAGGTTTAGCTTGGAGCACTTCTTTTTAAAACGGTTGAGTTATAAACTTCCGTGGAAAGGGTTATAATAGAAACACTGACAGGCATTTAACTATAACAGTAGTAGCAGGGTTGTTATAATAATTGGATTTGGGGTGGAATGCAAAGCTAAATTTATAGATTCTTTCTGCCTTGGGGGAGCCATTCATTTCTGTCTGAAACAGCTAAGGCAAAATTTAACATCAGCAACAGGAAAAAGACACTAGAAAAATGAATGGTTCCATCTCTATTAGCTCCAAGAAAACAATCGTTACTTGATAGATTTAGTGATGCATGAACTATCAAAACCTACATCTGGGAATCATCACAAAAAGAATAAATTGATTTATATTGACTGTCTTCCATTGTTGCTTTAAGGTAAAATGTGGAAGTTCGTATTTGACACTTTTTTTTTCCATTGGATAGTTCACTGGAGTGTTAAATTAAAGAAAAACACCCAAACAAAACTGAAGAATAAAGGTGGAAGCAATTAAGAGCTTATCCTGCAGATCATCTGAGGGTCATGTGGCTTAATTCAATTTACAGAAAAATACACCTTCTCCTTCTTTTTTGTATTGCCAAGTATTTGAGATCTTGATAACTTCTTAATGTATATGCAAGAAAATGAAATTGCTTTCTTTTGTCAGATAAATAAATGAGATAAAGTCATCAACAAATTACACCCAGTAGCAGTATCAGTATTGCCTGGGGTAACACAGAAACCGTGTAGAAGGGCTTTCACATCTCAGGACATGTTTTAGTGTTATATCCTTGTCAAGCCTCTAGTGCTTGTATGTGTCCCAATATTTCTTAAAAATACCCATTATGCTGCCTCATTAATGATGTTCCTCTAACTGGTAATGTTTACTTTGTATTTGAAGTAGGAAGGTATGCCAGGTCATATCTGGAATTCAACCCAGTGGACTTCATTGCTCCAGATATGTTAGCAGCTTGCACTATGACTTCTATTAAAAACCAATTTTGATCAGTTGATATGGGAGAATTTTATTTTTTTGGAAATCTGTACTTAACATGACCTAGATTATGATGTTCAGTTATCAGTTAGACCCAAACATAGCACTTCTTTTAAGATACAGTCAAGCATCTTTAAAACTCAGCTTAAGCAGCAGGACTTGTTGAGATAAAGCCGAAGTAGAATTTATATTTAAGGATGCCTGCATCAAAAAGTGTTTGTAATGACTTTGTATTTTTAAAGCTTCTTTGAGCAGAAGAAAGGTTGTTCAGTAACTTACATGAGATCAGTCCTCTCTCCCCGGACCGGGCTGGCAGCTTACATTCCTTTCAGTACATCACCAGGTAAAATGAAATTCATGCTAGACAGCATATTTAGAAAAAAATATTTTAATGATAATTAAAAATAGCTGATATGATCTTTATATGAGTCTATTTAAGTTCTGTTCCAAACTTCTGAGAGCACAGCACTGAACAGACACTGGATTACACTTTTTAAATTATTTGACAAGAAAAGTAATCTCTTGACTCTCTCCAGTTAATTTGGTACCTTACATGTGCTCACTGCCTGCACTGTTGCTGCCCATTATAAACTCAAAGACAGTTGGGAGACTCAGCAAGGGGCTTCCTCCTGCTCTTGGACAAGGAGCTGGAGCAAAGGCAGAAGGGAATCTTCTCTGAGATCAGTTTCACCAATCTACCACAGGAGTCTGCATAGTTTTTATAAATAGATTAGTTCGAGGATAGTTAGTGGAATTGAGGGTTGAAATTTTACATATGATAAATCACTAAATCATAATCTGCCCTTTTAAATGCTTTAAGAAGTAAACTAAAAATTTTAGTTTTGGGATTAGTTTTAACCTCGGCTATAAAGGTGCCTGTTGGAGCTGTGTAATCTGCCTTTGTATTAGTTCTGTCAAACCTTGTTTTCTAAATCAGTCTCTGTGTTTGAAATGTCTTTTTTTTTTTTCTTTCATCCTAAGGATATATTCAGAATCATGACAGTGTAGTTATCTGTTAGCATCCCCACAGTGCTTTTTATAAGTGAGTACTGCCTTCCATCTTGGGACTGAATAGCTGCAGCTGAGCACAGTAATTCATTAGACAAATGTTGCTGCAGGAAACCTAACTAAACTTGTTACATGGCACTTTCAAGTACCAAACTACTAACATAGTTGGTTAACCAGAAATGTATAAGAAATTTTATTTATAGCCTACATAAATATTGAATGTAAGCAAAAAACCAGAAAATTGCCAAAAGTTGAATTTTCTGACTGTTCATTTAACCAAGTAATGAAAATGTAAAGAGATGTAAAAATCTTCCTGATAGTTCTTTCTTTTCTGGTATTTTTCCTATACAAATTTCACTGTCATATACTTTTCCATGGTAAGTATTGTACAATGCTATAAAATTTTCTGTTAGGAAGTCTCCACTAACAAACATGAAATATGTATACTTAACCTCTTTCATTTTTCTAATGTTCTCAGTATTTGCCATGACTCTTTCTTGTCTCATCTATGTAACAGTGTCTTAATCTCTGATATTTCTGTGATTTTTGTGCTTGGCTCTCATTTATCCACAGTGCTACCTCCCATTACAGCTGCTTTCATTGTTCTCACAAACCATAACGGGAATGAGGATGATGTAGGCGCTTTTTATAATGTTCTTTCATTTCTTTTTTGGTTTTGGTTTGATTTTGCAAATTATTATACTCAACTCCTCATCTATAGCTTTGTTTACTATTAACATGGGCTTCTCACTTCACATCCTGCATCATGACCATTTGTACAAGAGGAAGATATGGGTCTACAGGAAGAAAACTGATACGTTTTCTACAATCATTCATATTCCATCATTTGACTTGTCCAAAATAGTTCTATTTCAGAACAATTTCACAGTGGTTTCTTACCATTTTGAATGATACACTTCAGTTTATTTCAGAATTAAATTCTCTGTAGGTGGACAGAATATAGAATAGTCATTGCAAAATACTCATTCCAAAACATTAGGTAGATTTCCTGCATGTTCCTCATCTTCTTAGCATTCTTTAGCTAAATGCAGAGAGGGGGCAAGCATTATGTGTTGACAATGATGGAAACAACTGCTGGATGTGTCTCACACTACACTGTGTCTCACACTACTGCCCAGAACACCATCTTGGGTCTTGAAAAGCAAGTCCTGTGGTGGCATGGCACCCCAGAAAGGATTCATTTGGATAACAGGACTCATTTCTAAAATACAGTTTTCCTCCACTTCCAAATCCCGTCTTGATTTTTAATGTTGTGACGCTATAACTTCCTAGGAACACATTTACTAGAAAGTGAATTGCTCATGATTGCTGAAACTTTCATGTAAGTCTTATGTCCAACGTTTCCCTACTTGAAATCTGCTCTTTCATTATGAGAAATTAGCCACTAAGTACGTAGGAACATAGACACAATTGTGTATGTTAAACCGAAGGTCTATTAAGATTAGCAATTAAGAGAGGATGTGAATAGGCTATGAGGATGGACTGACACCTTTCTCCTGTGCATTCACATGGTAGTTCTGTGGAAGAAGTCAGTCCTTAGAGAGTGAGCCTTAGAGGTGTAAAAAGGAGCAGTTCATTCCTGTGCATGTCCGTGGGTGGGCAGGTAATGCTCATACTGAGCACTTAGATGCCTGCACTTTTTCAATAATGATGGAGGAAGCAAGTCCTCTTCAGAGAGGGATCATGTCTTAAATTTTCTCTAGACCAGTCACGAAGAGCACTTCAGGGATGATGGGATACCTTCTAACGAAATTATTTTTAAATCAGGCACCCCAGGTAAGTGCTTAAAACACAGCAGGATAGATAGTTCTTCTCTTGGATGACTAGATAATCGTCCTGGTAAGAGTCCAGAGGGTCTATGGTGTTCATGGCTGTCCACAAGCCCAAGGCTCTGAAAAATCAAGTCCCTCTGTGCATTATTTCTAAAGGGAGAGGGAAAGAAAATCTCCTGCAGAATAAGCAGCTGAAATTCTCAGAGCAAAGCCCTTGTGGGTTGAGTTTACCTCTCCTCTGAGTTCACATGCTGGGGGGCTCTAGAAGAAACTGGCATGTTCAGCCACTCAAAGGGAAAAAAAATCTCATTTAAAAGGATAGGGAGTACTGGATGAGGGGGAAAATAATTTGAAGAATTGTGATTCTGAGTTGCTAAATGTTTGGATTGCCTGGATTAGAATTTATAGCTTTTATTAATCTGCACAATATTGGAATATAAGATGATTCAAGATCTTTTACACCCTCTGAGTCATATTTTATTGTTTTCTTAATATAGTCTTTTTACAGGATACATTTTTCTGTCATTTTTAACATGAAATTTAATGATTCAGTATATAAGAGTACACTTAGGAAGCCAGTTTATCTCTAGAGTCTGGGCATGTGGATCTGATTTGAACAAAGATAAATGGCCTCATTTTATTACAGGAACTTTTCATTAATAATACCAGGTATGTCATGTACATTATAACAGGTTCATTGCATTTGGTCGTTTTGACATTTTATGAGGCAATGGTAATGAAAGTTGTGAGCTGCTACATAGCTTTGTGTTAAAGAAAACAACATTATGGATTATTTACAGAAGTCTATTAAAAATGCCATATAAATAAATGAGCTATATTTGCAAGACGTTATAAATTCCATTAAGGAACTGAGAAGAAACTTTCTTAAAACTATGCAGCACTTCATAGGACTTCTGAAAGTTATTAATACTAAAAATTTTATTGCTCTACAATGAAGACATTAGATGCAGTTATCAGTAGATATGTAACAATTAGTAATCTGGACTTTGTGAACCACCTAGGTATGATGATAAATTTGACTTTAGAGTGATTCTATATTTTCTCTTCTTATGAAAGCAAATTTCTTAATTTGCAGCTGCTCTGGGATTTAAACACTGTGAGTTTTGCTATTTTTTTGTTATAGCTAAGTTCTCATCTTTGGTAAAATGCAACAAAAAGAATCCAAGTCATGCCACTAGCAGTAGTACTACTGGGAAATCTAGTGCTTTGAAAATTGACACGGTAATTTGTTCTTGTAACATTAGACTAAGTCACCAATTGGTTTACGTTCATAAATAATGTGCAAGCAGTGAAAGAATGAGGAAAAGAATATCTTTAACACAAATTTAGGTGGTAGGAGTCTACCTTTTTCTCCAGCTGACTGAAGAACGATAATGGAAATTGTACTGTAGCACTTATTTATAGGATAAGGAACACAATCTATCAATCTGCTATAATGACTTTTTATTTAATATCTGTAAATTTCTGTTAAACTTAAAAGTGTTAAATTTTAGGGAAAATTCTGGGTTATGACAAAGCTCAACAGCTCATTCTATAAAAGAAGTGTGACAAGGTATTGTCATGGCAATGGCTGCCTCATTACAGAATTGTGAATTAATTGTGCTTCCACTGCCACTTTAACCAAATGAGAATAATTGTCTGGTGGGAGAAAAAATCTTTGCTCAAATCTTAACAGCAAAAGGAAGCTATTAGCAAAATATAAAAGTGGAAATACATACACTGCCGAAAATAACTATATTTCAGTCAAATTATGATGTGTGGATTTGAAAAGTTTTCTCAGTCAGAAAATCTCCACTTAATAGACTGAAGAACAGCAGTAAGGGTTTACAGAAATGTCCCTAATGGGAACTGATATTTGAAAGCAAAGGCTAGTGGGACTGATTACTTTTCTCATTAGGCAGCATCCCTAACAAAATAAATCAGATGTTGCCATATAACATTTCACACATCTGTCAGACTGAAGGATATAATCTGGAAACACACCATGAAATTAGCATAGATACATGCAGAACTGGAATCAACAAGCATTTTCATCTCATACTAATTGACAAAAAGCAGTGCCATTGCCGCATACAATTTCATCTGCAATTTTTATTAGAGGGACAAGTGAAAACATTCTGAACTACAAATTTCTCCTCATGTTTTGATGTCAAGTTCTGCCCAAACCAATGTCTGCAGGAAGTAGAGTTTTCTTTTTTATATACTGTGCAACGTATCCCTTAGTAGTATCTTCCCCTTTCCAGAGCAAAAGGTTAAATGAGATCCTTTCCCTTCATAGCTCTGGGCAGCTGTGCAGAAAAAGAGTGCAAATGTTTCTCAGGAGGGAGTGTGGAATGAGCTCAGTGTGCTGGCAGAGACTCAGTGTGTTGGGTTCAGTGCCACAGAGTGAGGTGGGGACAGAGGACTCAGGACCCTTAGGCAAACATTGGTTGCTCCAGGGTCTCTGTGCAGGTAGTGGGGAATGACATCCTCTTCCAGAGCTGGCTGAGGGCTCCTGATCAGGGGCTGCTCTGAAAAGGTTCTGTGCTGACCAAGTAACAAAATAATCAAACGTGGGGAGAAGCAGAGGGAAAGGAAGTAGGGCTGTGCCTGGGGCTGCTTGTAGTCAAAACAAACATTTAATTTTTTCAAGCAGAACACCATTGCTTTAACTGGCAAGATGAAGAGAGTCCCCAGGATACGTTATTTTGTTAGCACTACAAGCACATTTTGGTTAGAAGACCTAACTTCAAATCACTTTTCTAAGTCAGGAAAAGGAGGAAATGTTGCTGTCTCTTCTATATGCTGTGTGAATACTCAACAAAGCACTGTTTATGTGTGTAGCAACTTCAACGTGGCCATTTGGGAATGCAGCTTCCTCATTGGCACTAGTTCTTCTGTTCTCAGCAGGGTATCGAACACTCAGAACCTCTGGGCAAATGAAGAAATATCTCTTTGTTATGTGCCATTTTTGATGTGCTTGCCAGACATAGAAGTAGTATATCTATGGGAAAACATAAAGACAGCATCTCTTCTTCTATGCCTTCTTGACTCCCTTCAGCCTCACCTCTCCTTAAATGTCTCCAGCTTTGGTACAAGACACTGACAGCTGAAGCTGGGGCTAGTAATCACCTGACTGTTGATGGGTGACATTTGACAGATTTTTGACAGTTGCTGTTTATCAGGCTGGCACATTTCGTGCAGGTATACCTTCAGCAAAGCTCCTAGCTCTAGCTTAGCCTTATGCAAGCTTTCTGGGTTGGTTGAGGGTTTTTTATATTTTATTCCTTTTGTTACGTGAAGCATACCTTTCTAGATAAATTAACAGTAATCAGACAATACACTACACTCTCTCCATTATCAGGCTGTCCAATGAAGCATGACATTCAGTTTTCTTCCAATTTCTATTTTAGCATAATTCATACTGAATAGTCAGAAGTGTTTAAACGTTTGTAACATTTTCCAGCTTTCCCCTATTTCTGCTAATTTATCCACCTTCTGTAGCAGAGAAAGGTAAAATTTAACATGTACTGCCCAAAGGGCCATCTCTTGCAGTTCACTATGGAATCGGACTCTTTTTGTTTTGTTGCTTGTTAATGTTCTTGTTGAAAAAAAGGAAAAAGTGCTAAGGCAAAACATCCTCCTCAGTCATAACCCAAAGCATGTGTGGGTTGCTCTTATAGAAGCTGTCAAGTAATTGACCACACCAATGAGCAAGGGAAGTGCTATAGATACCATTTATCTGGACTTCTGCAAAGCCCTTGACATGCTCTCCCACAGCATTCTTTCTAAATCAGAGAAAGATGAATTCAATGAGTTGATGGATTAGAAATTTATTGAATCCATATTGAGACCAGTGTTATTTAATACTTGTATTAATGGCATAGATGAAGGGATTGAGTGCCCCCTCAGCAAATTTGCAGATGACGCCAAGCTGGGTGGAGGTGTTGTCAAACTTGAAGGATAGGATGCCATCCAGAGGGACCTGAACAAGCTCAAGAAATGAGCCCACAGGAAACACATAAGGTTCAGCAAGGCCAAGTTCAAGGTGCTGCATCTGGATTGGGCCAAGCCCAGGTATCAATCCAGCCTGGGGGATGAACAGATCCAGAGCAGCCCTGCCAAGAAGGACTTGGGGGTGCTGGTAGATGAGAGGCTGGACATGACCCAGCCATGTGCCCTTGCAGCCCAGAAAGCCAAATGTGTCCTGGGCTGCATCCAAGGCAGCGTGGGCAGCAGGGGAGAGAGGGGATTCTGCCCCTCTGCTCTGCTGTGGTGAGACCCCACCTGAGAGCTGCATCCAGCTCTGGGGTCCCCAGCACAGGAAGGACATGGACCTGTTGGAACCAGTTCAGAGGAGGCCACAAAGATGATTTGAGAGATGAAGCATCTCTCGTGTAAGGAAAGGCTGAGAGAATTGGGATTTTTCAGCCTGGAGAAGAGAAGGCTTCAGGGAGACTTAATTGTGGCCTTCTAGTACCTGAAAGGAGCCTACAAGAAGTCTGAAGAGAAACTTTTTACAAGAGCATGTAGTGACAGGACAAGGAGGAATGGTGTCAAACCAAAAGAGAGTAGATAGATTAGATATTAGGAAGAAATTCTTTGATGTGAGACACTGGAACAGGTTGTTCGGAGAAGTCGTGGGTGCCCCTCCCTGAAAGTGCTCAAGGCCAGGTTACACAGGAGTCTGAGTAACCTGGCCTAGTAGAAGGTTCCCTACCCTGTTCAAGGGGTTTTGAGCTGGGTGATCTTGAAGGTCCCTTCAACCCAAGCTATTCTATGATTGTACGATCTTTTTTTTACTGGCAAGAAAATGAGTGGTTACTGAAAGGTCAATCCCAGCTACTTCACATACCAATATTCTGCTTAATGCATGCAAAGATACATAATGAAAGGGAAAGCAATTATCAGGGTAATGTTTCAGATTATAATAATTCTCATAAAATAATTAAACCCCCTGTTTACTCTAATCAGTGACTGTGCTGGTGGTATTCTACCATGATGAAATCTGTGGCTTCAAAGAAATGATCTTCTAATGTAGGTAACATTTACAAAACATTGGCACAAGCTGTGCTGCAGTTCAAAAACGATGTGTGTTCTCCTGTGTAAAGGAAAAAGATGCAGGATAGTAGCTACATATATTAGCACTAATAGGGAAACAGGATAATTAAAAGATAACTAGGAAGATAATTAAATGCAAACAGAGACTAACCTGATGTGCTTTAGGCTAAGTGCAATAATTAATCTTGATAGATGGTATATAATAAGGGCTTTCCAATATAGTCTCCTACACTAGCTTGCTATTATGAAATCAGAGTTCTTTGTGCAGGAAATAATTGGTCTAAAGTGAAATGTTCCTGTTAGATTTAGATCCTGTTAGATCTTCTGTGGAAGGTGCATTTTAGAGAGTAGGCAGGAAGAACTGAAAAACTCAATTAGCTATGGAATTTCTGAGGCTTGAAAATACATAGGAATCCTCTGCTTATCCCTGCTCCTGGCTTTCCAAGATTTAATGAAAGATGCTGGGGTGGTTGGCCTGGAGACTAGAGAATCTCTGTTGAGGGAAAGGTCCATTGAGCAGAGAGTGGTTAGGCGCTGGAACAGGGTCCCCAGGGAAGCAGCTACAGCACCCAGTCTGCCCATTTCAAGGAGCATTTGGACAAAGCTTTCAGGCATGTGGTGTGATTTCTGGGGTGGTCCTGTACAGGGCCAGGAGTTTGGCTTGAAGATCCTTCCAGGTCAGGATATTCCATGGTTCTATGATTCTGTGAACTGCAAGGTTACTTTAATACTATTTTAGAAGGGAACACTTTTTGGAAGGAACACTTGTTTCTATTCCAAAATATCAAAATATGGGCCTTGGGGCATTTTGCAGTTTGCTTGTTTATTTAAACAGATTTAAATATTCATAATCAGAATCCCTAGACAGGATAAACTGAGTGAAACTCTGCCAGTTTGCACCAATATGGAATGCAGCTATACTTGTCTGTCTTTGGCTTGCTCGAAATTATTATTTTGCAAGTTGCAGTGATCCACACTTGCCACTTTACCATCTATATGGCATCTATATGGCATCTATATGCAGGTATCTATATCATGGAAAGCAAAGGGAAGGCTCAGAGGATGCTCTGCAGCAAGGAAATGAAGGGTGAGGAATTCTCTCTGGATCTTAATCAGAAAGGTGCAACAGCAAAAACTGTAATAAAATTGATTTAAAAGATAGAAATAGGAAGAGAAATATAATCAGCACATGAATCTTATGTCCCTTCAGATGCTGGGAACCCCACTTTCGTGAAGCATCGGGGAATTACCATAGCTTGCTGCACAGATTCCACCTGTGGAGACGTTCAGTATTCCTCACATCCTTTGTTGTGTGTTAAAACAAGCATTCATCTTCTGAATGATGTCCACCAGAGTGTCACTGAGCAGCCTGGGGCACATCAGCACCTGCTCTACAGTGTTGCCTGCAGGGGGTTGGGGATGCACCAGCCACTCATGCTGAGGGTTATTCAGCCTTCCCAAGCCTGAAGCACAAGGGCCAAGAGAGCAGGGGTGACTGAGACCATCAACTCCTCCACTGGAGTGTTTTCCCCAAGGAACCCAGTACAGAAGGCTGGTTAGCTAGTACAACACTGGGTAGGACTGATACATGTATTACAGGTTATTTAACCTAACGAGGGGCAGAAGTCTCTTTAACAAAGCAGATTTTGGTGTAAAGCTAAAAAATTGAAGTTTTTGCAAGCCGGTTGTGTTTGTATACCAAAATATGATTGCTCTGAACTAGTGAGGTTAGGGTGGGAAATTTATTTGGACGAGATTCAGATTAGATGGAATAATCTAAATCAGACACTTAACATAGAGTCACACAGAACGTGGACATGTTTCCCAGCAAACCACTTCTCCCAAGATTACAGCTAAACTAGCCAATAATTGCACAGTTGTTTATTTTACAACTGCTACATACACTAGAAAACATCACAACTGTCATCTTCAAGGCCACAGGCGAAGTTCTAAATTCTTTTTCTGTCATAAAAAATAAACAGAAAAGCATGCCTGAGTCAGCACAATTGTCCTCCTGCATCTGATGGGACAAAATAAGAAAGAGGTGGGAAAAGACAATTGAACCTGGAACTCCTAACATTCACTCTTAGAGAATATGTCATCGTCAGTTACAAGAAATCTGTATTGGCTACCAGAAACCTCCATCAAAAACACCCTTATATATTGAGAATGATTTGTACTCCCTAGGCTAGGTATTCTCATTGAGCACTCTTTGCTCACCTCAAAGGTCCAGGCAGTCTACACCCATGGAAGAGGAAACATCCTGCCTGTATAAGGCTGAAATGCTCATCAACATAATTGCCATGAAGTACAAACTGTACTTGAGGTATGCAGTGAAAGCCCATTGGAGCAGATATTGATGCATTTTTTTAATGACACAGCAATTTTTCTTAGATAGAAGAGAAACCCCATATAATTACATGAAATGCTTTGCATTTTTAGTATCAGCATGCCTCAGTGCCATTCTACAGGTGAAGAACTGGTATTTATTCAGTTCAAAATGTGGGGATAAATACAGCAGCTGTGAGTTGTACATGCAATGGTATTTATTGCTTGCATTATTGTATCATGAAGGAGCATGGAAGGATCTATCAGCTGGAAAAACAAAACAACCAGGTACAGTAGGAATCTTTCAACATTTTTAGATGTTATAATTTCACTTGACTTTACAATACACTGAAACAATTTCCTTTTTCTTTATGAATACATTTGCAATTTTTTTTCAAAAAATTAATGAAGAATTCATTTAGACTGCCTTGTGATAAAATAAAAATTATGTAATCTTAATTATTAAACTACTAAACACAGCATTGATGACTGATTTGCAGATTTGTAGCTCTGTTAATTGATTAACATTTGTTTAATGTTTTGAAATGACAAACACCATGAAAGCAACTAATTAGTCACGCTTTTGAAAACTTTAGTTCGAAAGAATTAGCTCAGATGGATTAGAGGCAAAATAATCTGACTAAGTAGATGGATTTAAAAGATAACAGTTGGATTTCATCTATTGTGATGATAAGAAGCTATTCCTGCTGTTAAAAGTAGACCTAAGGATCACAGAGGAAAAATGAGGGACAGTGTTAAGGATATTATGTGTGTAGCACTGCCTTTAGCATCTACAAATGGGACAGCTACTGTATGGGTTGGCATGGTTAGGGTTTGGTGTGCACGGAAGGGGGGCTGCTGTGAGAAGCTGCCATGTCTGACAGAGCCAATGCCAGGCAGCTCCAGGATGGACATGCCACTGGCTAAGGCTGAACCCATCAGTGATAGTGGTAATGCCTCAGGGATAACACAGTTAAGAAGTGGGGGCATAACCCCTGAACAATGGCAGCTGCAGCTGGAGAGAAAGTGAGAATATATGAGAACAACAACCCTGCAGATCACAGGGTCAGTGCAGAAGGAGAGGCAGGAGGTGCTCCAGGCACTGGAGCAGAGATTCCCCTGCAGCCCCTGGTGCAGCCCATGGTGAGGCAGCTGTGCCCCTGCAGCCCAGGGAGGCACATGGGGGAGCAGAGATCCACCTGCAGCCCATGGAGAACCCACAGTGGAGCAGGTGGGTGCCTGAAGGAGGCTGTGACTGTGGTAAGCCTGTGCTTCAGCAGGTTCCTGGCAGGACCTGAGGCCCCATGAAGAGAGGAGCCCACACTGGAGCAGATTTGCTGGCAGGACTTGTGGCCCTTTGGGGCACCAACACTGGAGCAGGCTGTTCCTGAAGACTGCACACCATGGAAAGGGATCTGGAGCACTTCATGACCTGCAGCCTATGTCACATTGGAGAAGTTCATAGAGGACTGTCTCCCATAGCAGCAACCCCACGCTGGAGCAGGGGAAAAGTGTGAGAGTCCTTCCCCTGAGGAAGACCGAGTGGCAAAGACAAAGTGCAGTGAACTGATCACGGACCCCATTCCCCATCCCGTTGTGTCATTGGAGTGGAGGAGGGAGAGAATTTGGAAGTGAAGTGGAATCTGGGAACAATGGAGAAGTGGAGACAAGATGTTTTAAGATTAAGTTTATTTCTCATTATCCTACTCTGATTTGATTGGTAATAAATAATTTTTTCCCCAAGTGGAGTCTGTTGTGCTCGTGACAGTCACTGGTGATTGATCTCTCCCTGCCCTTATCTCAACCCACAAGCCTTTCATATTTTCTCTTCCCTGCCCTGCCAAGGAGGGGAGCAATGGAGCAGCTTTGCTGGGCATCTGGAGTCCAACCAGGGTCAACACCTACATTTCCCTATTATGTGACATGACAACAATGTGATTGTGCAGCTTTTTGACTGTGCTTTCACATGACACATCAGCAATTTCTTTCACTAATCTTGTACTCTCTATTCTTTCATTAGTCATGCTTCTGTGAGTTTTGATCCCTACCTCTACTTATTCACCAGCTCAGAGCAATCACTGACATTTGGTGTATCTAAGAATAAAATCCAACACCTTTGAGTTTAATCTCATGCATCCTACAGCCCACAGAGTTTCCCATGGCTTGCAGCATTCACATGTTATAGCTGAACTGGATTCCCTTCTTCCTTTCTGAAGATGTGATAAGGACTATGTCTTTATCCTGTCCTATTCTTAACAGAATACTCACCTAGTCTTATCAACCTTGTCTCAAAGAAAAAAAAAAAGAAAAGAAAAAAAAAAAAACTGAGAAAGATTGCAGTTATCTTATCCGAGTACCAAATAAGATAACAAATAGGTGTGTTTTCCTGTATGTGTTAATCTGGAGTTTCTCCAAATTCATTGTGAAAAGGATACGAGAGGAATGGCGTGTTCTGGATGTTATCTTGGGTAGACTGTGTTATCATAGGGAACTATAAAATCTGAAACTATATCTGTATTTAAGTGTAAACCATTCTTCTTTGTTAGAGAGAAAAGAGAGGCATGTATAAGGAATTGAAGAGAAAAAGGCAGACCTTCCAAATACCCAAGACAATCACTGTGATTTTGGTTTATCTCCTTGTTTACTGAAACTGACTTATTAATGTTTAAAATGCCCTTATAACGTCTGCAAGCAGTTCACTAGAGTTTTAAATAATGTATATGGTATTTGGCTAGAGCCATATCCCATATTTCTATTTGATGAATCTAGATTATATTTCCTTCATGGTGAGACAATGGCTAAAAGTGCTATATTGATTGACCAGAGAAAAAGGGAATTAAATAGTGCTCACCATCCTAAAGAACGTGAAATCACAGAATGGTGTGTTGTGTCTTACTGCTTGCAATCTCCCAGGTGGTGGGATTCAGTGCTTTCACATAGGTTTTAATCATCCTTTCCAAAATTAGAAATTTATTTCCTTTTGGGGAAAAAACTTTGAATTAAGACCTCAGAATATTCATTCTCCTGGGCAGCCCCTAGGAGTCACTATACACTAAATGCTGCATTAGAAACAGTATCAACCTGCAAATCTTTTTTAGGCTCAAATGACAATCCATCCAGTTCTGCTACTAGACCCTGGTACATGAGGTTGATAATCTGACCACTGTCTGTTGAGTCTAAAATCGGACAAAGGGTTTGTCTCACAAGAACGTGCCACCATGCACAAGGTTATCACAGCTAATTAAAACATTTTTTAGATCCACTTTGTATTTGAAAATCAGAATTATTTGAGAGTTAGGTAGACACTGCTAAACTATCACACATCCATGACTAGGAGGATATTGTATTAAGTGCTTCTGAGAGAATGCTAGGTCATGGGAAAAACAATATAGTAACGTCTACTTGAATTATTTTTGCAAACTTGAAAACAATTACTTGGATTTTAACAGTTGTTTGTCTTGACTTTGTTTCTTCTAGCAAAGGTGTCATCACTAGCTGACACATTGCTGACGTGTCTCTAACTCAGCATCAGCCTGCAAGTTCTGCTTTTATCCAGCACAGACAGCTGACCTTCCCTTTTCTCAGCACAGCCTGTTCATTTTGAGATGTCTAGAGACAAAGCTGATAGTGGAAGGTAATCTCACTTAACTGAAATCACCTCATGATGATAAAACTGTCCCACCAAAACAGCCTTTGAAGTTGTCTCAAGGATTTGAGACTCTTTTAAGTTGTTTTATTAATCTTCATCAGAATAAAAGGAAAATATCTGGCAACAGCTTTCTTTGCCTGTTGCATGAAGTTGGTCTGATGTACCTCTCATTGAATTGCTGTGACATCAGATCATGCAAACAATATGTGGCAGTGACTGTCAGTAACTGCTGGGGCACAGGGTGCCCCACAAAAAAATGAGATGTGCTCTTATGAAACAGCAGAAGCTAATAATTTGCTACTGCTGTTCAGTGGGTGACTGTGCTGCAAAAGAAACAAGGAAAACAGGAGAACAAAGAAAAAAATTATTTACTAGAGCCAGTTCTACTTCCAGGTACTTGTGCTAATGTCACAGTTTATTTGCCTTGCTGTAGTTAGTATCTTGCTGTCAAACGAGCTGCCTTATGTATGACTTTGTGCAGTCATGTACATGGATGGAAAATGCTGCCTTCTCTGATTCTGTAGCATAACTTACAAGGATTTTGAAACTCTATTAGCAATTCTACAACTTAGGAGTTATCAAGTAAAACTGATCCTTTTTCCCTTTTCCCGAAAGTCTGTTATACCTGAAGAAACTGCAGAAGGGTCAGCTGGTACTTTAAGAGGACTGTTGGAGACAGCTTAAAAGTGACAGAGTTGACATATACACATAGGAATAGACACCTGAAATAAAAGTGTGTATTACTGTTTTTTTCATCAGAGAATAAAATTAATATTTCAGGTAAAAATAAAATTGAAAGAAATTTTCCATTTTTATTAAGTTTGATATTCTCATGTAAGAATTTTCTCATTGCTAAATATACTTAAAGAAATTAATATTTTTATACTACACAAAACCCTCCAAAACTGGGTCAAAATATATATTAACAGGTAGATGTACTACCCAAATGGAAAGATTTGTGCTCACTGTTTGCAATCTAGAACAAGAACTCCTAGATGAGAAAGAAGTAACATATAACAAGTGTAATCAAAATGGGAAATCTTATTCCAACATCAGATCAGACAGATGTGGTAGCACTTAGAGACGTGGTTTAGTGGTTGACTTGGCAGTATAATTGAGCAGTTGGATGCAATGATCTCAAAGGTCTTTTCCAACCTAAATGATTCTATGATTTTAGTAAAAAATAAAATGTTTCATCCCTTTGCGATTGTCTGTTACAGGACTAGAGCTAATGGGATGCTTTGCACGCTCAGTTTGCAGTATTAATGCAGTGTAGCAGCTGTAATATGTGAGGTGGTCTGGGACTGCACCTGCCACCTGCAGTGGGCCAAGAAACACAGTTTGAAACAAGCATTTTAAAGTTAACTGCTGGAACTGCATTGCAGACTGGTGACCCAGATGCATGGAGACTTCTGCATATAAGTACAGAAAGATCTGGCATGGAACTACTCTTTCTTAAGAATTATGATTTGAGAGAAAAGACCATGATGAATTTGGAAGATGATGAAAAATGAAAGGGAAAATTCACTGAGCAGGGAAAAGGGGAAGTAAAGGAGGACAAACTGGAGGCCAGTTGATATGTCTAGAATCAATTCTTTGCCTCACGGCTTCCCATTTGCTCTTTTACACTTGTCAGCCAAGCAGTGGAGTTCAGATTCCTGGATCCTGATTAATGTGGAGCTGAGAAGAGGGACAGCCCATCTGGAAAAGCAGCACTTGGGGAGTGCCAGAGAAAACGCTGTAAAACAGCTTGAGCAGCCCAGAGAGCTGTCTCACAGTGACCAACTATTGTCAGTGTAAAGCAGTTGATCTCTGCAGCGCTGTGTGCTGCTGCCTGACACCTCACAGAACTATACCACAACCTGTAAAGAACAAGCAGGAGACGATCCATCAAAAGAGTGAGAACAAAACGTGTGTTGCCACTGATGATTCCTAATGCTGGACGTGCACTTTGGCATGCTGTGCTGCACTGCAGAGCAGCAGCTCAATGCCCAGAACCAGGAATGTGGGCACACCTGCAACATTGTGCAGAGATGTGAGGTCAGACCATATAACCATCAGATATGCCTTTCAACATGTAGGATCTGACAACAGGCGTGTCTGGATAGCTAAGGTACACCAACCTGAAAGTGAACTAAAAAGAGGCAGAGAATGTTCTTTTACTAGAATGAGTATGCAGAAGAAAAAAAAAGATTTGTATGGAGTAAAGGTAAAAGGATGACCAATGTTGACCAATAAAATTATGTTCTATCTGAACATCTAATGAAGATGCTATCAGAAACTCATAGAAGAGATGACACACAACTGGAAGAATGATGGCTCATTAAGAAAAGAGAAAAATTGCAAGTTGAGGTATAAGATACTGAGGAGCAGAGTGATGACCACCATCTCTTTTAAAAAGAATATAAGTGGCTCAAACACTGTGTGCTCATGTTTTTAAACTGATCAGCTTTGTAGGATATAGAAATCACACTCTTAAACTGTCAACTAATTAATATACTGATTAGGAAGCGGAAAGTAAAAAATAATTAAAAAAAAAAAAAAGTAGTCCTTCAACTGGAGGAGCTTACATCATGAAAGCTGTCTAGCTGGAAAGCCATGGTAACCCACGGATGAGCTAACTGTAGGCATACAAGGTTTAGCCTTCCAGTTAAAGAGCTAAATCGCTAGCAAGCATCTGGAGATGTATTGTTCCTATGCACGGCATAGTCTTAAAGAGCAATCTGTTATTCCCCAAGGCTCTTGAACAGAAAGAAGATCCATAGACACCACAGATGGAAAAGCAGATTGCTTGGGGTGTATAAAAGACATTATACTCTAGCAGCATACAGTGAATCTGCCTGCAGATGGGTAAGGCCCCAGAGAAAATGTATGTTAAACTATCCCTTTGATGGAGCTCACAGTTCATTAATCTGTGACTTGGTTGCATCTTAGTTGAGGTCATGAGAGGAAAACATGAGCAGAAGCTCATTGTGTTGGGGGATACAAAGACAGACAATTCCCTGCTTCAAGAAGCAGGAGTACTGTTCTTGCAGGAGTACTGTAAATTTAGGTTGAACACACTCTGTGGGCTAGCAAAAGATAGACAGATTCTGAAGAGCCTTTATCAAGGTAGTAATAATACCTTTGAATATGAGTAGTTTTCTAAATAAGGATTAATGAAGGAACAATATGTAGACTATTCCAGAATTAATTAATTTGTCTAGGAAAAAATACTGAGAAAACTGACCACAAAAATGCAATTAGTCCCATAGTTGTGAAGCTCAGTACAGACAAGTTTACTTTTATTTGTCATTATTAGAATTGCTAAGGTAAGCTATTTTTACTTCATTTTAAATTTCAGATAATAAATACAGCTTGCTAAAAATAAACATTAACATCTGAAATTTACTTGGACCAGATTTTGAAGGATTTTAATCTTGCATGTTTTTAAAAGATGTTCTGAAAAAGTTTCTGTTGCATATCCAAAATGCATAGGTATTCAAGGCTTCCAAGAGACTTAAAGAAAAACCTCTACTCTTAAAAGGTCTGATCATATTGAAAACTAATGTAACATTTTATAAGTCAAAATATTATGTTCAAAGTCCTTTGAAATCATTAGAGGAGCCAAAATTGTTCTGCAATGGTTACAAAGAAAAGAAACACTTCATTTGTATGGAACTAGCAGAGATAGCTCAGATGAACGCCACAGCCAAAATTGAAGATGTGTATTTAAAACTCCTCAGGATCCTTTGTACGTTTTTTTTCCCCCCAAATAAATTACCACCACAGCAAATGAAGCAATGAGCTATCTACTTGCCTTCTTTGAATGTTAACAGTCTTCCGAACTCTGTAATTTTTAAGTGTTTCAAGATTTAACAAAAACGAACATTAGTGGGCCAGAAAACTCCACATTTAGCTCATTTAGTAATCCTGTTTGTAATTTAGTCAAACCTACAGTTTTAAAAAAGTTTCTGCCTAGTAGATGTTGCTTAATATCTTTCACAGTTACTAATGGTCTGGAAAGTGCTTTGTCGTGCTTGTGTGTAGTAATCAATCATCCTGTTATTTCTTAAATACTGAAAAAAGAATTATTAAACACCTGTGGCTTTTCTGCTTTATTTTAAGTAATCTATGTCCATCTACTAATGAACTGAAACTATTCTTCATTTTTATAATTTAATAAAAAAAATAGCAGCAATTCCTCTTATTGTCATTACTTATATTAGCCATGGATTTCTTTGTTTGTTTGCTTATTGTGGAAAGATGGCTGGGGGTAAAATTAGAGGAAACTGAGAAGTTATATTCACATCCTAACAGAGGTTATAATGATACGGAAGTTATAGGATAAATTGCAGTTGCTGCTCCCTGATGGAATGCAGTTGCCACGCTGGAACCTATTACAGGATGATTCCCCATGCCCACAATCTGCAGCCATAGCAGCTGCTAAGGGGATGGAACTGAGGGTGGAGCAGAGTGGAGACACCACGACCAGGCTCTGCTGAGACCCTCACAGGGACGGGAATTCAATGGTACTTTGCAGCTGAAAAAACGCACAGCACTTGTGAGCCAGGGGAGAGAGGAAATGTCCTGCTGCTGAGCCAAGGACTGTGGCGAAATCACTCTCCTCAGATGAACTTGGTTCATTATAACCTAATTGTAATATTAATGCACATTTTCATCCAAAAGGTACCCGCTCTGAGGTACAGCCACCCCTCAGTGGGCATGTGCTCTAAATTTTATTGACTGTATATTTAAAAGCAAAGCAAGACATTTCACACCAATCAGCAGCAAAGGTATGTATGACTAGAATCACACAAGCTCCAGCTAAACACAAAGAAATAGTATAAAGCAAGTAGAGAATGGGGAGAACTTAGGGAAGACTCCATTCTAACTGCTGGAATCAGTTGATGGGATGAATCTGTCTTTGCCCCTGTAGAGACACCTGTTGGGTAAGAACCACACTCTGTGTGTGCTGAATGCTTTTACTGGGGATTACATCTTGTCTGTGTGTTGCTTTGAATATGTTTTTGCAGTCAGATACTATCAACAGCAGTCGTTGAACCTTAACCTGTCATAATTTTATATTAACAAAGAGGGTTATCCATAAGCTGTTGGTGTGAGTCCTTCATGGGTGCTGGCACTTGCTGGCAGCAGGGAATATACACAAATGAAGAGCAAGACCCATTGAGGGGTCATAAAGTGGAAAGACCCTCTAAAGAATCTCCCTTACGCTGTTGGGGTGTGTCCCTGAAAAAGTCAGTCGAGCCAATCTCCCGTTCAGCTGGACTGTTCAGTGAAGGGTCCCCCTAATGGGACACTGACAGACTGGTCAGGCACAAGGGTCTTGGCTTTCCTGGCTTGCTGACAGACAAATCAAACACTACAGAGGAAGGAAATCTCCCCACAATAAGAGTCAGGGTCTCCCCTTTACACATGACACTTACCTTCCCTTATCAAAATATTAAAATCCTTAACTTTTAATTTATATACATTGTTAAACACATCCTCTTTCTTTCACAAAATACTAAGATTTCTTATTGTTGCTTTTGCTTAATGAAATTTTATCTAAAGTCATCATCTCTTCCGACTATGGAATTTTAGCTGTGAAGACATGTAATGAACTCTTTTTAAAAACCTGCAAATTCATAACTTTTTTATCTTCTTCTTGGTTAAATTATCTCAAGATTTAGGAAGTTTTCCATTTGCAAGCAATGAACACATATTTACAGATGATTAGGATGTTTCTTTGTTTGCCCATTTTAAACACAAGTGGGTCAGGATTACTTGTTCCTAGGTAATAATGAACTGACCTGCCAAGCCATTAAAGTACCTTGACCTCTCATAATGAGATCCTGAGAAGAGATTTGGTGGCAGAATGAGCCAACTTAGACGTATATCAGTTCCCAATCAATATATAAAAAAACATGCATATTAAACCTGCAGACAACTCACTTTTGTCTGTACATCTGCACACTTCCTGGGCAGAAAAAAAGTAATGGATTTCAACAGAGAAGTCAAATCATTGTATTTCTGTTTTTTTTTTTTCCCTCAATAAATCATATTCTGTAATCTCAGAATCATATTCTGCAATGAGTGGTTATGAATTTTATTATCAAAAATTATAAACCTATAACCCTATAAACATAACTGCAAAAAGAGTCAAAAGCTTCATCTTTTACTGAAGGAAAATATGTCACTTAGGAAAGTCATAATAATAATGGTTTACCCTATATAGTCTTGAGGTAACTCCATCATGGGCAGCCTGATAGTTCCTGGCAGACGATTAAGGTTATTAAAATGTATTTGGATATATTATGGACTACATCATGCTACATCAAATGGATATTTTATATGTATATAAATATATGTATAAAAATAAGATGGGTAGGTGCAGTGCGCAACACCTCAAAAACCTTGGGTACAAAGAACAAGTGATGCAATCTCTCTGTGCTTCATTTCTGCAATGATTTTCTTTTCCAGTTTGAGTTTACTATTTAGATGAAAAGCTCTTCAGGGCAGAGGCTGTCTCCTGTGTTCGTGTACTCCCAAGCATAATGGACCTTGATTTTCTATATCTCTAGGCTCTGTGATAATACTAATAATTAACTAATTCACTTGATTTGCAATAGGAATGGTTTTGAGCTATATAACAGGGCTTCTGTTTAAATTAGTTTTTTTTACTGAAATAATCATCAAAACAGCTTACTTCTTTCCTACGTGCCAACGTTTGGGATAGTTAAATGCCAAGTGTTCAGGAAAACTAAGATCTGATTTTTACAATAGATTAATTGCAGGGACACAATATATTAGAAGTGTTCTAAGGCAACTCTAGTTTATTTTACAATTAACCTCACAGTATTTGTAAAGGTTTTTTAAGAGGAGCTGCTATACTTTCCTTACATTAGTAAGTCATTGCCAAGTATTTGCGTACAAATTTTGGTTTTTAAATTTCACTTAATAACTAGGATGCCTTTTCAATATAAAGTGCGAATTTTAAGTCCAAAAGGGGTTTTTTTGTATTTTCCAGTTTATTAGTCATTATTTCCTTTCACCTAAGATATGCACAGTAATGCTGGACCCCTGACTTATGACTTAAGAATGATATTTGTAAATCTAAGAATAGTTCTTAGATAAAGTGCTAAGTTTTAATGGTGTAATGATGTATTCCCTTGGCCTGGAACATAGGTCTTCTCAGATGGGTTATGATGCTTAATAGAGCCTTACTTTGTTGCAGCACTTAGTTTCCCCTATTCATAATAAAGATCTAAAACTGTGAATAAAGCTCCAAATATGAAAAATTTGCTCTTCTGAAAGTTACTTAGGCATATGAATGTATATGTCAACAGCAACAGAACTGTTGCCAGAGTAAGGATGGATCAGCATATGGAATTGTTCCACTGTTGGCTCAGAACTACACTGAGAGTGTTCAAGTGCAAATGACTGAAAACATATTTATTTCTTTCAGAACATCTGACTATATCACTTTGTCCAACTGCAAAATTTCAGAAAAGATTTTCAGTCAGATTGTGTCATTAACAGATTATGAATTCTTACAAGCTTTACTGAACTGGTTGGGTCAGAGATAACACAGAACTGTAACAACACTTCCAGACACCTGATTGACAGAGCCCTTTATTGTGCTGCTGATTTCAGGGGGTGAAAGGAAAGATGCTATGCAGATGATACCAGCTGTCTCTGTTTTTTCCTACTGAATATTATTAAAGGTAATATAAATATTTCTTTTAATATTTCTTTCCCAGCTAAGTAATTGTTGTAATTTCCTTTAGGCAGTGATAAGAATAAGACAGAGTAGATGGATTCAGGGAACAATCTCCCTTTTAAAATATGACCCTCCCCATAGATAATCTGCCTTTGCAGTATAGATGAAGAAATACACAGTTGTAAAGTCTGAAATATTTTACCAGTCACACAGAAGGCTCACTTTCCAAGTGTTTTTACAAGGATATTATTATAGCTAGTCACCTCATTGCAAACTTAATTACTTCAACAGAAATCATTTCTGTTTTGTCCCTTTCTAGAGGTATACAGCTTCTACAACATCTGCCCACACAATAATGTATTTAGAGAGTGCTCATGCATTTTGAGCAAGGCTTGATTAAAACTGCTGGAATAATAGATGCCTCTCTACAAAAATTCCATCTAAATCCTAGTTTATAAGGTCTTCTGTAGCAATGTAATAGCTGCCAGTATGGGAAATGCCACAGCTGGAGGTGAATCAGCAACAGACTGCAGCATGTATACAGACCTCTCAATAACTCATAGAGACAAGACAAAATGCAGTAAGAAAACCAACCCAAAATGCTTTAAGGGGAAACAATGCAACATCCATACTTTATGAATTAGGTTTTGCTTAAGGATCTGGAGTGATGATTCATAGCATCCTGGCAGGAATCCTCCAGGTGATGCAGTATGCTCCCTGCACGTGACTGAGAACAAGAACTGCTGTAATAGATCTCTGGACTATGAACCTTAGTTTTAAGACCCAGACCTCTGAAAGTTTGGAAGGGGTGAAAAAGCAGCATGAATTGTTCTTTGCAGGCAGAACACTTCTAAGCAGATGGCAAAAGACTGTCAGATTTGACACAAATGCATCACTCCCAGTGAATCCATGAAACCTCAAAACAGCGTGTGTGAAATTGGTATGAGAATGTACATTTCTTGACACTGTCTGGCTTGAAGTCATTTATGAAAAGAGCAATGTCACAGAACAACAACGGTGAGCAAAGTATTTTGTGCTCTTGTGCTCTCCTCCTTTGTTGGTGCCTGTGCTCTCTGAGTACTCTAAGCACTATGATCGGTGAATTCCGGGCTTTGTCTGAAGCCAAATTAGGTTATTACAATCTTTAACATTGACCATCTCTGGACACACAGTGTAAATGCAGACAGGACCTGGCCCTTGTTGATTAATGGACTTGACACATTTTCCTACTTACCAAGAACCTTTTGGATCCGTAGGCAATATTGTCCCTTTCTTTCTCTTTCTTGCTGACTGTATTTGCAGGCAAAGACTTCTTCTCTTTCCCCTTCTGTGTACTGCATAGTTTAATTTTGTATAGTTACCAAGGTCCTAATTAACATCTGAATCTGTGCTGAACTAATTGATACGTTTTATTAGCTACATTTTCTCAGACTTATTTAATTGGAGAATAGTTTTTAAAAAACAAAACATTAGTGCTCTTAATAGCCAAATTCAACCACAACCTTTCTCAGGTGAATTTTATCCTCTATTTTCCCCCCTCTACATTTATCCTTATACCCCTTTTAACCCTCACTGACCAAATGATTCTATTCTACTCTTCTAAACTACAACCAGCTGCACGGATTTCAATAAGCAATTTTCTCTAAGTGCTTTCTCCTGTGACATGTGCACCTTTCCTATATAGCTCACAATCTTTCATACTGCAACAGAAGGTTTGTGACCATTCTGGCTAACAAAAGCACAAATGACAAATCAGACCTCATTTTGACAGTGTGCTTGCTGTGGGAGATTCACGTATTCAGAGAGAGCTCTGCACAAATTCCTACTTCATCCTTACTTGGATGTAGTATAAATCTTACCTGTATAAATCCACTGCTGAACTAGGCCATGGGTGTATTCAAAGTAACTTTGTAGTAGCAGACTGTGCAAGGATAGTTTCTCTGTACAGTGGAAATCTGCTCCTCTCCACTGACTGCAGCACAGCAGAGAATATCAGTCATGGGATAGGTTTCCATGCCAGATTCTGAAGTGTTTTTGATAGTGATAGGGCAGTTTTGACCATGCTATGTATGAAGACCAAAATATCCACCTGGATTATTTTGTAATAGTCTTAGAATACTACTAAAAAAAGGCAAAAGAGAGACTTTAAAATATACTGAAATTATTTCTGGCAAAAAGTTAATTTCCACTATAGAAATCTACAGTATTTCTTAAGTATCAGTAAGAACGTTAAATCAAACCATATTGCTTTCAAGCCCAACAGGTGTTTGTGTTTGGATCACATCCAAATTAATTAAATTATTAAACCTTAGGGGACACCCCTTGTGCCAGCCTCCAAATAGACCCTGCGACACTGATTACAACCCTTTAGGATCTGCCATTCAGCCAGCTCTCAATCCACTTCACTGTCTTCTTATCCCATCCACACATTCTGAGTTTGCCTACGAGGTTGTTGTGTGAGACAGTGTTGAAAGGGTTGCTGAAGTCAAGGTAGATGATGTCCACTTCTGTCCCTTCATCACAGATGGCAATCAGGTTGGACAAGCAGGATTCACCTTTAGTGAATCCATGCTGATTACTCCTGATCATGCTGATTACACCTTTTTGTCATCCATGTGGATAGAGATGGCCTCCAGATTGATTCATCACATTCTTAACTGATGTTAAGAATCTGGATTCTTTTTCAAATACTGGATAGAAACTGACAGATGTAAATGATTAATAACTGATGGGAATGACACTAAGAAAATTTTTCAAACCTACCATATTATTCTATATTATTTTATGTCATTTTTAAGGCTGCAACACTGGTGAAAAGCGGAAGATTAGAACACAAATTAACATTCTTGTGTTATATTTAATATTCTGATCCTTCCCAAGGGTGTTTTCCTTCTGAAATAGACACAATATGTAACAATAGTTGACTTCACTCACAGTTTTCAAATTGCTTTGAAACTGGGGGTTTTCTTGGAATTATTTGAATCTAAAAGTATTTAAGCACATAACTCTGCAGATACAGATTTACTGGAGGCAGGGGAGGAAGAGCTGGACAGGACAGGGATATTGACCTCCCCTGGCAAGACCAGCTGGTCCAAGCTATGTTGCTATGTCACTATGTGCTGCATTCCCATCCTTACTGTTGTGAAGGTCACTAGTAATTGGCCAGTAGGCAGACAAACAAATCAAAAAGTTCATGCTATTACACACTCACATGATTTGCTGAATCGGGAACTTCAGCAACAAACAGCAAAATAAGCTTGTGGGAATGTGGGAAGCCAGAAATCAATGAACCTTGAGTATGGGTCATAAATATTTTTGTAGTTAATATCATAGTACCTTGCAATAAAGCACTAGGCTGTGGTATTTTTTACTCTACCATCGTGTGCTGCCACCTGCCAGACATTGCCACATTTATCCTAACCAGCTGGACATTTCTGAAGTTGCTGAACACAGACCTGCTTTTCAAGTCAAGGATTGCTTCCTTTTGCAGGTTCATTGACAAGACTGTGAAATCTCAGAGGATGCAGAAAAAGGATTTTTTGCAGGTTACTGGTCTTTAAATAAGCACAACACATGCTCTTTCCTCAAGTGTGTTTAAAAGGTCAGTGTCAAGTCAAAAACTGAGTCAGATTCTCTATTTTTCTATACTGATGCATTCACAGTCTTAATTTCACATACTTCAGCTTTGATCTAGGAAGGCTGAAAACTGTGTTTGTAGGGATCATTTTTCATCCTATTGTGATTTTTCTTCCATTTGCCTTCTTCCTCTCTTTATCAGTGAAATAAGAAACAAAAAATTATAATTACCAAACAGAGAAAGGGACTGTTACATTTCAAGAACACACAGGCCACTATTTGCAGACATTGATTTGCCTTCTGAGAAAGCTTCATGACAGCTATGAAAAAAACTTCCTGTCACTATTCCCTTTTTCATGCCCTTTCTGCCTTGTGCTCTATGGGAAGAAGGAAGAGAAATGGGAAGTCTTGTGCAGGTTTCTGTAATCTGTTGAATTCTGATGAGATTGCAACTACGGAGCTTTCCTAAAATGTTTTCAACACTGTACCACAGCAGGTATACCTTGGAAGGGGCCTAAGGATAAGTCCATTCTGGAGATGATACACCTCAAAATACCAACAATTCATGTTGCAGAACCTTGAGGCATCAGTGGCAGTGCATGGGACTAGCCCAAGGTAGTCAGGTACAGACCTGGAGAGACTTCACTTTATAGATAAAGCTTCACTTGGAGCAGATACAATCCTAAGGGACCTAAGGACCAGAACAAGGGCAAGGGGAGCAGTTCACCACAATGTTAAACTCGTTGGTCTGGTCCAAAGGGACCAGCGGTTGAGATTTTAATGGATACACCTTTAAATTGTTGTAATCCATTATTTGAGTTGCATGTTACAGGAATTTCTGTAGCGGGAACCACCTGAACCAGTTGGGGACAAGCCTTAAAAGAAGTGCAGCAGAAATACCACCTGAGATGGCTTTGGTAAAACATTAAGCACTTATTTCTCTTCAGTCACAGAAATAGGTGTAAAATGTCTACATGATACCTCTCAGGTGTTCAGATATTATGCATGGGCTTAGTGATCCCCAGAGCAGAGTTCTCAGGAGAGAAAATTTTGGTTTGAAGTGTCACAGTCTCAATGAACAGTTTGATGTGCCTAGTGACTGAGAAAAACAGCATTTTGTCATGGTTTTGCACAATGGACTGAACAGAATTTTCAACACTATGTGCTTCCTTGATTTGGTTGTCGTTGGGCAGGGGTTATAATTTAAAGACATCCCAGCCAAATTTACCCCTAAGACTACTCAATATTCTCCTACTTACTTGAACCTCATTGCTTACAGAAAATCCTTGTCCCGCCTTCTAGCACAATGCCCTGGTACTTCTAATACAGTCTTTGTAATCTCTGCCCCTTGCTCATATCTGAGGTTGACAAACTCAGAGCAGGCCCATTCAGAATAGCAGGAGGAGCTGAAGTCTCTGTTGTTTATCCCTGAAGCTACTGTGATTCTGGGAGAGTTTGCTGACATCTGTGAGACCAGAGGGAGCCTTTTCCAACCTCAGCTGACCCAGCACCCTGCAGCACATAATAGCCCTCCATAGTATCCATACTGAAATATGCCTTTTAGGAAGAAAATTACCATTGCAAAATTGCTGGCAATTTGGAGACCTTTAAGTGGAACACCAATTCACACCAGGCTCAATTTCAGTCTTTGAAGCGTTACTATCTTCCAGGTTGCACAGAGCACTACTGGATTCCTTGCTCGGTGTCATTTATTGGAATAGTGTCTCTTCCTTGGGGAAGATAATTTATTACATTGGCTGAACCTGCTTTATTGTTACACAACTGTATTTATTGAATGTATACCAGCAAAGAGAACCTCATCTTAGATGACATTAAATAGTGGGATTTAGCCCCCAAGGGATTCATTCTAGCAAAAGTCTGTGCTGAAACACAAAACTTTCGTCTTACAGACCACACATGACCTATTCGTTATGGGGAGTGAATCTCGGAATGACATATTTTCCTCATACTTGTGACAGAAAAGACAAGTTTTCTGAACTTCCTCTGATAGCTGGAAAACATTTTATGTATCTGCAAGTAAAGGCAAAAATTGAAGCATTAAGAAAGGATTATCTCTTCAGCTGCCACTAAATTGCTAGTTCCATTTGCTATCAAGTTCATTAGAAGTCATGAGTCAGGCCTACTAATCTGCTTTGTATTGCTTTCCTGACATAAAATGTCTGCAAATCTGCCTCAAATGATACTATTCCATGAATTATTGTTGATTAATTCAACCAGTGCTACCAACAGCACAAGTTGGCTTTACGGAAAAACAGAATGATTTCCCCCTCACTGATTAGTAAAAGAAATATGTTATTTTCTTAGCCATTCATAAATTAAAATAAAAATCATACCCACAAGGTCTCCTTGTGTTTCTATAACCTGAATTTACCTCATTCCATAGACACATAGAAAATAGTGTGAATTTCTGATGAATTCCAGTATCAAGCTTCACTCAAGGTGTCTTAATCAGCATAACAAAGCTATCATTATATGTGATTGTTAATTATTTTCTACTTTCATATTTAAGACTATTCTCCTCTCTTCTTTGCATATGATTAAAAGAAGAGTATATTTTATTATTTTTCATTCTCCCTTTAAAGCTTTTCACAAGGAGAATGCCAATATTATCACAATTAAAATGAAATGTTCAAGCAGAGCTGCTGCCTTCCACATCTCTGAGTGGAGCTGTGTAGAGCTAATTGCTTTAATTGAAGTAATGAATTCAGCCTTCAGTATCGCATGCAGGTATTACTTTACTTTAGCATTTATATTAAAGGTTTCCTATCAAAAATCACATTAAATATAGAAATTTATTTTTCTGCATATTCTGAAATGTGCATGTTGACTTCTCCAGGTATGTGTCTGACTCTATCACTTTTTGTACCTATTTACAGGAGCATGCACAAAGTGTTGAAAACCATAAGGATTTGTAGACTTTGGTTAGAAAAAACAATCTTCTTGGAGGTAAAAGAATCTATTTAGTCTTTACATTGAATTTTATTGTGATTTTTGTTTTCTTTGCATGTTTTCTACTGGTATTGCTCTAAACACCACTTTGCTGGTAAGGTTCACAGAATGGCCAAAGGCTGAGGACAGATTCAGCTGCTATTAAAGCTGACATGATTTGGACTGTGGTTGAGATGAGCTTTTTCTTTTAGAGTTTGATATAACTCATTTTTTAGTCAGCCCTACCCTTAAGGTCCAATTCAACTGTACACTGAATTCCATCAAAAGACAGACATTGTCTCCAGCTGGGTTGGATTGGGCCCCCAAGGGCCTGCTAAGCATGTTTACACCACAGGCACAGAGGCCATATATTTTTTTCTTTGAAGAAATAGAGGACTTTAACTTTCAGAAGAGGCAGCCAAGACTGATACTCAATATCACCGTATTAAAAAATAAAAATGTGAAATATTGTTCTCTGAGTAAAGCTGGAATCTATTTGTACTAAGGTTTTTTCAGACAATCTTTTTATATAGATATCCACATTATTTTTATTTATAAATGGAAGTATTTAATTTGGTTCATTTGTTGAAGGAAAGAAACAGCAAAAACCTTACAAAACGTAAATCATGCAAGTTTCTGAGTACTTCTTAAATGTAGGCAGTAAACACCTATTAATTCAGGGAAAGATGAATTTATTAGAGTATGATGTATCTAGCTGACACAATGCTACACAAGGATTTTATTTGATTTTACATTATTTTATATTATTTGGTATTCTGTGCCACCTAAAGGCTATAAATAATGTAAAAACTACATTTTCTAGGAACAATACAACAAACAACAGGAACCACAAGGCAACAAAAAATCCTTGAATTAAGGAGAATCCAGTTTAAATGAAAGGAAACTTTTTTTATTTGCGGGCTGCATAAATTTCTGCTGTGATGTATGGGAACTAACTACACCAAAATTACTGTAATTCACAGTCTTAAAATAGAATCACAGAAATGTCTTGTTGCATTTCTTCACAGCTGTGAAGAAGTATATCCCACCTCCACAGGTCTATCTAATTCTCTCCATACACAAAGAGAGATGCAAGCCTTGTGTATTGAGTTAGGTATTTGAAGAAGGTATTCAAAATTTTATCTGTAACACCAGTCACATATGATTTTTTTTAAAATTTGATATGATTCACAATATAACATGAACACTTTTCTTAAATAAAAAAAAGATATTTATTAAAGAGTGCAAAAGGAAAAAAGAATCATGATAGAGCTCTAAGTAAGCATTAAAAATTTTAATGGAAAACTGAAAATTAAATTATTAATCCTGCTTTATTATAATATTTATTGCATGTTCCTGAACTGCTTTTTTTTCAATCTGATTGAATATAGTTCATATTAAAACCTCTTCTGATTTTGTGATATGTGGACTTACATTTAACTGCTTTTCTTAAAACTATGTTATACATCTTGTGCCATTTTCCCCATTTGCCCAGAACTTTGTCTTTTTCACATAAAATTGTGAATTTATTTCCATAAGGTCTTGTGAAATGAACAGAGTATTATTCCCAATGTAGTAAATAAGGTTTGTTGCCCTTGATTGATTAAATTCAAGAGTTTCTAGAAATCCTCAGTGTCCAGTATAAAAAAAATGCAGGATCTCATTTTGCAGTGTTTATATTGAATTTTATACATTCAAAGCAGAATTTCTGTTGACTGCATTTGCACTTCTATAAATCAGACCCTACAGACTCAAGTTAGACAGCTAGAAAATGAGAAATGTTTAGTTGGTACTGTTCTCTGAGTTTCATTGTCTTAAGTACAGTCAGAGAATTGTATTCCCATGCAAGTTCTCTGCTGTCTGGGTCACCAAATAACTGCTTTAACTAGAAGACTCTTCTTGCTTTTTATGCAGAATTTCAAAGGTGGAAAATTTAGGTCCACTCTGGGGATCACACAAAGTAATACAAAACAACTAGAGGCACCTGTGGGTCGTCATCCATTGTGAAAATTAGCATGCTAGGCAGATGTGACAGATGCACATTCACTTAATGAGTTTCACAGGTATTTGCTTACAGGGGAAGGCAATCTCTGTGTTAAAGATGGCCAAAACCTCTTAGGAATTATGCAGAAATCTTAGGACAATTCTGTGCAAACTGAATAATTTCAAAATTTAAGCAGATTTTCATGGGGAATTGAAGATATTTCATCACTTAAATTTCTCTATCAAAACAGGCTCTGTTTAAAAAGAAAAGGAACCTGTTAATAGAATGATGTAATTGTTTCATGGCTTTCTTTGGAAAAGCTGTATTGCTTAGGCTTTCCATTTAGGAGGAGAGCGTTTTTGTTGTTTTTAATAGCCTGAGATAACATGCATTCCAAATGTCAATCAGATTATTTTTTGTTAAACTTTAACCAAGTACAAATATCTAGAGATCTAAATTTTTGTTGTACCCTAATGATAACGTATTGCTGATGTGTTCCTTCCATGCTGCAAAGTTGGATGACTCTCGGCATTAAATTAGGAGAGATGATTGGCAGTGCACAGCTTCCAGCCACCATGGCAAGCAGTTTCTAGCTCTTTCTTGAAGTTGTTAGGAAAGGCTTGATTACAGCTCCAAGTGGCAGCTTATAAAGTTTCTGTTTCTGTCATTTCCAGTATTTTCTTGGGTAGTATGTCTGGAGTGAAGAAATTTCAAAGACAATACAGGTCTTTCATAAAAGCTACAAGAAAGTGCAAATGAAAACCTAGGACAGTGGCAAGAGGTCATATACATATTGATTTTAGTTTAATTTAGATCTTCTTACTGGTCTACATATCCCATCGAAGGAATTAAATCTCAGTATGGAAACTTAGCCTGCATTCTTTATCAAGTTTAGGGAAAAAAACACTGACAGAGCTCTTCTTCATATCTTAATTAATAATAGAAAGTGACTGTTAATATGAGAGATTTTCAATACAAAAATAGAAAATTATGGTGATTCACCCACTGAAAATATCTGGGGACATAATTTGCTGCAAATTTGAAATATCAGGTGGCTCCCAGCTTTTGCTTGGATGAAGTAACACCATGAAAAATAAATAACATTACCATTTTATCTTATCTTTTCTGCTGTATTGAATTTTACATACTGAAACACAAGTATTCTTCACTTCAGATGCTCTTTGTTAGAATGCAACGGCAACCTAGTCAAATAAGACTTTGTTACTCTAGGACAGAAAATATACAGGATGTTACTCAGGTTCTATCTGTTGCCATTTTATTGTCATATTATATTCATGGACATTTATTTATAATATGAGGATATATTATTTGGAGTAGAGCACTGACAACAATCAATATCAAACTGTAACTTTCTGGTCTAGAAATGGCTTTTATTTTTATGTTGTGCTTTAAAATATTAGGGTCTTTAGCTTGATTCAAACATTGTGGCGTAATGTGGTACAAACGTGATAATAACAGCCACTACCTACTGAAGTTAAGTCTGGTGGAATATTCCTTTTCTTGTGGCTTCTGGGAAGAATCAAAAATGGGTCTTCAGGTCTGAAAAACAGAAGAAATAAAAATAATACAGGCAAGCTGTAATAAAAATATTGTAAAGCTCTTTCATGAAATAGATGTCATTACTTGCCAAGGTCTTCACAATTAGAGAGAGTCTTAATTTTAAAAGATAGCTCCTTTTCAATATTCTGGAATAAATTAAGATCATCTCTGCTGTTTTTTCACTCTAATTGGATGCAGAACAAAAATTTTTGTCAATCCTGCTGACACCTGTACTAAATTCCTTTCTAGCTTTGAATCTGCTTTCAGATATCATTCAGAATATTAATGATGATTTTTATAGCCTTGCATAGTCTGAGATTTGAATTCTAAAAGCTTATTGTCCTTCTTGCTCTCAGTTACTAAGCCGGAAGGTTAGGTCTAGCATGCTCTTAAATATTTGTGTAGTTTTAATATGTTCATTATTCTAGAATTATCTCTTATTAATTGCCTATGTAGAATAGCCATACACACACACACATTTATATATAGAGATATATACACTCTCTATATATGCCATTCAAACAAAAGCAACAACAAAATGGATATGCAAGGCAGTGCAGTGGGTTGACCTTGGCTGGATGCCAGGTGCCCACAAATCCACTCTATCATTCCCCTTCCCAGAGGGAGAGGGTAGAGAAAATAAGATGGAAAACATCTCATAGGTCGAGATAAGGCAGTTTACTAAAGCAAAAAATTTGAAAGTTAGCACATGCATAAGCAAAGGGGAAAGAAAGTTTATCTGTACCTCCCATCAGTGAGGGGTGTTCCGCCACTTTCCAGAAAGCAGGGCTTCAGCATGCAGACCTGTTGCTATGGAAGGCAAACGTTGTAGGATAAAAAATGCCCCTGGTTTCTCATTCTTTCCTTAACTTTTATATCTGAGCTGACGTTGTATGGTATGGAATACCCCTTTGGTTAGTTTGGGTCATCTAGGCAGGTTGTGTCCCCTCCTAGGATCCTGCCCACTCCCAGCCCCGTGATGTGGGTGGAATGTTGGAGAGACAGTGCTGATGCTGTGTCACCAACACCTTTCCAGCTGCCAGTGCAAAGCACAGCCCTGTGAGCGCTGCTGTGGGGAAATGAAATCCAGCTCAGCCAGACCCAATACAGGCAGTAATGCTAAAAATAAACCCAACCAAAAAGCAGTTTTTCATAGAGCACCTTTCACTTGGGAGAGCAATATAAACTTTGGTTTAAGAGCTGTTCTGCTGTAGGTTTCCCCGTTTAGAGACTTTGTTGATATAGTCATACTGTCAACCCATTCCTTACCTAGACAGGCTTTCTCATCTCTAGAATCTGACAATCAGGGTAGATTGTGTGTTAATAAGCGAGTGTAACTATTCAAATCAAGATATTCACTTACCCACATCTTGTCTCCTAAAATTCCCTGGTAAGGACTTAGAGACACCCTCATGACCTAAAGTTTTACTTGTGTAGTCAGACTTTGAGTCATGCAGTACAGCTCAGGTGTTCAGTGGTTTGTTTCTTTTGTTTTTTCCTATGGTCCCACTACTGCTCTGTAATAAAAAAAAAAGAAATGTACTTATAAGAGTAAGTTCATGTTCCTGTATTTATCAGCCCTATCTACATGTATTTTACCTGATTCTCTTTGTGTTCTCTGTACTTGTTACGATGAATGCCTTATGCAAATCAGGAATTTCTAATCTCTCTACTTCACCTGGAAAGAGCAAAGAGACATTTCAGAATTCTCATAATTAGTAATTTCAAACTTCATAAATGGGCACATTTCTATTTTTACACAAATCATACTTAGCTTTCTGGAATTTACCCACCCAGAATGTGTTCCTGAGGGTAAGCACTATCTGTGCAGGATCCAGGCAGCCACTGACTTTTGCACAGCTAACCTAAATACCCACAGTGCTTTTAATATATCTTTGTAAAAGAAAGGTTCTGGGGAAATTTTTCATTTTCACTCCTTTGCTATGAATTAAGAAAAGGTTTTCCCCACTAAATATTATGGTACTCCATCCTGATGCAATCTCTTGAACTTTATGTTCTACACCATTAATAAGACACTACAGGGGTGAGACACTGTAAAACAGTGTGAGAATACTGGTGCCTGCTGATCCCAAAATGTTGGCAGAGCTGTGCTAGTGAGCACACAGCTGCCCTGGCAGTGAGCATAGATCTGTGCACAGTAGAGGAGGATGTTTTGTGCATGAGATTGGAGATCAGTATGGTGTGGGAGCTAACAGGAGATTCTGTGGCTGATGGTGGGGTTATCATTGAATGGACACTCTGGGGGTGGTTAAGCTGGAAGGATGCAGAAGCCAAAGCTCAGGAAAATGGTGGTACAGGAAAGATTAGTACTAGCTACTCTGTTGAAAAAGTCAACAAGGGGAAGAACAAAACATCATCCACTGCCAAGAGGTGGCTTACATGCACCATTAGAATGACTCAGTACTGTGTGTCCAGAGTCCAGGAAGGGAGCAGGAGCAACATCCACCTATGGAGAGCGAGTGTGTTAATGGAGCTGGAATTCCCTTCTCTGCCCTAGGGATGTGCCCCAATGAAAGTTTTTTCTCCCATGCATTTTTACAGTACAAACATGGATAAGGACAGTTTTGCTACTGGTAGCAATTGAAGTCGTGACTAACTACTCCACTGCACACAAATTACGTGCCAGCTTTTACTCACTCTTTTTTTTTATTTCTATGAAAACATTGGAATGATCTTAAACTTAATGCAGTGTAAGTCCATACGAAGTAAATTCCCTTTTCAAATTGTTCTGAGAAAAGTCCGAACTGGTCTAATAAGATACTAGAATCCTGTCTTAGAGTCACACCAACAGCTACATACGGTGTGACTTTTTATTTTAAATATGCTTCAGTGCATTTCTAGAATTAACAACCTCCTTTTAACAGTATAGACTGCTGTTAGGTATAACAATATTCCTACTTAATACAGAGCTGCTTGAGCAAGCAGCCACCCCATTAATGGAGCACACACATTACTGTCAGAAGTGGAATGGAGTGTGCTTTATTTGAGACAGAAGTTTGGGGAATGCTGACTGGCCTACATTTTTTCATAGAAAACAGTAAAAAGGCTACTGTACTAATTTGTCTAAGGGCTACACAAACCTCATTAGAAATTTTCAGTCCCACAAGGGCACAAAACTGTACCTGGAAATAGCTATTTAAATATTCATTTCTACCCTGAAAAAAAGGGAAAGAAAAAAAAAAATCTAATTTTGTAAAAGCTTTCACATCTATGGAAAAAAAGATGGTCATAAATTTATGAATTACTGGTCTGTGGTTACTTCACCATGTCTTTTAACCTCAGCCTCTCAGTAGTATTGAATTAATAAATGTGAGTTTGAAACAATTGATGTGCTTTACTTGTGAGGCTGAGTTTTTCTTTGTGAATTACGTGTAACATAAACAATACTTAATTTAAGAAGTGAAAAGTTGTCACTTTAATCACTGTAGGAGTTGTTTTTCCTTTTGAATAAGAACAGCTTTGATATGTAATAATGGCTATCCATAAGTTGCTGAATTTTGTCTTCATTCGAATTGTTTCTTACAGGTGTTAAAATAACCATGACTAGTTTTCCTTTTCTTTTTTTCCAATTTCTCTCTTGTGATGCAGACTGAACTGAGAAACTGGAAAAAAACCTGTGCTTTTCTAGTCCTTTCCTATTATTTGCCAACAGCAAGTTCTTTTTTTCTGGTAATATTAAAAAATAATAGAGAAAAGCATGTTATTTGATACTGAATGCTGTCAGGTAAAATCGAGTAGCAGCTGCCAGACTCATGTCTTGTACTAGTAAGTAATCATACAGTGTAATTCAGCCACTAGAGTTAAAAATGCAGGTAGCAATAGTATTGGTCTTGGTTTAATACTTCTATGACTACATTCTCAGCATTTAATATAACTCACTATTAAATCATTCACTATCATCAGCCTATTTCCCCCCCTTCTTTCTTTTCCTTCCAGGGTATTTACTCTTTCTGTAATGACAAAAGTAAAAGGTAAGATATGCCTCCATTTCTCTTTTTGTAATAATACCAAGGCAATTTGCATTATGTTTTAGCTTGGGAGGTTTGTCTCCCAAGCTCTCAGTTTAAATTTGACCTCAGGCTTAATGGGGCTCACATAACTGTGGGAACAATGACCACAGGAGGTAAACAGTTTTTAACATTATTGTTCACGGTGCTGGTACCATTAGGGGTATCATCCTTAGATTGCAGTACTTCAAATGCTTTTGTTGAATGCTACATTTTTCATAGGTCATGCCATCCAAATGAGGAGTAAAAGGAATTTTCTTGGTCAACATTTTACTGACAAAAATCTAGAAGCCAGTCAGATCTGAGAAGGTTTTTTAATGTGTTGTAGTTATTTCACCTTGATGTTGGCATTATTCCTGGGGTACAGAGAAGCCTTCTACCTAATGAAGTGCTCTTTTATTATTACTTTCTTCTTCATCAACATCATCATCTTCTTTGTCATTTTCATAATCATCAATTATGGTTTGCAGATGTTAGTTAACACTTTTATAAAAACCAGTGTCCTTAAAGTGATCTTTCTTTCCTATCATTACATGTATTACTTTCCATTTGAACTGACTGGATTTAGAAAGGATTAGACATGATTCCAGTTTTTGTATAATAGCAAAATCTCAAAATTTGTTAAAATCTCTTATTGACATTTTAGTTTGTGTTTCTGGTCCAGTTGCTAGCTGAATTTAAAGTGCAGGATTACACACACTTGCATCAGAACACACTTGAAATTGCTGTGCATATTTTGAGAGGTTTTTTGAGTAAGCTACTTTCTTCCAAATAGATTTTTTACTTCCCTGAAAACCTTTAAGTTTTCTTCTCAGACATAGTCCTAGGAAGAACCAGGCTACAACCTCACTGGTAGCCAGAGCAATGCCAGGGCACTGGTGCAAGTCTGGAAACTGGACTGTCTTGTAGGTGTTTACTATGATTTTAGCACTTTAAATAATAGCTCTATACAAGGGTCAGCGGTTGAGAGGTCAGGTAATTTTCCCAGCTTGTGATTTAAACACTGGCACTTTCAGAGGTTAAGATACCTTTTTAAGTAGGCCACACACGTCCAGGCATCCTTCAGTTTGCCATTAAAGCTATAGCCTTTTTCTAGCACAAACACAAAAGTCTGGTAAAGTTTTTTTCTGCCCTTTCAGACATGGAAACTGGTTCCTGATTTACTTGCAACTTAGTAATAACAGTACGTCATATTATATGCTCTAAAATGGCAAGAGTTTAACTATCCTCTGAAAACATAGTTGTCTATTTTCTGCTCCCACACCCATGTGTGTTAAGGAAGGTTGAGTTGTTCTGTAAGACCCTGCATAAGCCTGAACTACCTAATCTCTGAGTGGCTCTGTTCAAGCCAAAAGAGCAGCTACTTTGTTGTGCACTGTAAATTGCAGCATGGACTAGAGCACACCCTCCTCTTCCTAGCTCTTACTAAAGCAGTGAAGGAACTGATCACACGAAAGAGCTTCAACTTGAAGAATTTTATAAATAATTAGGACAACTACATGTGTTCATGGATGTGCTGCAACCTTGATCTCTTAATAAATGATCCCAAAAGGTTTATACAAGCGAAAAATTGCTAATTTTTTTCCTCCTTCCTCTTCTCAACAGTGAACTCACAATGTCAATTCTCAGTTTGAAAATACTGGAATGATTAGTGCTACTAGCAACAAGAATAATGAGAACAAGATACTGAATAGAGCAGAGATTTTTTTGTGTGCAGCACCTTTGATAAATCTGACATAAAACAGGGCTCTTATTACTGTAGCAACTATTTTAAGAGAAAAGTTCTCCTGCTGAATTTCTCTTTTGGCTTTAAACGTAACAATAACCTCGCACATCCAGCAGAATTCACCTCTCAAAGCCACAGCCATGCTTTCTGCTTCCAGAAAATAATGCACTGAACTGTTCTCATGGACTTGGAAATCAATTAGAAGAACCTATTCTCAGGAAATATATATATTTATATATAAAAGCTACCAAGTTGCTCCTTTCCTGCTCCTTTGGAAAAGTGTTTCATTGGTTACACTCTGTTTCAGATACTATGACAGGCTGCATTTTCTTTTTTTTCAGTCGATCTATTTTTTTATATACTTCACTTTCATGTGGCACTCAAGTAGAATGCCATTGTAAAAGAGTACTTTTTCAAATAAGAACTTGGGTCATTAAATTTTGCAGAGAATTCCACACCACAGAACTCGAGTGTAATGAAAATCACTTGACTGCAGACATTCGGTGGCGATATTCATAGCTAGAGATGGACAGCAAATTAGGCCTGCTGTGTTACATGCATTGTCCTACTAGAGTGAGGCATATTAACTGAATTCAACTCTGCAGTCAATAGATGTCTTTCCTCCTCTTAAATGTATAACTCACTGGTGGGCAACAGAGGCAGCAGGAAGCAGAAGGGCAAATGGAAAAAGAATCTAATAATTATGCACAATACATTTTAAATGTTTATTATCTATGAACATTTGGTCATTCTGAATTTTAGGACTCAGCAGCTAATTTTGCAGTAAAAATAAGGTTTAGAGTTATCCTTAAAAGATATATGTATTGATTATGATGTTCAGAAAAATATAAGTAGTTATATCTATTTAAAAAACATTGCCATTAACAGGAGAACTAAAAATCTATGTTAGAATAATATTAAAGCAACAAAGCATAAGTGGCTGAAGATTATTATTTGCTTTTCACAATTAACGTAGAGAAGAAATAACTTAAATTCAGACTTTTTTTGTTCAATTACATTTAGTAACAAATGAAATTACATCTTAGAAGTTTCTAACAGAATATCTCAGTCATATATTTTCAAAATAAAGTATTTTAAATGTCTATTGGTTTATTGAGCAAATTTTCATGGCAGAGCAGACCTCACACTTCTTATATCAAAATGGCAGCCAGTCTCTTTCAAAGGTTGAGTTCTTTCTCCAAGAATACACAGCTTTTTATTTCTTATTGCTGCTACTTGAGTAGTTTCAAACCAGTTTCACAAAATCTCAGATGGTAACTTGGACAGTATCCTTCTATATTTATTATTGCGCAAAGCTGCAAGCAGACAAAAAGAAACAGCCATCAGAGACAGAGATAGGAAGCTCAGATATGAGAGAGAGTTTTTAAGAGTGCTCTGCAAAAGTCCGTTGTGAAGTTTATACCAATTTCCATCTTAAGTATATTATTCTACTAGTGGTCCTTTCACACTCCATTTACCCATCCCTCTTGCAGCTAAGTACCTTGTAAACCAGAGTGCAAACCCTCTGGGACACAGGGCTACCCTGTCAATTTGTGTGCTGCTCAGCATATTGGGAGCCATGCCTGGCCGGGACTTTCGGGTACTCCAGCAGTGGCCATCAGCACATTTTGATAAATAACACATTAAGGATTATTCAGTTATAACATTACAGACAGAATTTGTGTTATGATGTACTTTTGAGGTTGGTTTGCCCACAGAACCATTCTCCTAAAACTGTTTTCCTCTTTCCTTAGTGCATTTTTCCCTTTCTGTCAATATATTTCCTGTTGCAAGATACACATGAAAGTATATATGAATATATGAAATCAACGAAAGTACTCATTTCATATATTTGGCTGCTTTTCAGTGAACAAATAAATAAGAATAATTTTCAAGCCTGGCTACTTGTACTATAAAACTAGATTTTAAGGTGATGCCATTTATGTAACATACCCAGGATGAAAAATATTCATCTTAAATTAAAATCCAGGTAAAGGCATACTTTTAAAAGGGAAATATTTTACACTTATCAGGTTCTGGAGGAATGTTCAGAGCCACAGATAAAAAAGCAAGATCTTTATTAGTCTAATTTCTTTCATGAGTTCCATTTTATAGCATTTAATAATTTAAGTAGTGAAGGATCCTTTCACCATTCAGTTTACAAAACGGATGGTTGTCTCAGAAAGAATTAGGGAGAGGGGAAAGCATGACTCTACGTGGATTGGTCAATTTTTTATAGAAATTGAGTAAAACATGATTGTCATTTAGCAGAAATTGCATAATGTTGTTTGGTGGCATAAATGCCACTAAATTAAGGATATAATTAGTCAGATAATTTGAGATATTAAGTATAAAGCTGAAACCTATTTTGCTAGCGTGTCTTTAGGAATGTTAGCTTATTCAGGACATACAGTCATTTGCAAGGTCACTTTGGTTCTTGAAGGCTTTTGAGCTCTCTTCTACAGACGTGAATATGCTGCAATTCAACATGCCCTGGGAACCTCACAGTGTTCCATCAGCAAGTGGGGAAGGGATTCAAGATGTACTCCTAAAAAATAGGGGTTTGTTAGCCCCTTTTTCATCTTGGCTTCATCTCTTGTGAAATGCAGACACTTCTATCTGACTTGTCATATTAATATAAACCCACTTCATAAATATACTTGAAGTACAGGTCTGTCAAGGCAATATATTGCTTCAACTCTCACAGTATGAGCTATAAATAGTATGGAAGTTCAGCATACGAGACACAACATTAGACAAAGACTATTAATATTGACCTTAAATCTTATTGTTTGTTTCGGCTTTCTTAAGGTATGATTTTGATGTTCATGTTATTGCTGTTACTCTAGTGGTTTAACTACAATTGTGGAAATAAATATACTTATGAGCTACAACCACTGTTTCCAGCTTAGCATGGCAGTGTCATTTTTCTTCTGAAGCCAAGGTATGGTTGGTTGTCTTCTGCTGAGGTGCTAGAAACATTTATAATGAATGAAGACACATGTATGTCCTCAGTCTGTCTTCAAAAGTGATTGTACTGGGGCCCTCAAGCAGATGATGCACTGAGATAAATTGCTGTATATTAGGTTTTAGTGGCTTGAGAGCAGGGCAAAGCACCTGATAGCAGGATCAGCACGTGGCACTAACAGTAATTATGTGACTGAGCCAATTATTTTATCAGCTAAACGTGAGCAATTTTTTCTTATCTTGATGTCACACTGCTCCATGACAGGAAAACTAAGCTGAGTTTAAATCCCATCCATGTTCACAACATCACAGACTTCCTCCAGGATGATTCTTTCCCGCTGAGTGTGATGAATTACTTCAAAGTATTCAGAAATTAAGTTAGGTACATCCCAGACTCAGAAATGAGCTGCTTCTACATCACATTCAAGTTACACAGATTTGCTTGGTTGATGGTTGGACTCAATGATGTTAGAGCTCTTTTCCAACCTATATGATTCTATGATTCATGAAAAGTGTTGTTTTTCTAAGGTCAAACTAAAAAGTATTCATTGCCCTTCTTATTTAAAATCAGCCAGACTGCTGCAGCACCAGAGCACACTAAAACACCCAGCTGTGACCTAAACACTAGCATCTCAAGTGCAAAGGAAGAAAGAACAATTTCTACTTTGGCTTTTGATTTAAACAACTAGTATTGACATGGCAAGTACTATCCCCCTTCCTTCCTTACTTCATATCCCTTTTATCAGTGAGGGATTGAAATAGAGGAAGTATGCCCAGACCAAGAACAGCAATCCAGCTCTATCAGCATGATGTCTGCACAGATATATTAGCCTAGGAGTGCCACACAAATGTCAATGAATTACTTGTGGACACTTGCACCAGTGCCCCTGTGCTGTATGCACATACCAGCAGATTAAGCAGCACAAAGGGCGACCCACTGTCAGAGCAATCCTTTACTGTTTCTGCCTCAGGTCAAGTCTCCCAAACAAATCATAGGCACAGAGACAGACTAAAAGTTAGCTTCAGAGACACAAAATGGCCTCTCACACTGTTTATTTTACTATTAAAGGCATATTTGCACAAGCCTGTTTAATAATATACTGAGTACTTATGAGAATAAAATGGGAAGGATTCCCTCATTTTCTAATTTTGGGAATACTTCTTTAGCCATAAAACTGGACAAACCAATTTTCTTCCCTATGACTCTTATCTATTAATGCCATCTGTCAAAAAAGGAGAGTTCTGTTTGAATACCAACCATCAGAGATGTTGCTGTAGTTGCAAATTCTTTCCTGTTAGGTTATGAAAACTTTCATTGTAGAAGTCCTTTGAAGAGACTCATGTTATTGAGGTATATCAAGAAAATAACCTTACCAGCAGCAGTGTTGTCAGGGCTTGACATTGGATGTGAAACCAAAAGAGGTCAGGAAGTCAAAACTCAATTCACTGGGCTATAAGCAAATTCAATTCAACCACTTTGACACAGTGGTGGGTATAGAGATTGATCTGCTCTTGAAAGCTTTCAACCTGTGCATTTTAATGCCTCATACATGCAGTCAGACTCACTGGAGAATGAAGAAACTCTTACCTTTCTTATGAAGTGAACCACAGAGGGCCATACCATCAAGGACTAGCAAACAGCACAAGAGTTATTGGAAGTCTTGATATTTTTCCTTCTCTTCCAAATTACCTGAACTCTGGCTAAAATAGTTATAAATTCCAACCTTTCATCTCTACCTGAGGGCTTGTCGTTGATAATTCTTAGATATATGAAAGCTCCTATGGAACTTTTCTCTCTGGTTTCATCCTAAAGCTTACTTGTGACTAACCTGCTTTAGTAACCCCTTTTGTTAAAAGTGTTATTTTTTACCACGAAGAAAGAAAGATTGAAAAGGTAGTAATACATTCCCATAGAGATCTACATAAAGCTGTAGGACTATTGAATGAAACAGGGAACTCAAAGACTTCGGTTTATGCCTTTAAATGTGAAATTAAAGTAAATTTATAGGAACAGGTTTGCAGCTCATGACAAGACATCTGTTTTTCACAGTGGAAATCTGTTTAACTGGTAGAAGTCATTGCCTTAATACATTACTGAGTTCAAGAGCTTGGTAAGCTTTAAAACAACTAACCATTTACATGGATAATGAGAACACCTACTGTTATATTAGATAGAAAATAATGATTTTGTTCAGAATGGTAATAAATCTTCATGTTTTTATAGAGAAACGTATCATTAGCTGTCAAGCTATGATAAGTAAGAAACAATTTCCATACAGCCCAGTTATTTTAAAAGAAATGTCCATATAACTAGAATTTTGGTTTGTTAATGAATAAAATACTCTAAAAACAACAGAACCCCCAAGTATATCTGCAATGAGTCAAACATGAAAAACAATTGAATGTTTGGTGAAATGAAAAGAAAATGTGGTGTATCAAACAGAATCTTCAATTTTATTTGCAATAATATTTAAAATCAAATTGATTGAATAAGAATATTTAAAATAAAACAGTATTTAAAAAAATGTATATACACAAGCATCAACTTCTAAAGATCTGCCTCTGCGACTGACTGCTGAGGATGCCTCCAGGGCAGGTTGCTGGGTTCCTTCCTGAGACCAAGGCTGGCTGTTGTCACGTGTCCCTCCAATGGCACACAGGATTGCCAGGGCTGAGGCACCTACAAAGCAACCCAGGAGGCAGCTGAGGGATGAATGGTGGGATCAGTACCTGCAGGAGCTACTCTTACACAGCAGGTCATGCCTTATGTCATTGCATATTAAGCACCTTAAGCAGATCAGTGGGAAGTATCCTAAATATCCTTACTCATCTGTATCATTTATAGAACTTAGGGTTACTTTGGAAAAGCATGGAAAGAGATTTACAGATATCCACAGTGTTATTTCATGGCAGTGAACCTACACATTCATTTTGTAATGTCAGGTGTTTACTGTACTCACTGCTAAGTAACTATTACTTACTCACTCCAGCACTAGTTTTGTTTTAAAAAACTAGTGACTAGTACTTTTTGTTTTTTGTTTTTCTTTGTATCTTCGACCTCCATCATGCCTTCACCACAGTTTTGTCTGCATGAGAAAGCTGCAATGTGTAACATTTTTTAAATGCAATTATAGGATGTTCTGTTTATGGGTCATGGAACAATAAGTGAGTCTTTTTCAGTCAGATCAGTTGATACAATTTTTAGAGATGATATTCTGCCTGATTATAATCTGATTGGTCACCTGTAACCAGTGTCCACCACCACAAAGTTGTTTCCTGATTCCTCAGTTTCCTGTACTTGTCCTGGAACACCAGAGCACAAGCTCAGGACCAGGGTTTAGACATTTTAGCATAATAATTGCCTAGCCAGAGCTCAGTAAAGAGCATTAATTTAGCATTGTATTCCTGCTAAAGATTATGGACTAAAAGCAACCTAAATGTTAAATAATTGAAAGTTAAATAATTTCTTCAGCTGTGCATGAATTTTTTAATAATTCTTATTTTAATTGCTTTTTTTTGTCTTTTCTCTTTGATCATCTCAAAAATTGTGTGATTCATGAGAAGGATATTTATTAAACTCTCCATAGGAACATAAACCTGCAAAGGAGCGAGCTTGCTCTTCCGACATCTCTCTGAACCTTCTCCAGTTTGATATTCACATTTAACCATGGTCATCAAATAAATTAAATGTTATTGCATTGTGGAGTTTCTTCTTCTTCTTCTTCTTCTTCTTCTTCTTCTTCTTCTTCTTCTTCTTCTTCTTCTTCTTCTTCTTCTCATCATCATCATCATTATTTAAATATCAGGCAAAGGAAATTCTACATTGTTTGCTTAAACATATTTTTAGAGGAATTATATTGAGCTTTAAAAGGTTGAGAAATTTATATCCATCATTAGACTGTTCCTCAAGATGCAGTTAATTTTCTTTAAAAGGTGAACAAACCAAGCTCATTAGCATTTTAGTGAAATTAAGAAGAAAGGTCTAAGAACTTGATGGTATTCTAATGTAAAATAGCCATTTAAAGGAGAAAAAAAAAGTGTTAGAAGAAAAATTAGTACAGATTCAGAAATTCAAAAGTGGCACTGGAAAGGATCTATGCTTCATTGTGCATGATGTACCAAATACCTTTTTGATAAACTGCTTTATAATTGGGTTTGAGACCAGGAGTCAGAACAATTAAAAAAAAATTAAACTAAACAAATAACAACCCAAATCCCCCACAGCTATTAAGTGTCACACTTTTGAAATAAAGTGCTTGAAATACATTTTTTTAAAATCACAACTACTTCAAATAAAACTCCAGTTTAGCAATGGCTATATGCATAGTCCAAATCAAATATTCAGGAAAGCACATTGGGAGAAATGCTTACATTTCCTTATATTCAAAGACAAACAACAATGTATATGTGTTTTATTTGTTTATCTGTTTGTTGAATTTTATAGATGGTTTAATTTCACAGATGAACTAAGAAGTGAAACAAAACATTACACTTTCACTTTTAGACATTTTTCTAGAATTTTTTTTTTTTCCCAGACAGGAGAAATGAAAAAAATTCTAGGTTTGTATGACCAAAACTTGTAAATTCAGCATTTCTTTCGCCACAGAGGTAATTTTCAACCCATTGGTTAAGAAATTTTTCAGAGATGTTCAGAAGCAGGGAATACTTTCCTTACCTTTTACAAATCATGCCTCACCTGCTCATGGTTGTAGCCTGAGTTGGCTTGTTTCACGTTTCCAAACACTGTTCTTTCTTCTAACTCAGCTTAAATTCAATATTAACTTCAGGCAACTCAAAGATACATTTGTTTTAGAAAATAGTCATTGTAAAATATTTGTTCAGACACAATGCTGAGCCCCCAGGGTTCAAACGGAGCTGAAGACAATGCAAGAAATACAGACAACATTAGGAACTCACTCTGCTGTGTTAGAGAAGCACCCAAATATATATTAATGGTTACTATGGAGATATATTCCAAAAGACCTGACTGGTCTGATGTAGTTTAAGCCTTCCTTTATTCTCACTAAAGGCAACAGAAACTTTTTAATCAGCTCTTTTCAAGAGGTATTTCAGAAATTCCCCTTTTAAAATGGAAATCTAAATATATATGCCAGATGACTTCTCTTGGCTGACAAAAGGTGTGGTACTGCAGAGGACTTTCTTGAACAGTTGGCTTCAGACTCAAAACATTCTTTTTTGTCCTGCACTGAACCTTTGTTTGGGCTCTTAAATGGCAACTGCTAGAGAACACCAGCAGTCTGGGCAGTCAGAAGGTCTGATTTATTTCAGCCTGTTCCCTTTAACTGTGGCACTTGTCTAGAAATAATTTTCAAAACATTCTCCTTCCAACTTTCTTTTCTTTTTAGTTTTTTAAGCAGAGACTGCCAGTTTTCATATTCAAAGAAATCTGACCTGACTGAAGATTTATATGTTGATATGAAGACACATATATTCACAAACTTTTATGTTCTGCAGTAATTTTAAACATAGCTAACAAAACAATCTGGACACAATTGACTCAGGTTCCTCTGGGAAAAAAAAAATAATAATTTGCAAGGTTTACTTCGTTGCAAATTCGTATGTACAAAATAATGTTAAAATAAAAATAGGAAAAAACAATGATCTCTCTTTCAGGATATCAAAAGCAAAATCCACAGAATGAAATAAAAAGAAGAAAAAATAGCTTCTGAAGGTGTGTAATGAAATGTTACAGATAGGGAATTGCAACAAAAAGCTAACGGATATAAATCTAGTACGAATCAATTCTCCTTCCCAGTCATATTAAACCTTAATAAGAGAGTTTTAATAGGCTCATACCTTCCTGCCAATTTCAGAAAAGACTTCTACTGATCAATAGCATTTTTTTTAAAGAAGACAGCAAAGTGAGGGGGAGATGATGGTAACTGCAGACACACTTTTTCTCAGAAGACGTCTGAATAATGGTATAAAACTGTGAAACACAGAGGCAATATACCAGATAACCATCAGTCCTGTCTGTCACTCATGAAGCTTTCATTTCCAATCTACCATTTTGTCTGTTTTCCTATTTAGTGCCTTAAAGAACACAGACTAGTTCCTACCGTTTGGAACAATGTTTTCTTGATTTTGGGATAGCAAACTTCCTACAGATATTGCCTCAGAAGAAACTTCAGCAGTATTGAGATATAGAGACAGGACCCTGGACACAGTACACTACAGAGCATATTCCCTACCGTGAGAAACCTTTTTGTCTCAAATCCAGGCAACAGACTGAGACCCTGCGAGTCCTACTTTTATGCCTGGCTTTCAGAAACAAGCTTATATTGCTTCTGGTTCTGCTGTTCCAGCCCTTGAGATCTCTGTTTACATGGAAAACCTTGTGCCTTTAAAACAGCTTTTCTTGATTTCTTTTTCAAAAGGGTTTCCTTTAAAACATTTGTTGTTGTTATTTATTTCTCAGATCATGCCTCAAAAACTTTGTGATCTAAATAGAGAAATAATTTTATGAGCTTCAATTGCTACTCTCCAGCCAGCTCCCATGGCTTTCAGCAGTGAGTTTTCTTTTTTTCATCATCCAGTATTTCCTTTTGTTTCTCTTCCCACCACAAAATTGCACCATTACTCATTATTAGCTCATTGAATTCACAGCTGTACCTGTAAATAAAAGAGGGCAGGGAGCGTTCCCTGCCAGAGAGGTGACTGTTCCGTGTCATTAAAATCCTTTATATCCAGAACAAGGTGGCCATACCTGGGCTCTTTATTAAAAGTGATTGCTGGGCTAGGAGACTGGGACAGTGCTAGTTGAAACCAGGCCAAAATGAGGTAAGGACCTCCATGAATGGTCAAGTTCTGGGGCCCAGGCCAGGACACTGTTTAGATTACAGCCTCCTGTTCACATGAGAATGGTAGTAGGGTTTGGGGCTGTGATTTAGGTTTGGGGGCTTTTTGGTTGGTGGGTTTTCATGGTTGTTTCCCCTTTTTTTTTCTCCCCCTCTCTTTTTTGGTCTTAATGATAATTTGTTTCCTTTTTGTTATCAGTTTATTGATGAGTTCAGGAAAAGTGAAATACTAGGGCTCCCCAGGAGCCAGCCACCACTTTCTGCCCTTGCTGGGAGAGAGGGTGCTGCCACCTCTGCACATTCAGGGATTATAGCCAAAGAAGAAGGAAAGCACAGATCAAAATAAAGCTTATAAAATCCCTAAATTGGGATGGTTCTTCTTTCCAGGACTAGGATTCATTCAGGGATTTTCTGTAATGGGTTGTGCAAAACCTGGGGAACATTCTTGTGTTTTTCTAAGATTTTGCATTGCCTACAGACTGCAAAACTGGCAGCAAGCACACTTGCTGTGTCCAGGGCTGGCCAGCCACAACCCATCTTAGTCTCCAGAGAACCTAGTAGAAATTGATTTCAAGATCACATAGCCCAATTTTTAAAGACTGTACCAATCATAGTGTCATAGAATTGTTTGAGTTGGAAGGGACTGACTTTAAGATTATCTAGTTCCAACCCCCTGCCATGGGCAGGGGCACTTTTGACTACACCAGGTTGCTCAAAGCCCCATCCAGTGGCCTTGAACACTTCCAGGGATGAGGCATCCACAGCTTCTCTAAAACTTCTCTGGGCAACCGAAGTTGCCCAGTTTGACCTGAAGATGCTCATGTTTCTCCTAAACTGAAGCTAGCTCACATCCTGACTACCTTAGAGTTGGAGGAACTCAGATTTGCCTTCACTTGCTCATGTTATCATGTATTTTCAAGTGGTTAGCCCAGGATGCCCCCAGCCAGTGGCTGGCTCTGAGAGGTCCAAGTTCATGGTATATATACCCAAAACAATGCTTTGAAGTGCCTTGCATTAAAAACCTGTGAAATTCTAATACTTAGTAGTTGTCAGGCAGTAGTTGTATGCTAAAAGAAGAGCTATGGTTGAACTAAATAACACTTTGAGGGACGTTGAGTATTTGAGTACATCTGACTCAGGTATGTGCTGAACATTTGAAGCTTTCCTGCTGGCAGATGTTTATTTTTTCTAAGTTTTTTTAAATTTAAAATTAATATTTGGTACCTGTTTGTCTGTATAGTGTTTCTGTTGTTGCGGCATAGTGGTTTGATGACTGTGACATAATAGTTTATAAAAGAACACAGTGTAGATATTTGTAAATAAAAAAAGGCAAACAAACAAAACAAACAAAAATTTATTCTAAAGACTATATACAGTTGTTTCTGCAATGAGAAGCAGATTGTGGGATTCGTAGAGGAAAGTGACATGATAAAATATGACAATATGATCATTCATGTATTTTCTTCAAAATTATTTGAATGAGGAATGAGCAGCAATATACCCCAAAAGCCTAAAAAAGAATGTGTTGTTGGAAAGACCAAAGAGGTTGAAGGTGCCATCAGTGCCTCTTTTTCTGTGACACTGTGTTTATTGCAGGTAACATAACCCTTTGTTGTGTGTGCCGTGTGCAACACACAGACATCACTTTTTCTTTTATAATATGTAGCATGAGGCAAATACAAATGAAACTAAAATACAAGGCATGAATGAGTGCATAAACAGAAATGCCTTACAGTTTATTTTGAAACAGCTGCATACAATAGCACTGGAACTATCTTTTTTAAAAATTACCTAACCTTTTTCATTGACTTCATGTCTTGATAAACCAAGTTTCATATCTTTACACGTTGTATGTCTTTCAAGTTTTAGAGCAACCTAAAGGTGTGCCTTTAACACTATCCTCCAAAATATTGTCATAGCCCTCTGGTCCGGATGAGCAAATGACCAGATGCATGAAAACATGGTTGGATGTTTGGGCTTCAAGAGTAGTGGTTAAAGGATTAAATCTAAACACAGAAACTAGTGGTATAACACTAGGTTTTGATATTGGATAGAGCACTTTCACCGATTAATCCCCAGGTCTAAATATTCTTTTTCAAATTTTCCGGACATAACCTTTATTTAAAATTATGTATGTGTGTTTTTGTTCCTGAAAACTGTTCAGAAAAATCTATAAACAGAGATTTCTCTCCCTGAAAGATCATACTTTAATATGAGAGACCCGCAGGCAAAGTAACTTTTTGCAACTCTGTGTTCTTACTGTGAACTCCAAGTCAACAGTATTTACTCAAGCTGCAAGGCACACATTGTAATTTATTGCTTAAGTGATTTAGCAATGTGTTTATATCCTGTCTTTGTCTAGTTTAGTAGGTACAAGAACAGTTAGTAATTATTGCTATTTAAAGATTAGTAGCTGATGGATGATGATGGTATTTTAGTAAATTGCTTCTTTACAATAGAGTGATGGTGTTGGGATTTTTGTTCCTCAGCTATACAGGATTTGTTTTCATTGGAAATGTGGACTGTATTAACTGTCCTGGAAAGAATGAGCAGTTGTCCCAGTGTGGGTATGGATGAAGTCATATTTATCAGATGACGATTAGGGCAGATACAGCTATTTCCATAAGGGATACACTATTTAAAAGTAACTTCTGTATCAGTGGAACTGCACCCATTGTACATTTGTGTCCAAGCTATTCTTATTAATGCTGGAATCCGGGATCATAAGATAATTCAGGTTGGAAGGGACCTCAGGAAGCTTCTGGCTCAACCTCATGCTCAAAGCAGAGACAACTCTAAGGTTATTTAAGGCTTAGTCTAGTTGGATCTTGAAAATTTCCAAAGATTGAGACAGCCCCTAACTCTCAGGGTAACCTGTTCCACTGCATGACCTTCTCATCAGCTACTTATATAAACACTCTCTCTCATTCTTCTCCTTTCCCCCTGCCCTGTCCTAATTGCCATCCTTCCTTCCTCCCTTCCTTCCTTCCTTCCTTCCTTCCTTCCTTCCTCCCTCCCTCCC
>VWZT01009987.1:322610-367071 GCA_013397055.1 Pachycephala philippinensis
TAAAAATATTTTTTTAAAATAAGTAATTAATTTTTCCCAATAACCTGTCACTGCTACATCTTCATCAATGTTTCCTTGTATATAACAATAACAACACAGCCATGCTTCTCCTATCTATCAGATATATCAATATACATATTATGTATATTGGCTTTCAAATTATTGCATTCATTTAAAAATCTGTCACTTTTGTGGAAATTTGAAAACACAGCATTGTGAACAATTGTCAACATTGAAATTAATTTTTCTTCCTGCTTTTCTGCATAGATTTTTGAGATTTTAATCTCGTGGCCAAACTTTGTCATAAATAGTAACTGAAATAATACTGCAGATTTTCCCTAACTGTGTATGGGCTGCACCGTTGCAAACAGTAATGTGAGAACTAAATTAAGTTTAACACTATCAGAGCCCAAGCATCATAATTTTGGCATCTCTTGCAAGTGGTTTTGGCACATTTTTGGCCTGGGCCATCAGCCATGCTTCCATGGACTACATGGGCATGTTTCTGGAGATATTACAAGCAACTGTGGATTGGGTTTGCTTAGCAAGGTTTTGGTAGAGAGGCACTACAGGGGTGGCTTCTGTGAGAGGCACTACAGGGGTGGCTTCTGTGAGAAGCTGCCAGAAGCTTCCGTCATGTCTAACAGAGCCAATCCCAGGGGGCTCCAAGTGGGATCTGCTGCTGGCCAAGGCTGAACCCATCAGTGAGGGTGGTAGCACCTTTAGGATAAAATAGTTAAGGGGGAAAATCTGCTGCAGAACAGCAGAGGAGTGAGAATATGTGAGAGCAACAACCCTGCAGATGTCAAGGTCAGTGAAGAAGGAGGAGGAAATTGTGCTCCAGGTGCTGGAGCAGAGATTTATTCCTCTGCAGCCCATGGTGCAGCCATGGTGATGCAGCTCTGCCCCTGGATGGGGGTCCGCAGTGAAGCAGAGATCCACCTGTAGCACATGGAGGACCCCATGCTGGAGCCCATTCCCCATTCCCCTGCATTAAAGGGGATGGAGGAGGGAAAGTAGAGAAAATGAGCAGTGAAGAAGATGGGTGCGGCAAGGGGAAGTGTTTTAAGATTTGTTCTTGTTTTTCTTTACCCTACTCTGAATTGATTGGCAATAAATTGAATTAATTTCCTCAAGTCAAATCTGTTTATTCTATTATAGTATTTGTTGAGTTATCTCTCCTTGCTCTTACCTCAACCTTTGAACATTCTATCATATTTTCTCTTTCTTGCCCAATTGAGAGGGGAGTGATAGCATGGTTTGGTGGCCACCTGGCATCCAGAAAAAGTCAACTACCACACAAATGATTAATTTTCAATGGATATTTTGAAATCTGTCATCTTATTTTAGAAGGTAAGAGCGTCTGTCCATGGACATCTATTTTACAGACAGGACCAGAGCTTGCCTGCTATCTTCAAACTCAAAGTGACACAAAAAGTGCTTGATGTGTTGACATCATTTAGAACCTTAGGTTATCAAAAGAGAGAGTAATGTGTATTCCTCCCACCTTCATTATCGTATGGAAGGCCCACAGAGAATTATTTTTCTGATTGATTGATGATGTTTCCTTGTGTTCCTTCAGCCACAATGCATAAGGCATTCACATTAATGCAGGCTGTGTGCACACAGTATTCTAACGCCTTGCTCAACTCCTTTTGCTTTTTTATTTTTCATAAAATAATATCTCTGGAAGCTTATCTTGGTTGAAAATCACTGATCTATCAAACATAAGGCTAATTGATAAATTAATTTTTAAAATTTTGAATGGTACTGAAAGCGCTGTGCTATTTTTACCAGGGCTTACACTTGTTTCCAAAAATGTTTGGAGGTCTTCCTTTTCCTTAGTAATAAAATTTACTAATTTGATTAAACATATTTTCTGTCATACCCTCCAAAGTATCGAAACTTCGAAAGTACAGGGTTGGATTCACAAGAATCAATTTCATTTTAATTGAATGAGAAAATTAAATAAAACAAGATTTCTGCAGTTATAACTTCATTCAGTACCTACAAATACATGCACATGTATTGTGAATCTGCACACATACCTACCTGCCTACAGGTGTGCACATGCAATGCATGGAGAGAGGTCAGATTCCTTCTCTGGAAATGCCAAAGAGTTTTTGATAAACTGATCAACTCTGCCTGGGGACCTAACAATATCTGTGGAAGCATCTTGTTCAGAAAATGCTAATAAACCAGAGTTTGTGATGGCTGAATTTGAAAAACACCCCTAATTACACTGAAACTAGGAAGGTTATTCCAGTGTAAACCTGCAGGGAATGAGACTCAAATTCATATTTTGAGGTAATTTTAATTGACATTTCTAGCATGGCAGGTAATAGTTCAGGTCCAACTAGTTTAATTGGGTCTTTCATAGGAACTGTCAATACATTATGTCACTCTGGATGTGTTTTATATTAAAGAGCAATGTGCTTTTCTTATTTTAATGCAGCACGTAGGCAGCCTTCTAAACTCGTGAGTAATTCCTGTTACATTCAGTAGAAGCTATTTATCTCACAGAAGTGAAAAACAGGACTCTCTTTATCTGTTTCAGCCCTCATAACTAAGTTCAAATTTGCTATTGGTAGCAAAGGTCAATACGGAGTGTGTCAGAGGACACAAAGCACTTTGATTTTCCTAGCTAGGAGCATAGACATTCCTGCAAATAAAGAATTCATTAGTGCCACCTATTTGTGAGACTCTAAAACTGCAGATAATCCCTGCAAAACTGCATCCAGTTAATAAGAAAATATGTCTACCTCTGCCAACTCAGGTGAAAGAACAAGACATATAGGCCAGACCTCAAAGACTGCAAGGAATTTCTTTCAATTCTGTGTTGTTCAAAGTGCAACACATAAATATTTATATGTACAATATACACAAATATAAGTGGAAATTATATTTATTGATGCAATTTAAAAGTATATACTTATATAAGTATATAAGATTTCCACCTACAGCTTTATATACATCTCTTCATTTCCAGAAACCCTGGTGCAAGAATGCCAGACAGGACAAGCCATTGGAGTTATGGAAATGTATTGATACGTAAAAAGTAGGGATTTCCAAGGAAAGCTATATACTAAAGAATAAGTTGGGAAAACATTTTAGAAAATAAGTTTTTTTCCTCTTCTTTACCAGTTATCCAATACTGTATTAGATGAAGGATTATGCAAAATGTGATGAGTGAAAGAAATCCAAGAAAAACCCTTGGAATATTGTTAATGCCCTTGCCTCACCGCATTGTTGAAGCAGTGGATATTGCTCAAACTAATGGGTATTTTTTCTTTTGCTAGTTAAAGTCCAGCTTTCTGGAGAACTTTTTTGATTATGTTATCTTCATTTCATTCTGAAATTAGACACCATATTTTCAAGTTCCTAAAGAGAGCTAAAGCTTTGAGTGACAGGAGGGAGGTTTATCATTAATACAGGGTAAATTCATGTTGACATACAGCTTTAAACTCCATCGGGACATCTGTAGCCTGAGGTATAAGACCTGGAAGCGTAATTGTTGTATAAGTATTTGTACATATGAAGCATTTTTAAATATGTTTGCCTGACTGCAAACAGGCACAGAATTTTCAGAAAACAGATAAACAAAGGATAGATTATCAAAATATTGTTCATTATGAGTTAATTCCTTTGTTGTCATTTACTTCCTTATGAGAATGACAGTTTAATTTGAAAACATTTACAGGCGTGTGTTGTAGAAGTCCTCTGGCTGAAAATATGCATGCATTGGTACAAGTATATAAATAACTAACTATGCAAAAAGGGATGAGGCTTTGGGGGCAAAAATCAATTTTAAAAGATCTGTAATTTCAAGCATCTTTCAGATGAATGATTCCTGTGACACAGCTTGAACAGAGCAGCACAGATTTTGAATCCATATAGAAGATTGTTCACAATTCACATGTTGTTTCCAAGACAATGAAGATACCATGTACAGGGAAATGGAAACAGATGGTTTTAAAAACGTGATGAGAACTTTGCAAGCCTTTTCTGTCAGAAGTTCTCCTAACTTTGCCATAATAATGATGCTAGCCTGTCACTAAAAACAAGTCACCAGTATTTTAAAAATATTTAAATTCAGCTACGTAAACAAAGCCAAATTAATTTCACTTGAGATATACAGGGATTAAATAAATACTGTGCTTCCTATAAGGCTTCAAGGCCAGGCTGGATGGGGCTCTGAGCAGCCTGGTCTAGTGGAAGGTGTCCCTGCCCATGAAAGGGGGTTTGGAACTACGTGATATTTAAGGTCCCTTCCAACCAAAACCATTCTATGATTCTATGGTTCTATAAACTTGCATAACCAGACCTCTGTAGAGACATTGAAAATTCCTCATGCATCCTTTCTTCATGTATCTGTAGATGGATCGAGTCTCTCAAGTATAAGGTTTTATTCAGTCATTTTACTGTCTTTACAAATATATTTGACTCAGTGGCTTATTTATTCAAGTATAAGTTGTATTCTTTAGTTTAGTTGGCTGCAATCATGTTATTTTAGATTGATAACTGGTTGGATGTGATATATGATCTAAGGCTCAAAAGCCTGCTGAAAAATAGGGTAAGGCTGTTTTAATAGATTCTGTGAATAACCTTGTAACTAAGCTCAGCCAGGTGATTGTCTGAGGAAAGCAAATACAAAATGGTGGTAAATATACAAAAAAAAATTATTTTTAAAAAATATTATGATGATCCAGAAAATAGTTCTTAAACTTAATATTCACCAGTTCAGCATACAATGAGAAAATAACCATTGACAGTCCTATAAGGTTCTGTAGAAACAGAATGTTGCAGGTGGTTCTATATGCTAGCAATAATGCCAAGGTATTTGATAGAAGAAATCTAAATCATAGTAGTATACGCTAAAACTTATCTAGGATGTGTCTTACTGGAGATAAAAAGTCTAAGTCAGAAACTGGAAAAAAAATTAAAAGTTTTCAGTTTCTTTTATGTGTACTGAGGTTTAATGATACAATCAAAATGTGATTCTGTTTCTCAAGACCCCTGACTCATTCAATGAGTAGGTTTGATGATGATCATTTGGGAACAGCTGTTCAAGATTTTGTTTCTTTTCATTGTTAGCTGTGCAGTTCCATGTTTCATTATTACACCCTAATCAAGCCCTCTTTTGAAGACAAGATGCATACTCATGGCTTCAAAGTACTATTCTAGTTTTCAAGGCTGTTTTCCACCTCCAAATCTCATCAGAAATAATTTTAAATATTCATGTCCACTATTTTTAAATGCCCTTTAAATACCAGCTAATTATTCATATCTTTTAATATGTAGTGGATATTTATGCGTCTTAATATGAATTCAACCCTTAATGAGGTATACTTCAGTTGGAGTGTTAGATTTTTTAAATTCTGTTTTCTTGGCTTTAGTTGATTGCCTATGTGAGAAAAAAAATTGCTGACAGATAATTTTTTTTTAGAAAATGGATTTTATATTTTACCTTCTTTTTCAGATAGAAAGTAAACACAATGAAGATGCTGGAAAGCTTTTTTCCCTAAGACAACTTAGAGAATACATTGAGATCTCTGAAAAAAATTAACTTGTTAACACATCAATATAAGGATTGTAGCATTATTTTAATGATCAAACACATAACTGCTCTCAGCTGTATAGAAATAATAGCAATGGGATTACCTACAGGAACCATATTAGATACGAGTCCAATGCCTAGCATGGGAAAAGAATTTGTCTCTTTCAGCATAGAAGGAAGATTGTTTGGGTATAACATCCTTTTGAATTCTCTTATCATTATCTTCCTGCTTCTTAGAATCTCTTTCACTCCTACAGTGTATATCTATTAGAAATTCCTAAGATCATTAAAATTATCTCTCTATTTTTTATTACTACTATTGTCACTCTAATGAATAAAGAGCCTGTTGTGTAAATTTTTCTGCTATGCGCTGATACAGTGAGATACCTCAATTTGAGCTGATCCATACTTGAATTGCCTCTAAAGATCAAAATGTACAGTGTGGCTGTGGATATTCATCAATGGCACACCTTCATCTGAATTACCCTCATCCATCCCTCCAGCCTGAAATAACAATTTCAGATGTATTTTCAAAGGAGTTGTGTCTAACATTCATAGATGTATGTCTTACAAAGAATGAAATTCTGTGTAAACCTGGTGTTCCAATGATGTTCCTACGTCTGATGTATGAATGAAGTACTTTTCATTTTTGAAACTTGAAATGTACTGGCATAATCTTATTTATTTATACATTTATTTGCTTACTTATGTACATTTACATAAAGCTGCAGTCTGAGAATCCATCAGATTTCCTTGCAGCTCTTTTTGAAACTGGCAGTTGTATAAAGAAAATTTTTTGTTCTTTTGAGAAGCTGCTCAGTTTCAGAGCAGAACGAAGTTGGTTTTCCTAGTTTCTTTCTAGATTAATTAGAGAGATGTTAGAGTTCTGCTCTGCTCTGAGAACCTCGAGGAAAAAAAAAGCCATATAACTGTTAGTTATTATTTGTTTCAAATTAATTGATATGGTATTTGTCTTGTATTTAAAATTCAATATTTGTATTTTATTGCTCTACCCTAGGGAATTTTGTTGCTATACTCTAGTATAGCATGGACCAATAGCACTATGATAAAGTCAATTACATGTATTATTTTAACACTTAGAGGTGCTATAATCAAATTGCAAATATGAAGTTACAAGAGGGACCATTATACTGTTATATTTTCTGCTACATCTCTCAGAGCAGCTTTCTGAAACAAACTGAATACACTCCTCCTTTGCAAGAAAGCTCTCCCATGGTCAAACCCACATTTTTTCCAGTACAGTATGTTTAACAGTAACTAAAAATCCTCTGCAAATAAAAGATATCTCTGTTCCATATTGCTTGTCTTTTCACCAGCATGTTTTACTAAGTGAATAGACAAGGTTTCAGACTGAACGCTAAGAGTAAGGTACAGGAGGATGATACCACAGTGCCTGGGAACTCTGTGATGTATCTTCTGCATGAATACACCACTGTCATCTTTAACTTCAGGAGAGTCTGTAGGAAGCTGATAGCAGAACGTACATTGTTATTTTGGAAGCAGATTTCTGTGATTCATTCCACTCTGGTATGTTCTGCCAAGCCTTTTCTCAACAAGCAGTTGGTCACTACAGAAGCTTTTCCGGTGACACAATATAAAAATCGACCTATCAAAATCTTACCTGTTAGATATTCATGAATAAATCACCTAGTCATGCAACTTCAAAGAAAGATGCTGTCCAATCTGTGATTTAATCTGCTGCCAATCTTACAAAAAAAAAATCTTTTCAATGTCACACGCTAAAGCAGAAATTTCAAAGAAATGCTGATTGCTGAGAACTGCAAAAGAGGAATTTTTCCCTATGCTTTGAGTTTTAGAAATAAAAAACAAGGGTTTTTTTCCTCAGATACAGCCAGGATTTTGGTATCTAACCACAAAGTTTCTGTGTGAATAGTCTATACGTAAAGAAACCAGTGCCCAAGTGTAGGTCATCACATGGGGAAGTCTGCTGAATTTTTCTAAGAAAGGGCCAGATAAAAAGACACAAAGTTACGGCTTTGGCACCAAAGTAGTCTGGATTGTTGGAAAGAAGGACAAGGGAACAAACAGAAAAATTATTTTGGTATTGGGAAGGCTTAGTTAGGGCTGTTGCATCCTGGTTTATTCAACTGTAGAGCTTTAAACTCGCTTTGATCAGCTAGAATTGCATAAATTATGTAGGCACTGGAGGCACAGTGCTTACCTAGAACTTCTGAGCATGGTCACAGTGTTAAGAAGAGGTGTGCAGATTTGCTGCAAAAATTTCACTTGTTTCCTAGTTGCCCACAGGAAAATTTTCATATTATTGGTACTACAGGTCACCTTCAGTCACAGTACAGCAGAGGTCAAAAACATTCGACTATCCTGTTTATTAGTGATAAAAATAATCTGGGGAATTCAGCTAGATTTAGAAGACATTAAATAGCAAATACAATATACACCTGATTCTGTTAGAATACCTTTTTCCAGTTTGGAAATTAAATGACAAGCAGTAACCAAAGGTCATTTCTTGGCTTATGGTGACTGTGAAAGAAAACATATTAGAATGAAGCATAGGACATTTTTCACTGCTTGCAAGATATTTGGAAGAGATGATCCTTTTTGTCAATGATGAACTCATGTAGGATGTAATCAATAGGATTATATCGTAGAATACTTGTAGAGTCTGAAATAGATAAATAAAATGTACAAGAGTTGGGTACAAAGTTTCTATTGTGCCTAGGAACAAACATGATTTGAGTTGCTGCTTGGGCAAGACTCAGTGAGCAGCAGCCAAAGAACATCGAAACTATTAAAAGAAAAGTCTTCATTCAGTGAGAGGTCTGCACAGGCAAGAATTGCCAGGTCAGTCTCTCTGAGACAGTGAGCTTAATCATAATCTGCTTTTGTCCTTCATATAGGAAAGTGTTGAGCATTTTTAGAATCGAGTAAGTAATGTATGTGTAATAAGTACAGGAAAACTTGATATTCAGTTTAGATGACTGAAAAGACGAGTTTGCACCTATTATTATCAGTTGAAGTGGAGACATGAGACTCAGAATAAGTTTATTTCATGCCACATGTGAAATCTCCTACATTTATTAAATGAAGTTCTTTGAAATGGTGAAGGAAGATCATCCGTAAGTTACAGTTCAAATTTTACCAGCGATATCTCTTTTTCTATTTACAATAAAATCAGAGTCTGCTATTTCTTCTGGGATTAGAGAAGCACCATTGCCTTTCTATCTCAGGTGAGAACGATCCCATTTGAACAGGCTAAAAAAAAATAGAATTATTTTCATAGATAGCTATGAAAATATCTGAAAATAAGTTCATGATTTTGCTCCTTGTTTCCAGTGCAAAAGAAAAGATATTTAGGAAGCAGGAAGCAAATAAAACAAATAAAACAGCTATACACTGAAATACACTTTGTGACTCCATGCTGAAATACCTGTGATATTAACCAGACAAAAAAATCTTTATTATTCCATAATGGTTCTTATGTTAACACTCAGATTGTTTCTGCAGCATGACTTCAATTTGATACCTTGCTGTTAAACCAAATGACAAATTTTGTTAATGAAAAAAAAGGCATACAGCTTTATATATCTGCAACTTTTCAAAACATGATTTGAATTTGTGATCTTTTTTCTGACATGTTGGAGGACAATACTGAATCTCATTCTGCAGAGCAAATATTTTCAGAGTTTAGTCTCTGCTCTTTGAAAATCTTGCAAAGGGGTTTTAGAATTTGGAGCTAAATGTAGACTTATTGGAAATTCTCCTTAGAAAGCTGATATTTATGCTAAAAAGTTGAAGCTCTGCATGACATTCAAAAGGTGCAACAAAGCAGTAAAATTTCAGAAATAAATAAAAGAGTGAAATTTATCATCCTTTTAACAACACTGATCAAATCTGCACAAACCTGTATGAATCAAAGCTTAACATTGCTGGAATAACTTAGCAGTTTTTCTTCTTTTTTTTTTTTTTTTTTTTTATATTATAAATNNTTTTTAACATGTAAACATTAAGACTAGTAATTTAAGCAACAGAATATTTATTTCTCACTGATTAAGACTTCGTATGTTTGGAGGTAATCTATTTACTTTTTTTTAATGGCCTTTTTTTGTGTGTAGATAACGGAATAAGTATTTGAAATTAAAACAGATTTACTCTGAAGATCTTCACGCACTTGCAATATGAAAATAGCAAGTAGAGAGGGCTGTGTATTTGAAGAGTGTAATTGCAGTCTGAGCAGCCTGCGTGGCCCTCATTGGTATTCCTGTGTACATCTACATCTCTGATGCACCCTGTGTATATTGTGTATATGCAGACTGACTTATGTAGGCTGCCCACTCTGCTCGGAGTGTCTTCAAGGCATCTTTAATCTTTGACCTCAGAGACAGGCAGTTGGTCAAGACAGGATCTTGAATGAATTTTTATTTTATGAAAAAGACTAAAATACCTCAGCATGCAGCAAAGGCCAGTAACTCCTTGGGGCTAGGAGAAGCAGGGTCTCCCCAGGGATGTCAGGGCAAGTTCTGGCAGCCAGGACGCATCCCACCAGGCCAGACAGCTCCAGGGCAGCCAGGGGCATTCCCAGGAACTTCCCTGAGGTTGGGGACAGACTGAGGCCAGCAGGATGTCAGCCTTGGGCTTGGGTCTGGCTTGCTGGTAGATAATACACTATCATATCATCACAGATATCTAGCAAATATCTTTAGACAGGAAACAAGCAGCACCAAGAACTGACAGCCCATCTTGAGTACTCAGAGTGGTATAGACAGAGGCATGGTGCTCACTGATGCTGCTAAAATCTGGCTGTGCCCTCAATGGCATTAGTCATTCAGTATCTCTCTGTCAAGTTGCATTGGTTTGAGGGAAAGTGAATGATTATGTGTGCAAAAAAGAGGGGAAAATGGGAATATTTTAAAGCTGTACATAAGAGAATTGGTAAAAAAAAAAAAAGCCTCCAAAACTGCTGAACTGAAACTTATAGGTTAAAACCAAAATGTCTCATGATGGTGTCTGCCCACCTAAAGAGTGCATTTCTCATGGCTGTCATGTCAGTGGTGCAAAGGAAACTCTTAAAGATTTTCTAGCTTCACATTTTCAACCCAGAGGAAATTCTCAGGAGGATGGCCAGGAACTTTTACAAATTCAAAATCTATGAAATCAAAATGCTAGTGTATGTTCCACGGATTCTGGTCAGAATCATCTTAGAAGAGATAAAAAGGGATATCAACAAAGTTCTGGGCTGAGAGTAACTTCCATGGAATTAAAGTACTTTGTAAATTGTTGATTAAATGCAATGAGCAGCAGCATGCTTAAGTGCATGAAATATTATTTTCTATAAGATTTTTGATTCTCTTTGAGAACTGAATTATTAGTGTTGGATAGCACTAATTTAAACTGGAAAAAAGTTTATTATTTTTTTAATACAAAATTGTGATGATTTTCCATTAGTGTTTTAATGCCAGGGGACACAAATCATGGAGTTTAGGGATTCTAAGACAGACTCCTTAGGTTTATTCCTGTCCTCTGAAAGAAAAGAAACTAAAACCATAAGAGTGATTGGATCTCTATGAAAGGAATACAAAGATTAATTTATGAGTTGGAAAGCTTAGGCTGTATTTTACAGATATGGCATAACTGAAAACAATTAATATTAGAGGCCAGCTGCTTCTTCTTCCCCTCAAATAATGTGAAGTATCTTTACCAGTCAAAGTCAGTAGCTGAAATCATCATATATTACTAATTTCATAGCCAAAGGCAAAATTTACACTAATAAAATTGCTTGGCAGAAATTAAACCGTCTATTTTCCTCACATCATAGTTATAATTTTTAGTCATATTACTATTCTTAGCTTGTTAACTATTACCTTTTACCTTGGACTTGTGACTGGTTTCCAGTCTTCAGTTTTAATTATCATTCTACTCTGAGGAAAATTTACATTAAAAATAAAAAATGTTATGAAATATTTTAAATAACACTTTCAGATTTTCTTTCTATAAATTTTGTGTGCTTATATGTGTTGCTTAATTTGTGGGTTCTTTTCCAGAACACTTCTTGCAAACTGAAATCTGACATTTCCTTTCAGATCTGATTGCTTAGTACTTTCCAGATTTAGCTTGAAAATATGACAAAACTCTCACACTTTACTATCCCAAAAGAGTGAGAGAATTGTTAAATCTTGTGATAGAGTTTGAATTATAGTTTCTTTCAATCCTTTGATCCTATTTTTCTTCACTATCATGTTTTAGTCTGTTTAGTGTAATTATGTATCATTGCTAAATGTACCATGAAATAAAATGTAAATGCATTGTCCAAATATATTCATAAACAGCTCCCCAGCTGCAAAACACTTTTTCAAATAAGATATCAAAAAGGGCTTTAACCTTCTGCAACATCTATATTTAATGACATAAATGAAAGAGGATGGCATTAAAAGTTCAAAGCAGCAAAGATGATACATTTCCAATCACTCTGTCACAGTGATCTACAAACAGCAGACTGGTACTCAAAGAACTGCTGTTTCATTTACTGAAGTTCAAGCACGGCCTCATCTCAAATAATATCTTCTTCTGGTACTTCAAATCCACCAAAGACCATTAAAGTGCCATGACAAATATATGTGGTATTTTGGTAGATTGATCTCTTAACACAAGAGAGCTAAATTGTTGTTTACTCTTTGTCTCAGTTTGCTGATCTAAATTTACAAGACTAGGATGTTAATATTGTTAATCATCTGATACGACTGTATCTGTATTGAAAAAACTGTGTATGTAACAGAATGCCAAATGTAATTGAATTGCTTCAAGTCAAGATTCTAAGTAAAAACTGCCCTCTATCTTGTCCGTAGTTGAGGCTGTGGGTTGTTTAAAACCACTTAATCTGATTGCCCTGAAATTTTGAATTGGCTTCATCTCACATAGGTATCTCAAGGTATGTTGTCTAAGGCCAACACAGGCAGTATGAGATTGCCATGGGTTTGGTCTGTGTGGAGCAACAGGTACTTTCAGATACCAATTCAATTTCCCTTAAGATGGTGGTGTAGAATAATTGAATTGATTCCCACAGGTGCTTTGATCTTCCCATTGTTAATTAAAAAGCCAAAAGTATATGATTTGAAAATAGATGTCCAATTTACAGAAGTCTGAAATTAGATGAGATGAAAACCACTTTTAAAAAACAGAAAAAATGATCAGAACATTGTTAAATAATGCTGTGATAGTTATAAATCTTTTTAAAGGGAAGTGAGTGCCATGCAGACTCTTCAATATGCTTCACTGTCCATTTTTAACCCACCTTTTGTTCGGCTGAACTTCAACCTGTCTGTTTCTTGTCCATAAATTGATCTCTGTACAGCATTTTATTACCTCTCTGGTGCTCAAGTGCCATAATTGACAAAATAATCACTCTGAATCTTGTATTATTCTCTTAAGTATTGAGTGTGAACACAGTGGAAGGGGTTGAGACTATAAATTGGCCAGAACATCCTCAGGACTGGGCACAGCATCTGACTTAATAATGAAGTTTCACATAAAATGACATGTATTTTTCACCTAATGGCTTTACTATTTTATGATGTTACTCAAAATCTATAAAATACATATATAAAATATGACAGGCTGAAAAAGCACACTTTTCTGAAACACAGAAATTCTGTATCAGGCTGTCTGAGCAAAGTGTATCTTGTAGGTAGTCCTTCTCCATTATTCAGCACTGCATTAACCTCTGTTTAGTTTTGGCTTTCTGTGTCAATAAAGGTTGAGATTAATAGAATAGTCTTCAGAAGAAAGATCACAGTTCTGGATAACATAAGCAATGAGGAAGACTGAAAGCTTTGCATTTTTATTTTCAGTTTAAAGATAATTCAAAGGCGAGTATGACCTGTAAAATGGGGGTGGTAGTGGAGATTTAATACTCCTCAAATACACATTAGAAGTGTTTTAAAGTGTATCCTCAGACCTTGGTGTTCTTGACAGTTTGGACAGGAAGAAACTGACATAAACTGATATACAGAATAATAATTCATACAGAGATAAAAACTGGTAAGACTAGTGGTAGATCACCTTAGGGCATCATGGGAACCTCAGAAAATGGGCATCTTAAGGAAAAGTCTTATCAGATGTCTGTTAATTATTAAATATATAAAGCATATGATACTTAGGCCTAAAGATAGACTAGGTAATATAATGAGGTCTTTCCTCATCCTATGATTCTGTGATTCTATGCAATTTTAAGTGTTATAATTTAATATATGCAAGGTATATTTAAATATGTAACATAACCTACTAAACATATTTTAATTCCTTTCCAGGTTTTGCAGGTCAAATGAAATTCTCTCTAGCAAAGAACCTACAGCAAACCTTGCTCTGATAAAAGACTTTCATCATTACAGACTGAGTTTAGTCAATTTAATAAGTATGAAACAGAGAACACAAAGGTGGAAAGAAGTCATATGGATTTGCTCATAGAGTAAGGTGCTGCTCAGTGTAAGAATAATAGAACTAGGCTCAAGAGAGCTTTTCACTGTGTTACCAGCTTTAGAAAGCTTAATTTGCAGCTAAAGGAACTATTCTTAGGAATCTCTTTTCACTTTTGGTGTTATGTGATTGCAAATGTTTTTAAGAATGGTTATGTAATTTTGAGGAAGAGTCAGCAGAAAAAATATCTGCTTTGAATGGAACTTCATTCTGAAAGTGTTTGGAAAAAATGCATAAAGATATCTAAGAATTAAGAAATAATATTAAATAGGAAATGGTCCCTTTTCTATTTAATCTCAAATGCACAAGTGATGCATGTCCCCTGACAAAGCCTGAAGGAAATCATTAACGGACACAGAACTGCATGAAGGTCAATGAGAGGGTATATTCTTCCTAGAGAAGTGTAAATAATGTGATATGTCTAAGGGATAACACTGTTCAGCTGGCAGTCAAGTTGTTTCCAGTGAAGAAATCTGATGAAGCAGTTGCCTTTTCTTGTACTGCTATTTACATTGTAGTCTATTTATACGTGATCTGTGCATGGACTGTTGTATTATTTTGCAGCACTATTTCTTCTTCTTTTTTCTTCTGTAAATTTCAGGAAGCGCATATATTGTTTTATCTAATCTGAGTGGCACCTGACCAGATTTCATGGCGCTAAACTTCTCCTGAATGCTAACTATTGTTCTCCAAAGATTCCAAGGAAAATTATATGCAACAGTGTTCATATAATAGCCACGGACACAGAAAACATTACAGTACAGATCCTGAGACAGAAGCATTTGAGCATCTATTAAAATTGTATACAGACAACAGCTGTTCACACAGAATTATTTTCATCACAGAAGGAAAATATTCAGTGCATTTCAACACCCTGCCCTACCAAATGGGTCATCCATCAGCTTCTGTTTGTGCATACACTATAAAATCAGTCTCCCACTTGTTAACATAAGAGCTCTCAAGACACCTTACAATGTAAGGACTGAAACAGAACTGCACACAGAGTTAGACAGATAAATACCTGAGAGCTGCAGGCATACACAAAGACCAAAGTGAGTAGCTTTTATTGATGAAAGTTCTTCACTCATGACAGCAGCCATACTCACTGCACCTAGCATGAAATCTGTTCTCAGACAATGACCAAAATGAATACCTAGAGTCAAGTGTAAAATGAATGCAAGGACACTTCCACCGAGGACTACATTAGCTTTGAATAATGTGCAGCTTACGAATTTCCTCTTCCAGAAGTGGTTTGTCAGTATTTAATAATCTACAGTAGATTTCTCTTCCATTAATTTTTCCAATCTCCCTATGAAATGTATAAGCTCTTAGCAACCACAGCACCCAGAGATAACAATTTCCACAGCTGCACATTATATTAGAAACTACCAATACATCTAAAGCCACCCAAAAACTTCCACTAAATCACAAGAAGGGTCAGCATTTAGTATGTTTGGAAAACTCAGTCTTATTCTAGTTTGGCTATTATTCAAACCAGTTTTCCACCACAAATCTTAGAACTAGAATTACTTCAATGAAATTATAGGCTGTGCTCTGAAATTATGACAGTTTATGAGAACGGTATAGAATGCAAAATAAGCAAATGTTTCAAATGAAATTGCTGCCACAAGGAAAACAGCCCATTTAAATCCTGTATATTTTCACTTGTTTCTTGATAGTGTACCCTTGTGCAGCAGCTTTATTGTTCTGTAGCAGGCATTTAGGGTGTAGAAACACCTAAGGCTGTGAAAGCACCTACAGGAAAATGGTCTGTCACATGGTAATATTTATAGAAACAAGCCATTTTGCAGACATGTGGAATTTAATATATCAATAGCTTTATTCTTGTTCTGCACTAACTACAGTTAAGTTGTAACAAGAAGCCTCCTTCACCTGTGGCACATCTAACAGGAGACAGCATCAACATTTTGTAGCACCCGTAACATATAGAATATAATAAGTAATTGATCTGCTCCCTCTCCAGAAGAGAGAAAACCCTGCCTGACACTTTTAAATTACTTGATGAAAGACAGTTTGGAAACCTTTGAGGTCAGCTAGCACAGACCTCTACAGAAAAATCAGGATTTCCCATTCTAATCCTTTCTCTGATATTCCCTCACACACAGGACTTAAAAAATATCTTTAATGCAAGTGAATTTCACATATTAACTGCTTCTTTGGCTTGCTCACACTATTGCCTGAAGGGCCCTATCTTAATTTTTTATTCAAGTCACTTTTTAGATCCCCAAAGATATTAATGGTGCAAGATGAAGCGTTAAAAGCCTTACCCTTTAAAGTTATTTCCTAAAATATTACCTAAATATTCCTCTACAGTGTATTAAATTTCCAGGTTTTTTCTTAATTTTTTTCTACTCAATTTATATTTCTCAGAATTAATAGCCTATGTTGATGGTGGAAGAGACACTACAGTAAATAAAGTTAAAATTACCCCTGTAACACTCATTCTTTACCTCTGAGGTATTTGTATGCAGTCATATCACTCTTTATAGTCTTTCCTTCAAGCAGCAGCATAGTATATTAAATTGCCTTAAACTCTTCTCATATGTCACAGCCTCTAATCCTTCTCTCTGGATTTTTTTTCTAAGTTTAAAAAATGTTCTTTCCATATTGTGCATATTCACAGAAGCTTCAAAGTGCAGTAGCAGCAACAGGCTACAGCTTACTGGGACCTATAAAGGTTCATATGTTCATTCTCATTTAAATTCACTGAAGAATGACAATTACATTTTGTTGAAGCAACACACTGGAAAATAAAGTCTTATCTGCCAGCCACAGTGTCCATGATTCTTTTCTGCTCTTCCTGCACAGAGAGTTCTCTGATAGGGCAGAGGTACAAAATCAGGTAATCATTCTGCCTGGCATCCACCCACTGCATTTTTACATAAGATCCATCTAAATCCATTCTTGTGCATAGAGACTTTTGTTTATCCTGAAAGCAGATGTCCTTGCCTCTGAAAACAAAAAGAACACTTGCAAAAGTGATCTACATATCCCCATACTTTTTTTTTACCTTTTTTCTAGTTTCTTGAAGATACTTAAGAGTCCAAAACTTGATTTCTGGTACCATTATATACATGACCAAAAATAATGTTAGTAACAAAAAAGACATGATTATCCCTACAAACTGTCCTTTTTCTTACAGTGTTATTGTGAGGCTGGATGGGGTGGTTTAGAGTATGGCAGATACCAAAAGCAGTATTGCACATGAAAAGAACTGAGGCAAATAATCCCCAGAGATACTGAGAAAATAGTCTGAAAATATTTTAGGGGAAAAAAGAAATCACCAGCAGCTGTCCTGCATGAGGCAACGCCCAGGCAATTGCAAGGTTGTTTAACCTGTGTGATCTGCTGACATCACTGCTCAAAATACTACAGCTGCAGGTTAGGGGCGAAACTACAGAGTGCTTTGTCACCCACCAGATACGAAATCTGCCAGCACTTGCTTGCAGCAGTGCTCAGTAATTTCTGATGCATCCATCAGAAGGATGTAGGGCAGTACTGAGTCCCAACGCTTCCTCTGTAATTGTCATCGTCTCTGTAAACAAACTAATATCAGATACCTCAATAATATAATTTGAAGTTGTCCACAGATTTTCCTGCACAAAGAAATAGAGAGGCTTACAGGGCTGGGTTGACGGCACTTGCTAAAAGTTGTATGTCAACTACGAAACTTAATCTTACTTTAGCAGTACAGCTAGAAAATTGAGCCTTTTAATAGAAAATTTGATTTCTGTTAATACCAGAATTGGACCACGAGGTGGTTTAAAACCAGCTGGGAACTAAACTCAAAAGAAGCTGTGCTTCTTCCCCATGCCCCCCACCTGGAGAGAGAGGGACAAAAGCAGAGACCATGGCTTGAGATGATAATTTACTTAAAACAAACAGCAATGGAATAAGAAATGCCCAGTAGCAGCAACAATATTAATAACAAAAGAGAAGATAATTTACAGACAAAAAGGTGATCACCACCTTGACTCAGTTCAACGTGGCCGACAAGACAAAAACCAAGATAGCGGCCATTCCCGCACCTTGGCAGTGACACGCAGTTATTCCCGAGGCAAAGACAAGATGGTGAGTGCTCTCTCCAGTTGGCGTTTCCCTTCCCTGAGCCTGAGCCTGAGCCAACAGAAACAATGAAGAAACCCCCCCCAGAAAAACACACTATCCGCACGGCGACCACTCTGCTCCTCTGGGTTCGGCTCCTTTCAGCTCCACTCAGCTCCACTCAGCTCTACTAGGTCTCAGATGTGTTCCCCCAAGAGCTGGGAAGGGATGGGTAGCAGTAGGAGAGGGACAGAGACTGTGTTGGTCCTGGCAACTTCCCTGAAGAAGAAAGGGAACAAAATAATGCACTTGTGGTGTAGAGTCACATTTTTCTTCCCCAGAGCCCACGCCCTAGTGATAACGTTGGTGTTATAGAATAGCAACTAAGCCAGGCCCACACGATTCTAGGCCATAGCCCTTTCTTCAACCAGGACAGACCATGTCCCTGTAAAGTATCTCTTAAGACAAACTGAGTTTGCTAATGACACACAGCACATGCATAATTTCTTATTTCACCCATATTACAGTCCTTTTGTTCAGTTCCTGGTTTTAGTCACCTGAGTTTCCTGAGTAGCATGAAAATACGATTACTTTATAGTAGGAATAAGGAATGTAACTTATCCCCCTTAAAAATTAAATTTAAAGGTAATTAATGCCATTCTTTATGAACGTATTTGTGTTTTATTGTTTGTGGGGAACTTCCAAAGAAACCTTTACAGATGCAACAGGGAAGAAAACAACTAGTGAAATGAAAGCTCTATGCTCTACAAATACGTTTCTACTTTTCATGGCTAGTTCATAAACAGAAAACACTATATGTTATTTTACTCTTAAAAGTCATTAAAAAGTGCTACTACTTTTATTGCATTATTCTTTTTACCATCTTACTTTTCACTTCAAAGTTTAATGTCAGTGCTTCAGAAGTAGTGTCCCCTTTGTATTGCTTGTTTTTACCACATTCATTTAACCATGTCTGTGGTTATTTCCATCAGTCCTGATTGAAATATATTTTCAACTCCCTTATTTACTGCTTTTAGCAGCTTAATGTCAACAATGCATTAAGTCAGTATGAAACTGTGGTTTCCTTATACTCTCGTTTGCTTCCTGTGTTGCCACATGCTTTGATTGGTGTCCCGACGGTCTGTCGGGCTCTTTTCCTTTTTCCATTCTTTTCTGTACATACTATACATGCTTCCCTGTCATGTTTCAATTCTTTAATTACCTCTCTCCCTACATTCTCCCACATTCATCCTCTGTTGCTTGTTCTTAGTGGATTGCTTTACTTTTCCATCATCCTTGTGAGTTTGTCCACTCTGAACGTATCTATTTGTTCCTTAATATTTCTGCTCATGGGATTTGGGCCATTTGTAATGTCTAACATAATGAAGTGTATGCACAATTAAATGTAAGTATTGTAAACACCACATCAACTCTAGTGACAGTCCAATATTTACCTCATAATGCTTTATGGATTTGGGCTCACTGCCTCCCATCGTATACATTCCCTGTACAGATAAAAATCTTGCATTTCTAATTATTTCTCTTTTAAAGGCTTTGAAGAGAGAAGAACAATCAGATTAATCATGTCCTTCTCCTATCCTCCCTTGTACAGGGGACGAGGACAGATTATTTTCAAAAGGGAGATGCTCACTGCCTAAAACTTCTTCCTCCCACAGTGTTACAACTTTTGCTAGCTTTATTTACTGATCAAGAAGCAAAACTTAACAATTATACCAAGAATCAGAAATTGCATAAACTGGAACCACGGAGTTCGTTTCTTCTTTGGGAATCAATTATGTTTAGTGATCTATAGTTTGAAAGCAATCTTTCATATAAGTTCCTAAAACCTTGAGTTTGATCAATAGGAAAATTGCATAAGGGAGATGTTCACCTCGCACTTTGCTCCTATTATGGAAACAGCTACAGTTCAATGGTATTTTATGGATTTAGTTTCAGCATGTTTTTATCTCAGAAATGTCACTCTGTTCTACAGGTGAGCCTGCTTTGTGCCCATCATCAAAGGCTTTTTGTAAGGAGATAATGGCTAAAACTAGACAAGTTAATATGCTGCAGTAATAAAGCTGAGAACCCAGTACAACCCGTGAAGAACTAAATGTCCCTATCCTGTGGCATCTATTTTAAATGGACAAATCAAGGAAAACTTCATTCTTTGAAACTTCTGCCATTCTGTTTACACATGGCTGCCATTACAGAGTTCTCCTCTTTCATTACTTGAACTTCATGTTTTCATTCAATTTTTCTTTGAAAAAAAAATCACTTCACGTCTATCTATTAATAGAATAAACATATACATTATTTTATTTAAGGAATGGAATGGAAAAGAAAGAGAGAGTGAAAATCTGAATGGGAATAGTTTTTCTAACCTTCGTTAATTTTTATTGGGTTTTTTATTTGCAAAAAGGAACGAGAACTATGTTTTGTGTAATACTGTCCAAGCAGTTCCAGTTTCTGTCCTCCGCTGCTTTTGCTTAGGGCTAACATTCATTCTGGATGAAATCTGACTACAAAGTTATTTTGGGCTAGGTTATGCCAATTGTTATATCTCTAAAATACTTATTCCAAACAATGGAGCATTTATGAGGGAAAATGATAGGTCTTTAACATTAACAGGGCTACAAATTTATCTTATGACTAAATCCTTTAACAACAGAAGAAAGTCATAATCAGCTGTGACTGTGAAGTCCATCTGGATTTTGATTTTTTACGTAGGCAGAACTTGTTTTGCATATAGCAGCAGGTACACATACAGTTTTTGTAGATCTGAAGTCTATTTATGTGTGAGTTTAAAATAGCTAATACAAAAATGGATGTGGACACATAAGATATTTAAAATAAATGAATAAACATTTAGTGCAAATTATTGAAAACAATTATTCAATTACAACCGTTTTAAAAACCTTTGTTCCTGTTTTACAGAAATGGCTGAAGAAGGTCATTGCCACAAATGATCTAGATATAAACATGAATGCTTATGTTTAAGGCAACATTTTAATTCAACTTAATGAGAAGCCTGAGCAATATGCCTGTGGTTTGTTTGGCCAGGAGGAAGCATCTCCTCTCCCTGGGCTGGAAGGTGAAACATGATATGTGTTTCATATTGTTCACTTCAGACACATGCACAGCCAAAGTCGCTACCAATACAGAAGGAATTGGCACAGTGATGCTCTTCAAATTCTTCCTTCTTTATCCAAGGATGCTCTTGGATAAAGGCCAGATACCCAACTCAATTGAAGTCCTTCACAAAAAGCCTCTGAGATCACTTACTTCTAACACTGTCATTTAGGATGGAGACAAAGGAAGCATTTCTTACTAGAGAATGATTTTTTTCCAAGGTATGATTTTAAAAAATGAAACTGGTCAACATGGTGGGGAAAAAAAAAAAAGGTTTGTTTTAAATATCGTATTAAGGACTGTGATTGAGTAGGGTCTATTTTAAGGGACTATTGATCTTTACAGGCTTGTGTTTATGTGGCAATACTTGTTGTCTCTTCCAGGATGTGTAAGTAATTTCAGTTAATCCTAATTATCAAGTAAGCTTAGATCTCTAAAGGCTTGTACATTTGGTTTGGTTCTCAGTAAGCTCAAAGTCAACACCATTCCTATGATGAGCCAAAATAGATAAGAAGACACTCACTGCAACATTGAGAGTATTCCTGTTTAGATAACATCCAGGTAGTTAATCCAGGACTGTAGACAAGCTTTGAAAATTATGATTGAGGTAAATAAGAGTCCTAAAAGACCACATTCTGATATGGTGTATGATCCAAAATTAATCCAGATTGCAGACTTTCAACATTTGCAAAAAAGACATGGCCCTGGGAGGATATAAGAAAGTTAGAGAAGCAAAAATGAAAACTCTGTCAAATTCTTCAAATAAAAATTTTGAATTCTTAGGCACCAGAAAAAAACCATAAGCAAAAGATTTCTGTGGCTTTCTTAACTAAATAGCGTAATATAGAAACTATTTTTAAAATATTTTAATTAAGAATTCTGGCTTAAAGGAATATACTTTAACTTCTTATTTTTCAGCAAAGACTAGAAAACAGCTGGAGAATCTACATAAGTGTACTCTCCTGTCACTTTTATAAATAGCTTTTAAAATAATTTATAGCTGGTGCAGGTTGCTACAGAAGTTCTCATTAAATTGCCTTTGGGTCAAACTGTTACATTAATTTTTATATTGTTTTTTAGTGAGAATATCCATACTTTTAAAGCTGAAATGTCATGAGGAGAAATATTCGTCTGAGATTTAATGTTTATAGCAGTATCCTGACTTTCCCTTAGCATTCAGGAAAGGACTGGAAGATCTACCCAGATATGTATTTATTTAAACCCTTTATAATTTACACATATACAAAAGGCATATGGAACTTAGACGTACAATGTTTAAGATGAATTTTGGGGTTTTTTTTTTTCTGTTCTGATAACTAAAATACTGGCTGAATAACTTTATTTTATCCAAAGCTTGTCACTCTAGAAAATCAATATAGAATCATTGAATATGGTGTCAATAAACAATTTGAGATGCATAGAATATATTTTTATGACTCAGTGAGAATATTTTATAACTACTATAACTCATTTGATTACAAAAATTGATTGGAAAGAGTGTTTTATATATCTATCAACACTGATACCAATATATATCCTTCACATTTATATGTATGTGTGTGTGTGTGTATATATATATATATACACACACATATATATATATAATTTGCATTTATATAAAGTACTCAAACTCTTGAAACGTGTGTATCTCATTAGTTCAGTTATATTTAGAACAAAAATTGTAGGTCTTGCAAAGAAATGTCATGCAGCATAGTACAGAAAACATATTTAAATGTGTTACTTTTACAGATATGAATGTACATAAGGAGGTAAGAACACAAATCCTTGATCAGACAAATTTATAGATTCTGGACTATGTTTTTGACACTGGCCAGTCAAGTGGCAGAAGAATAGAGTGAGTATTGGTGATACACCCAAAGTACCCAGCTTCTGACAAATTGCAGTTTAAGTAGAGAATAACATTTTTCCTTTTTAAAATTTAATAACCTTTGAGAACTTTGGCACCATAAATTGGCTTAATCATTTTTTAAAATTCAATTACACTTTTGGTATCTGTAGCATTTCAACAACGACTTTGACTATAAAAAGATTATTCATGTAAAAAGATATTTTATTTTTTGTTTACTTGTTTTTATTCCCACCTAAATAGCTAATCTTTATATGGGTTACTGACTGTGGACACAGTAAAGGAACTGGAGACTGATGCTGGCACTTCTGCCTATTTTATTTCATAGCTAAGTGCAGGTACAGTGTCATTAAAGTCAACTGGAGCTGTAAGTCTCAATATCTTCATAAAGGAATGCATAGATCTCATCCTGCCTCTTCCTTGCATTCATAAAGTGAGATAATAATGATTGTTTACTACACCCCCTGGAAGCAAGGTATGAAGCAGTGATTAACTTTATAGCAAGAAAATAATGAATAGCTTAGTTATACGGAAAACTGAAAACAATATAAAGAGCTGCAGGAACTAGAAAAGAGGGAAGGTGCAGAATTTTTCACTGAGGTCCACAGGAAAACGGTAGGGGAAAAGCTGAGGCATTTTCTTGGCACATCTATGCCCGAGCACAGAGATTGCCTCAGTCACCCCACAGGGTCCCTTTCAATTCCATAGATTTGTTTCATAATGTCTTTTAGTAAGCTCAAGTTGTTCTTTTTCATGCTCTCTAAAAATCAGCAGTAAAGGAGTTTTGATAGCGTACTTTGATATTCCAGAAACCCAGTGAGGTGCCTATAGAAAGGGGAAGTAATTTTGTATTAAATTAATAAGGATTATCTATAACATTTTTCACAACTGAGTAATTAAAAACCTGATGTGTGTTTGCTCAGCATGGAATAAAAAAACTTTATCCTAAATATCTCAGCACAAGACTAGAATTAGTATCTAGTACAAAATTAAATGGGGGCAAATATAAATTGTTGCTGTTACTTTACTACTATAAAATTGGACTGTCTTGGCATGTTCCTGCTGAGTCATATCTTTGAAGGTGAAGATTAATCAGAAAGTGTTGCTCAGTCAGATTGCAAGGGGTAAACATGACGTATGGGTATCAGGGAGATGCATAAAGGGAAAATATCAGTTTGAATGAAGGTAGAGATTAGGAAAACTTCATAAGTGCTTACCTTGTGCTGTTGTAACCAATGTTCCTCTTATGTAAATGGAATAAAGAATGACATTCCTGGTTTAGCAAAGCAACTCTACACATCCTTTGCCTTAAATTCACATCCAGACTCTTTGTTGTTTTACACTCGCTTTTTTGGCAGTGTGATTACTTAGTCCATACATGTCCACCTGCTTTTAGGCCTCCAGTTATATCTGGTTTAAAAAAATATTAATTGACCCATGACAGTCTCTTTACCAAGAAAATGAAAGCTTTCCTCAATAATATCACAATTAGTATTATTAGTAATCACCATAATATTTCAATACATAAAAAAGCAGCAGTCCACAATAAAATAGTTATCTTCATTGGTATTTCACAGTTCTGCATCTTCAATAAGAAATTTAACACTAAATTAGTAGCTAATGCTCAGTCTACACCTTTTTATAATAGGCTCTACTTTTTTTTAAAGACTCTTAAGTGATAAAAGCAATCAGTCAATATTAGAAAAGGAATTGTCCTACTCCCACCTTCACCCAGCTGAGGTAAAAGTGAGTAAGAGACTTCTGGGCAAGTTAATTCTGCAGGCATCCCAAGAAGAGAAGGTGACAAAGATTATAAAACAGGCACACTTTATACTATATATTGAGTAATTCAGATATTTTTAAACACTAAGGCTAATGAATCATTATTTTGGCCCCTGAGATTGGCAGTTTTATACAATCACCTAAAAATGTTTTACAGATACAGTCCTAATGTCTGTGATCAGAAACTTACATTATTGTTAGAGCAAAAATTCTAACTACTGCTAATTTGGCTAAAATTATATGAAACTTGCAAGCAAAATGTATGTTTTAGTTACAAGTGAAAATGCTCAATTGCCCATGAGCTATGGTCATGCACCTCAAAAAAATAAGTATATTGAAAGCTGAACAGCAATTCCTGAATCGGCATAGTAGTAATAGAGCAAAACCATTTTTTTCATATGGAAACAGAAGTTATGTATTGCAAAATCACATTAATCTTTAGACAATTTATTAAAAGTACATATTTTAATATCTTAATTGCAGGGGGGATAACTGGCTATTTAGGAAGAAGATATATGTTGTGGCAGACAACATAACAATACAAATAAACTGGAGGTATGGTGAAACCCATTTTTCTGTATGAAGTAAGCTCGAAGTAAGCTTATTTACCTGTTTCTGGAATTATAGATGCTAAGTCACTGATGAGTCCTAAGTACTGCTAGTAGAAAGCCCACACAGCTTCCATTCTTACTCTTGATATTAAACTGTTATTGACATCCCAAACGGTACACAAGACAGGATGAAAACTGACACTTTTTTCTCCTGCCTCCACACTTGTTTAGTCTTAAAATGGATTTCAGGTACAGAGTGGTTTTAAAATCCCTTGAGCCAGAAAGTTCAGAAAAGAAATATTGAGTTTTATTTTAAGCTACAAGGAAAAGATTTAAAATCAAAAAAATAAAACCAAGAAAATTCAGTATGAATTTTCAGCTTGTTTGAAGATTTAACTTTAAGCACATGCACTTATGGTCCAGCCTTGTGAACTACAGCAGCACTCACAAATCCCCAATCAATACCAGCTCACACGTCTAATGGAATAATGAAATGACAATGCAGTGAATCTCTTTTTTTTTTTTTTTTATGTACTGGAAAATTTTTACTTTTTAGCATGAAGGACAGAACTTAGTACCTTATATGAACTTATATAAACTTTTATTCCTAAAAATAAATCTCACCTCACATCAGATGTTTTTAAGCTCCTCTTGTTCTCTGCCCACCATGATCACTCTGTGTCTCTGACTGTTTTTGCAAGACACTGGGGATTGCTTTGGCCCCAATGGCTTAGTGTTTTAACTTGCTTAGAGCTGAGTCTGGGTGAAAATGTGGTGAAAATGCCTGCTAAAGTAGAACATGCCTCTTTTCCCTTTTAAAAGTTTTGCTAGTGCAATTGCTGAGATGATTCTGCTGTTGGAGTACTAGAAGGGCTAAAAAATTGAGAAAATAAGCATTATTATGGGACTACAAGCATCCAAACCTCCTTGGGGATGGTCAGTACGGTAAAATGGGTACAGTAAAAACATCTTTGACTTTTTAATTATTCTTAGTGCAAAAATACCCATTTTCCTCATTTCTAAACAATCAAGTTCATTGGACAATTTTCTCTTACTTCTCTTTTCTGCCATTTTCAGCTTCATAATGTAATGATTACACTGACACTGCAGATGCAAAAACCCTACATAAAAAGTAATCCAAATATCTTACAAATTCGGATGTAAGTACATGGTATCCCACTTATTTCAGAGGAATAATGGGAGTTATCTAACATAGAATTAGTTCAATACCTTCCTACACTAATTGTGTAGAAACCAAAACCTCAGTGGGATCAGTGAAAAGACTCTCAGGGTCTGACTACATGTATTGAATGCGTGATTTTGCTAAAAGCATCTGCCAAATTTATGAAACACCACATCAGAGACAGAAGAGAAAAATTACTTGTTAATGATCATTTTTCAGTCTTACTTAAGGCATGCGTTTTTTTCTGGTATCCCTTTCTCCAATCTGTCTGGTAGCCTGATTTGCCTGGGCACAAAAGACTTCTTTTTTTTCTTTACTTTATGTTAATGTATTGCACATACTTCTTAATGATAAATGCAGCTAGATTTTAATAGCATACGAATTGAAGAAGAAAAAAGCCAGACCATTAAGGGGATGTTAAACTCAGATACAGACTGAGATATAACTAAACCCTGTAACTAAGCACTGAATATAAGGATGACAAGGAAACCAATTTCTTCTGTATTTATTTTGTACAAGCTTTGCCCTCGTCTGCTGTGAAGAGAATTATCCCATGTAAATACTGTCATGCAGGTATGTTTGCAAGCAAAAGTTAAGGCTGAAAAGAAATTCTTCCACAACATCAAAGTAATGTGGTGTTACAGAAAAAGTAAGTATTTTAAGTCTTGAACATAAACTCTAAAGACTATAGAATCTTTTTTAAACTATAAATTTTAAATTTATAAAAGACTTATCATAACCTTCATAGTTTAATCACAAAACTGTGGGTTTAATTTCGTTTATACAGTTTAGCATATTAAGATATTAGCCATGAGATTTAAACTTGTAAAAGTAATTAAGATGTTGTAAAGTACTCTTTTGTATGTTCTGCCTACTTGATATTTCTTGGGATGTCATGAAAAGATAGAGTTTGTCAGCTAAAGCAGATGTGTTTAAAATTTCTTTTTTTCATTGGAGGGAAATATGTAAGTGGGTAAATATCCTGGGTTCCCCTTACCATTATCTTGACAGAATACATGTGTCTCCAGCAGCCTTATTTCAATGTAACCATACAGACACATTTGAACACTTATTTGTCTCTTCTGTCTAGATTCAGTTTGTTAGATTTCTTGTAAATGGAAAGGTTAGGAAGTAAATATTTAGCATTCTGCATAATATTTTTCTCCTGGTTTCACAGAAATTCAGGAACAACTGCTTCTTTCAAATGTCTCCCATATGCCATTTACCAAAATCAGTCCACTCAAGCAGCTTTCAGGAAAGATGGTGACCATCAGCAGTGTGAGGAAATGGGGACTATTTAGTCCAACTAAAATTGAGAGGACATTATCTTTCGCCAAAATGGTCACCAAAATGGTCACTTTGGACTTTTCTTCCATAAACGTTTGGAGAAGTGGAACAGTTTAAAAAAATTTTTGAATTCAATTTCAAATCATAATGTTGTTCTTCGATGTAAAAACAAAGCAAAATTTCAGCGTGGCCCAGAACTATTTAAGCATTACTCAGTTCTACAGCTCTATGTTATCCTATCACTAATATAAATAAAACTGTACAATTTTAACAAGCTTCATTTTGTTTCTAAACCAAATCATATAACATAAGTCAGATATATGTGACAGGTAGCACAGATTCTGTGGTCTAGTTTTAGCCACTGCTACAACCTAAAGAAGGGGAATCCCTCTCTCTACAGTACCTGAAGCATAAATCTTATGCACAATATTAGGCATTGGACTTACCGGTTATCAGTATTTTCATCAGTGTCAGACTGGAGAAAGGTTAGTGGAATGAAACTTATATGCCTATAATGACATATTTTCAAAGAATTTCTTAGTATAATTTTTAGCCTGGGCCAGTTACTTCCTAAAAAAAAATTCTAGGCACGGTTCAGAAGTTAGCAGAAATATGCTGGTTGCAGACCTAGATAATTTCATAGTGGGGCTGTAGTCAAATTCTGCCAGCTGGACTCAGAACTGGAGAAAAACTCTGGCACTGCTCTGATTCATATAAATATAGCTATGAATAAATATTAATAACCCCATTTTGCTGTACTTTCAAAACTGAAAAAGAATATAGTTAAAGGGTATTCTTGGTACTGTGGCACCTTGATTTTAAGGGCAAGTCTTAGCAATGTGTGCAAATACTGAGAACTGCATTGGTATGAATTGTAGGCAATCAGAAATGACCATTCTTCACAAATATACCTGGTAGGGTATGAGATGTTGTGAAGCCCTTGTTTTTGCTTGGTGAGTTTATTTAAAAGGGGCTTAAGGTACTACTTTTCCCTGAGCAGTGTGAAGGAAAACTCAACAAAAGTTCTCATGAAGTTAAAAAAGCCCAGACTTTACTGACAAGCTTTAGAACATCAATAACTTGGTAAAATTTAAAGCAAACATTCAATTGAGGTACAGTATTTCACAAAGCATTGACTTTGCAATCTCTAACCCATCCAATCTTAAATTACCCAGATTTCAAGAGGAAATTATAAGTAGAGAAAGAGAGAAATGGAGGAAAAGAGAGAGAAAAGCAAGATATAGCTATTGCCTTGGATCCAGGGTGGTGCTCACTGCCATAAACTCCAAGGACAATAGGGATGTGACCATGTGAGTGTCTGTGCAGTGGTTTTTATCTGTTCTGGCGTCCTGTGGGATGTGGAGCAGTGCGTGTCCCCCCAGCACAGAACTTGCCCTGCCTGCTCCCACACACACACTTTGGTTGTTTTGAGCCAGGAATAATTTCTTCCAGTCTCTCACAGATGATAAGAGGGAAAATTTCTCTGAACAGGCTTTCATTTAGATATTACCCCATTACATGCTTTTTGTATCTTTTTAACAGGGGCTCTTGGGACCATTATTTTGTGGTACTGCATTGAAAAATGTAATGGTGTCTTTTCCAGTTTTCATAACACCTTGAGATTTCTAAAATTTTGAACTCATCCTCCTCATTCATGTTTATTTAAGCAACACATTTTTATTACAAGTAAGCAGAACTTAATACCGACCATGAGGGAATACATCTGGGTTTTTGTTTGTTGGGTTTTTTTCCTAACCCCCAAATAGTTTTTTATCAGTTGTACAGCAGCATAACAATGTTCCTTCCACTGGGAAAAACAGCATTTACAGTGATTGCTATACAGACCTTTGTTTTGTACCTCGTAGTATTTTATTTCTGTAAAGATGTCATGTCCAGTGCATAGCCAAACCCGCAAATCTGGTCTGACCCCACACCAAGGTTAATCAGATGCTCTGAGATAAAGAGGACTGGAAATCACTGAAAGCCTGTGACAGAACACGGCAAAGACAGGGTTGCTGTCTCTGTTTTGATTCTGAGGCATGGAGCAAAGGACATGCCAGGCTCTATCAAAACAAAGATAAATAGATGGGTAAGTAAAGTAAAGTGTAACGGCCAAAACTCTTGATGTGCAAATCAACATCTTGGGCTACTTAAAACTGCTGTTTGGGGGCAATTATTTTCAGTTGTGCTACCTGCAGTACACAGAGAAACCCTCGGAATGACTCTGTGGGACACTGCTGATCCCTTAGGCTGGTAGTAAAATGTGCATGTTAGTTTCAGTCACTGTGCTTTCACACAGGCAAGCTGCCATCACGGGGGGCAGAGGATGGTTGGCTGGCTCCACAGAACATTATTTATGCTTCCCCTGGACTACAAATAAAAATCACAGTAAAATGCTTACACGGAAATCCTTTTACTGCACCCTATTCTTCTGTAAGTGGAAGATTTTGCAGCTTTTTTTGAAATAGAGAAGGTTAGAAATGGGCACATAACGAAGTTATTTTTTCTTCCCAATCTTTAATCATAACAATGGACAGATTACTGATCTTTAACCTTGAGTGTGTTATTTTTCTAATGCTCAGCTGATTTTTTTTTCTGTTCCCATGTCCTATTAAACAGTTACTATATTAAAACAATGATTTCAGAAGAAGAGAAAGTAATGACTTTGAAAGGCACCCTTCAAAATTGTTTCACTCCCACTGAATTCAGAAAGTGTTTTTGTCCCAGAAGATCTGAACAGTGCTGTAGGCTGACGCAATTTGTTTTAAAGTTACTGATTATCCAAAACAGTTCCTTGACAAGAAGGAAGGGATTTACCCTCCTGTCTCTCTTTGCGCTGTACGCACAATAGAACCCTTTTCTCTTCACCTTTGATCCAACCTTTTGGGAGTTTTTCTTTTTTTCTGCTTCTTTTCTGCTGTGTGATTTATCTGACACCTCCCTCTGTGCTCTCCTCACACCACATACAAATCCAATACTGACAAGCCAGCACAGTTTAAATTATTCACGCTCCAGTGTACGTGAGCTGCAGCGCAACAATCAGCCGAGCAATCATTCCTTTCATTGCTCTATTCTGAACTTATTGACAAAAAATTGCAAGAGGAAAACTAGAATCCTGTGTTGCTAATGAAAGCCTGAGTCTGAGCAAAATAATTTCCATATAAGCAAACAAGGAAAAAAACCTTAGCAAGAATTATAATAAATGTATGAACACATAAATAAACAAAAAATTAATATTAAAAGACTGTGTAACAATTATTCAGAGCTATTTTGCCTATCTGATATGATAGCATAATTACAAGAAAATCAAAATCTCTTTTGTTTTTTAACAAGTTACAAGATCCTCATAGTAAGATCATTTAATTGACTTCTGGTATACCTGCCAGAGGTAAAATCAAGCTAGCAGGGACTGTAAAGGAAGTCAGGAAAAATTCTATCACTTGTCTTGTTTCCTAAAAGAAACAGAAATTTGCCTTTTCCCCCCTTCCTCTTCCTCAGTTTTTAATTGTTTTTTTTTTCCCTAGAAAGCCATTGGCAAGGAAAACTCTGTTAATGTCTTCACAGCTACAGCTTAAAGTAAAGGTATTACAGATAATCATAAACAGTTATATGGGACTAATTCGCCCAGTAATTTTAAAAGCTGAAGTTTAGTCCTTTTACAAAAAAAGTACAGTTTTAGTAGCTTCTCTCTGTGTTTCAGGATTACAAGGAAGTGTCAGCTGCTGATTGTCCTGCCTTCAAAGAGTAAAATCACACACTGAGCACCTGGTAGGGCTCTTCTTCAATCTTATCTCTTACAGAGCGTTCAGCCCAGACAGACAGCAAAGGACTGCTGACAATTCCTTCTCCCCTTTCTAGCCCTACATTAGATCACTGCCAGGTCTTCTTGACAGCCTTTTAGAAGTAGAAGTGATCAAACTCACACAAATGCATATAAAGTATTTTAAAGTAACAAGTTATTCAAAAATTATCATACAACATTTTCAGAAAATAGGGATTCAGTTGGTGTGAAATGAAACTGCTTTCAAGAACTTTCATTCACTGTTATTTCAGGAATCAGGAGGGAAGGATGGGTGACGAGGTTATTTTCAAGCAGTTTGACTTGCTGTCTTTAAGAAAACAAAGATATTGACTAAATGACTGTCTTTCATGTAAGCAGAGCTAGATTTGGAAATTCTTCTATTCAGGTTTAGATTTCATGCTAAATTCCATGGAATGGAATGCCAGAAGTCTAATCTGAGTACTGCCCAAGTTTTCCCTGAAGACCAGATATCAGGTACCAGACACAGGCCTAAATAGTCTTTTATGTATAGACACAGGGAAGCATGAATCACATTTTCTGGAGTCTGAGAGCACAATCTAAGCTGCTACACAGCCAAAGGGTTTTATATTTTCCCAATAGATCTGAGCACTTCTGACTGAGGCACTGTTTGGCAACAGAAGGAAATACTTCTGATCCATATGTTTGTAGTTAAATATGTCACTGGATTCTCTTGCTTGGACACAGATCAGGTCCCCCAGGAATGCCCCTCATGAGAGTAGAGAGCTTGCTTCAAAAGAACCAGGTCACATACTAGAAGCTGTCTGGCCTTGGCAACATGGAGCACCTCTTAACGTGGAAAAACAGCTTCTCTGCTCCAAAGAGCAAGGTTAGTTCATTTCAACTTAGCTCTGTGCTGCTGCCTGGGAAGCGTAAGTTATTTCCAGCTGTGCTAGATGCCAACAGTAGCTATTCTAAGTTGGTTCTGATATATTTTCCTGGGCCTAACTCTTTCCATTTCAAGGGTAGTAGGTGTTCTAAACCATCTGGTGAGAGAATCTGATAATGACGGTTTAAATTCTTCTCTTAGGCACCCACAAATTATCGTACAATTATCATAAAGTATTTATTGGTTATATTGCCATCCACATTGTTCTGACCTCTTTCCAAGCTGATCCCATCGGAAGGGCATTATTCCTTTGTAAGCAGATGAGAGACAGTGAATCAATGGTGTTGTACTCAGGATGTATCTGACCCATTTTTCACTGTGACTGTTACCATCGTGAATCCCTTTCAGTTCTGCTAAGCAGAGAGCAGAATGCACATTTTCTAGAACCACTCAGGAAAGCATGGGAAATCATCCTTCTATCTTGATTGTCTGAGAGATCTGTCAGTAGCATGAGACCCATTTAGAAGATGCAATATCCCAGGAAACTGGAGTATGTTGCATAAGGGGAATAAATGCAAGCTAAGAAGATTCAACACTATTTGCTTACTCTTATCACAATTCCTTTACATTGCTATCTGTGGAGAAGCAGTATAAGATTGCTTTGAAAACGATTGTGTAGATGCTTTAGTCAGTCCCTGACAGATACATCATAGATGTATATAATCTCAGGATATTTTGCAAAAGGAACTGAGAGAGGTAGGATGAATGTGTTGAGACTCACCAAACAAGACACCTAAAAATGAAGTTTCCTTTCTAAATAGGCATGTAAACTCTGTTTCTAATCTTTGCATAGCAAGAATTTAGAAGACTATTGAGACCTTGTTAGATTGAGGAAGGTCAAGAGTTCACTTCCCCCTACTGATCTTAGACAGCATCTTAGTTCTCCTCCTGTTTGTCTTAAAAATTGTCTTAAAAACCATTTTGAGAGATAACTAGGCTGGAGATTCTGTTTCCCATAGGGAAAAAGAGCCAAGGCATGAGGATTCCCACCTGTTAAATACATGAAGTGCATAGTGTTCTCTAGCTCTCACACACATCCCTCAAAAGCATGCAAAGACTCAGTATTTTCCTACATATTTATCTGAAAATTATCTGATTTATCTGATGTAATTTACATTCATATTTACAGGTGAGGTGAGCAAAACCTGAGTCTTATGTATCTTCCTTTTCACTCAAATATAAAGTGCCTTATAGCAATTTTGTTTTATTTCTATAGCTACTTATAAAATGGTCCTTATTAACACGTGATTCATGATAGAAAAAGTAATTTAGGCAATGCAAAAAATTTTTTCTATAAGTATAAATAAACGAGATCTGTGGGTAGAACACTGGGGTACTATTCTAACAGAATGAGTGACAATGCTGTAAGCCATCTATACTAGCAGATGTAGACTGGATCCTGTCTGAATCAAGCTTCCCTTGACTTCACACAGGCTTGTTGTCGGGAAAACCTGGTTTTTGTATACCAGATGCACCCCTGAGAACCTGCTGATCATCGACAAAAAGAAGGTGAAAAGAGGAAGGACTAAGGTGACAATGTACAGACTTCCCACGCCTGAAATAATTCTAAAGAGTAGTCAAAAACCTCAGCTCAGAAATGCCAGTCATTGTCACCAAAAAAAACCAAAACAAACAAATGCCACTTGAGAGAAAAAAAATAAATATCAGCTTATCTTCTGAAAGTGACAGAAGTGAAAAAGTGCAACAGAGTAAAATATCAAACACACCCCACAGAAAAAATTGTTCTATTCCAAAGCTCTGTTGCCCAAAACAGTGGGTAATATGGGATTTCCTAGCAGAACAAATTGTTTTAGTATGAACACAATTGAGCAGGTGTGTCAAATTACTGTATTGGGCAGCTGAAGTACAGAAAGCAATCTAATCTTAACTCCAGAAGAACAAACATGCCAATATGTTGGTTGAGTCAGCAGTGCTTTGGACATGTGCTTGAATGGCAAGTTAAAACACATGGCAGAAATCTAGTCAATTTTGTTGGTACAAATCTTTACTAATATTTTAAGTCATAAAAAAATCAAAATTACCTATGAAACACTTTTTGTTCTTATTGGAAATGTTCTCCTTTTTTTCTTATGTCTATAGTCTAGACACTGTGTTCTAAGACTAAGAGCTCAAGAGCCGTATTTTCAAGTTTTTCTGGCAACCTATTAATTTATTAATGAACACTGAGATTCTGACACAGTCACATGAATCCAGGCTTCAGAAAAAACACTGAATGGTGAACAGCTCTACACAGAGTCCTGTAACTTACAGTTTCGGCACTGGCAGAGCTCCCCTGGACATCAGCAGAACCACACTGGTGTACATGCACAGAACAGTTTGACATTGCACATGTAAGTGCAAAGATATCACTGGAATGATTTTAGAAGAGAGCTGGAACAGTGAAAGTAAAGAATTTTGACTATATCTGCAATACTAAAGAAAATAATGCCAGGCCCTCCTCTTTTGTCCTCAGCTGTCACAACTTGGTTGCGTCCATTCCGTGAAAGCCTCTTAGCCCCCTCCCCAGCAATCTAGATGCATTTCAGATGTGTACTTAGCCTGTGCTAAGCCCCTGTATTACACCTGGGAAATAATTTCCAGAGTGTTCCTCTGCCAAAGTGAAAGGCACGGTAGGGATTATTGCAACAATCAAATAAGGAGCATAAGCAACTGAGTTCTGGTGCCTGCATAAGAGGAATATTACTGCAGTTCTACCCTGGCTAAGATCTGCAGATAATGCTATTGTAGCTCATATGGCTAATGATGCTCTGATCATCTGTGCAGCAAAGCAAAGAGAGGAACCCAAACTATGATGTGGAGATGGTGAAGGAGGGAGAAAGGATGGGAACTTCCTCTCATGGAAAGGGAAAATGTTGATTCTGCTGAGCCATGGCTGTCATTATTTGCTTCTGCTCTCCCATCTGGCTGTCAGGGAAGAACAGAAAAGCTCAGTCCGCACGTGAACAGTATTCACTAATAGCTGAAGTAAAGGTCAAAAGGGTTCAGTAAGAGGCCAGCAGTTCTTGGGGGCCGCTGAAAAACAGGGAACAGAAGAAAACCAGGAGTTGATAAGATGGGAGAGATCCTGAAAACGTAAGGGAGCAATGAAGATGGGACAGACTTTAGGACTGAGGAGCTAAAATTCAGATTTGAGCAGTAGTTACTTGCGATTTGGAGGGCTAAAGGGGCATGAGACACAGTCAGAAGCCTTGCTCAGGAAAGAAGAGGAAAACAAAGAGTTCAGGGGAGTGAGGAAAGATACTGGTCGTGCCTAAGAGTTCTTAAAATAATTCGTTATATAAAAGAACTCTCCCACAGTTTGGAATTTCTTCCTGTCAGGACCTAGATGTGTGGAGCAAATAGAGTATCCCCAAAATCTTTCCTACCAGGAATATTCTACACAGACAGACTGACGAGTCTGATAATCTCCATGCTTTCAATACAGATGATGGAAGGTTCAGCCAGGGGCCTGGATGATACTTTGAAGACAAGGGAAAAACTGTGTTTTCATTACTCTGGTATTCTGGTCCTTCTCTGCTGGTTTAGGGGGAGGTGTGGGGGGGATTTTTAAAACAAAACAAAACAAACACATTCTATTTCATGTCCTGAAGAAAAAGAAGCATAGTAAAAAAAAAAAAAAAAAAGGATTATTTTCATTGCTTGCAAATGTTAGTATATAAAAACAGGGGAATAGTGAAACAGCCAAATCAATTTGAAATGCTTGGCTGCAAAAGTTATTTTCAAGCTGGATATACAAGAACCCAATCCCTAATCTCCTGACAAACTCTCTCCTGACACGGGAAAAAATATTCTTTCATCAATATAGAAAGCTTTCACTGAAATACTTGAAAGAAAGATCTGGATCCAAGCAGTAAAGGAAAATTGTAATGTGTACATTCAATGCAGTCTTAAATGGGCTCCCACAAGTCCTCATGTGTATTCAAATAAAAGCTAGATATTTTTATAACTGTCTGTATGCTCAAACAAAGCTGCCTTTACACCTAGTTCACTGCCCAGATGGGATCAAATTATACAGCTTTTTCTATACGACTAACTCTACCTACAACCCAAACCAGGATAGTGCAATCCAGTTCTGGTCCCAAAGTAAATGTGTTAGAAGTGCAGGAACATGCCTACAGGCTAGTAAGCCACCTGAGAGACAGAATGCATTAACACTCTGCACAGTCATGTCATGTCAGTGCATGCAAATTTATCCAAATGGTATCTGCACCAGGTTTGTCCCATGCCCCAGTGCTTTGGGACGCTGGGGAACTGACCTATGGCTATCAGCACTTAACAGTCTAAACAAACTGTACAGGATTTTTCTTATCTAATTTGGGCACCTAAAAATTTGTTTTGGTCAGTAGTAATTCCCAAGGATGATTCAACACACATATTTAGGAGCCCAAGGTAATTAGTTTGAACTGTAACAGCTAATGCTTAGCTACCTAAATTAGATTAAACTCGGTATGTAACTGCAAATATCTTTTGAATATAAAACAGTTTCTTGCCCTTATAATAGCTACACTTGCATCTGAAAAGACAGTGCTTTTTCTTTCTGAAAGAATAATCACTTAATATGTATTGTAATGAATTTTTAATGGGGGTGAATGAATTGGGAGAAAAAAAAAGAAGAGCTTTAGAATTATCCCATGGTACATAATACTATTTTCTAGAGTCATTCTCTCTAGGGTGGGAATCTGACTCAGGTCAGATAGTGCTTGGCCTCTCTAAGGAAGGCTACCAATATACCGTGGTGTCAATTAAGATGATTTTTACTGAGCATATTCTTTGGGAACTGCAGCTCATTTCCTCAAAACTGAAGTAAGGCTGGAAAATAATTTTATTGCTCCATCAGATTAAAAGAACAATCTGCTAGGAATGGGCAAAGACATCTTTGAATTGGTGAACTACCAGTAAAATTGTAGTGAAAAGTCAGTATGCAAATGGAAGAGCAGAAATTTTTAACTACAGGCTTTGAAAATTAAGAACTGTGTGAGGAAAAGTTGTAAATCTGTGGATACCTAATAACCTGAAACAAGGAATATCTGGCTTCTATAACGCTGTCTGTCTACTTTTCAGGTGTCCTCAAAATGCAGTTCATGTTGCTGAAATCAGCTAAAAGAGGGTTCCACAGGGTAAAATAAGGACAGGCATTACTGAAAATACACATTAACCTATACTGATTGATCCCATCTGTTTAAGAGAAAAATGTTCTTCTGGTTTTGCATCGTTCACAGGAAAATATTGGCTTTCATTCCCCATCTTCTCTTGTATAAATAGTATGTTCACGTAATAGTTCCAAATGTAACTATTTATAATGGTGACATGAATTAGGTAGAGAAATGTCAATGGCTGTTGCTTGTAACAAAAAAAGTAAAATTGCGTACCAACTCCCTGTGACAAGCAATATCACAAATGGCACATCCTGAAAAAAGAGAGGATGTACTAAAGTAACTTTTTAGAGCTGTGCATGGTAGATTAGACATGAAGTTCCCCTTAACAGTAACAGAAATTACATGCTTAAGCTACCACAAATGATGTTGAGATTTCTTTCTGTGTTATAAGGCAAAAGCCATTGATTTCCACTAAAAAAATAAAGCTCCACAGTCAAAGGAGTAGATGCAGAATGTATTCCTATGTTGTCAACAGTCACAGATTGTGAGCACCAAAACAGTCACAGCTAAAGAGAAAGGAAAAACTAGCTTTTTCAAGCGTGGCTATAACACCTTTTACTCACAGTTTACTACCATTTACAATTTAGTTAGTGCTGTAACTAAATTCCGAGCCTTCAAGTAACATCTAAGTCCTTATCAGGCCTTTTCAGTTCTTTAGATATAGATATGGGACTAAACTGCAGAAACTAATAGTAAATCGGTGATAAATTATGAAGGCTTTTTTATGAATAACCAGCCTCTCAAATGAAGCCTGGTGCTTGAAAACAACCTAAAAAGTGCAGTACAGCTAGAAATCACTTTTCAAGGCACTAGTGCATAAGATGTACAATCTTACATTTTTCCCTTTTCAAATGGAATTTGTAATGGTTTCCATCACACAGATAACTCAGGATGTAACAAAATTATCTATGCATTTAATTTTCTAGAAGCTCCTGACTTAAACAATGTTATCTACATTTTTTATTGAAGGGAATTTGAGCAAAATCTGCTTTCTCTGGGGAATGCAGGAAGTCTGTCAGAGATACCCATGAGAGTGGATCAAGGTCTGCCACTTTAGCCTGGTGGCATTTAGACCCACATTCATTTTCCTTTCTTCCCTGGCAGTTTCTTGGGTTTGTGGACAGTTTGGGAATGCAACTTTGGCTCCTGAAGATTAACTGTGCTGCTATGACTGACGGTTTCATTGATAACCTCATAATCTAAAGGGAGAGAATGATGGGTGCTGCACACTGGCATAATCTGCTCTCAGAAGCCTGTATTGATCCTGCTATTGAAAAAGTGTACAACTGTATCTTTGGGTGTTCTTGTTATGTGGTGTTATTGTTTAGCTGTTAGCTGTTTTGTTCAGTAAAAAGGGGCAAACCTGCAACACTTGCCCCGGATTAATAAGCATTTTTGACACTCAAGCAAAGAATAATTAGGAATAAATTGCAGTGTCACACAAAATACTATTTCTTATGTTTCAGCTATTACTTGTCTTTATTTGATGATTAATTTGCCAACTCTATGGTTACAACTGTGACACAACTGGAGTCAGAAGCGTAGACTTGAGGATCTGTATTTGATTTCTATCACTATTTTTGTGTTTTTAAACCTAATCAGGTTCATAACATTACAAAGGTGTCATGTAAGTTGTTCTAATATGCTAGTTTCTGGATTTATAAACAAAATAATATAAGAGTTAAGATTTCTCAGTGTATGCCTCAAAAATGTGCAAACCAAAGTCATGATCCCTCTGAATAGGGTCTTCCTGTTGTACAACATGGCAACAGCAACAACAAAGAAAAAATGTAAAAAGGAAGATAATGTTATTTAACAGTAACTAATGAGAGGGGTAAGGCACTGGAACAGGTTGCCCAGAGAAGTTGTGGATGCTCCATCCCTGGCAGTGTTCAAGGCCAAGTTGGATGGAGTCCTGAGCATCCTGGTCTACTGCAATGTGTGCCTGCCCATGGCAGGGAGGTTGGAATGAGATGATCATTAAAGTCCCTTTCAACCCAAATCATTCTATGATTCTTTGATTAACTAAAGAGAATTTTTTTCATTCCATTATTTTTTGTGTTTTCCCAATAATTCTGGTATGAGTCTTTCCTCAGCTGGAAATGTGTCTGCAGAAAATACAATGTAAGTGTAATAAATTTACCACAAATTGTAGAGATCTTCTTGTTCTAGTGATATCTCTAGTGATGATACATGTTAACAACTACTTTTTAATTCAAAACTTTCCATTCACATATGATATCACCTATTCTTGCTGCTTATAAGTTAATAGTGTCACAACACAACAGAGTAAACATAAGTAAAAGAAATAAATTCATCTTCCTAACTTGCAATATTCTGTAGCCCTGTCCCTTTTGTTTTGTGCAGACATGGCAGGAAAAAAATCCATGTGTTACTTAGGAAATGAGACACTCCATTTCATCTTCACTCCTAGTAAAATTGCCATTACACAGTCTAAGTCATTTGCTGGTCATGCCTTGTCTAGCTCAGTTCAATTAAATCATAATTTTGCACATTTTTCAAATCTGGGTTAAGGATCCTGTTACTCCAACATGATAAATTGCCATTGTTTAGATAGCATAACCTAAGCAATTCAGTTCTAGTCACACAGTGTCTAACAGTAAAGCCCTAGACTTCCCACATAACTCAAAAAATTGCCAATTTCACACTTGATTTTCCACCTGCTCTACTCTGCAGTTTTCATGCATTTTTTTGTGTTTATAATTTTTTCAGAATTATTTTTGATCAAACCATTAAGAATCACAGTCTTTAAAACGTTCCTTGATGTAAATATATAAATTATAACTCTGAAGTCAGATTCTGTTTCTGAATTTGTCTTCCTTTGGATCAGCGGTTTCCAGCTATTTCCATGTTATAAAGAAGTTTGAAATCTCTCTTCTTTAGCTGTAAAGAACTTGGGTTCTGACAACACCCTGTACCAGTGGACATGACACATTTCTGAAAACACATGTTCTAGAAGCTCTTTTTATGTTGAAACACTTAGAGAGCTGTGCTAGGCATCCTTGTGCTTTCCATTCTGCCCTCCTCTGCTAGTAATCCTGGCAGAGAAACTAAACAATAAGGAGCCCAGGTTTTAAGCTAAAAGTACGTTTACACTGTCAAAGAACTTAGTCCCCTTGCTCCTTCTCAGAAACCCATTCACTCAATTGTCTTGGAGTCTCTTATGGAGAGAACCAACTAGTACTTCCTGAGATGAAACTTAGGTGTGCTTCAGAGAATAATTCACCACCGGGCCATTCTACCGGAAATTTGATTCCCTTTCTTACTATTTCAGTGACTATTGGATCTTCAAATGGTTATATGTGCCTTTGTGCCTCCCCAGAAATTTCATCAGCTGATCTTAAATAGATAAAATATATAAGCTAATAATTGTTTCTCACACACCAAGAGATACAACATATGGTGCAAAGGAGACTTTTGCCTTCTCTGTTAACTTTGACTGCAGCAATGCTTTGGACACAGTCACGGCATACACGAGCATACTTTTGACCAGAGTGTCCTTGAACACAAACTAAAGAGAGTTGGACTGGATGGGTAACCTATGAGTTGGGTTGAACACTGACTGAACACAGGGCTCAAAGTGCTGTGATCATCAGGAAAAAGTCTAGCTTGCAACTGATTACTAATAGGACTCCCTAAGGGCAGTGTCTAGGGATAATGCTGTTTGATAACTTCATGCATGACCCAGTTTGCAGAGGACACAAAACTGACGTGGAAACTGATCAATACACTGGCGGGCAGGCTGCTGTTCAGACACATTGACTGCACATGGCAAAAACTGACTGTCAGTAACCTCATGAACTCAGCACAGGCAAATGCAGCATCCTGCACCTGTGATGAAATAAACCAATGGAAGAGTAGTGCATCTCAGTATTATGAAATGTTCCTATTGTAACATACAGATTTGATTTTTCTAACTTGTGTTTCCACATATTAGACATTCTTGAACTAGGTTAGGGTTTGCTGTCTGAGGAAGTTGGTCTAAGATTATTCTTCATTACTAAAAATATTACTAGTGTGTTTCATCTTTTAACTTATGTATTTTAACTCATTGAAGTCAAAGACTTGTGTTGGGAATGGTTGTACCTTTGCATCCTTTCCCACTCTGCAGCCTTGGGTTTATCCAGGTCACTCACTGTAATTTAGTTGTCTACTGTTAAAATATTTGCATGTTTCTTGATAATTTTTTTGCCTTGGGCACCCTCCCAAACAAGTCCTTAGAGTAATTCAAAATGTAGCTGGCGTGAGGGACATATTTAAGTTGATTGCATTACCAGTAAACACACAGATTGAATGCAACTATCCTATATTTTTGATCTTAGGAGAGTTTAGTAGTATTTATTCAATAAGTCTTGCAGTCAGAAAATGAATACCTAAAAATTTAGTATGTCGTCAGTTGGTCGGGGGAAGAAAAAAAAAGCAAACCAAAGCCACACCACAAAACAAACAAACAAATGAACAACAACAAAAAAAATCTTTCCAAGGTGTTTACAGCTAGGGTACATTACTTTTCTTCCTTGTCTAAATAATGTTAATGGGTAAGTGTAGTTAAACAGACAAGCAATACTGCAGACCTACCCTCACATTAATGCATGCTGGAAAGGTTTTACAGAGGGAGAACAGAATAAAATCAGAATTACACTCTTTGCACTCACACATCAGAAGGACTGACTGTTTCGTTTCCACGAAAGCCCTGGATTTACAGTAGTCCCTCATACATAATTTTTATGATATTTCAAGCTGCTGAATTATCAGTCTTGCAAATAGCACATATTTTAAATAAATTCTCCCTGTAGGTTTTGGACAGTGTGTCCAGGATTCCAATAGGCTCTCAGACTCCCTCTGGGCTTCACCTAAATAGCACTAAGATCAGCCTTCTCATACCTGCAGAGCACAATGTAGCTGTTGAGAATTTTGGGTATGAGTCACTCAATAAATACGTGGGATCTGCAATTAATTTTTTACTAGCTTCAGTCGATGAAGCAAAGTCTTCTGTAGTACCCAAGACCTTTCTATTACTATGTCTTGGAACTGTAAGTTTGAGAAAGCAGAGAAAGGCTTTTAATCAGAAAGCTTTCACAAGGTTTTTGAATACTTGAGAACAATGTGAGACCCCCAAATGTACTGAAAGGGCTAGCGTTCGACAAATGTTAATGCCTTTTATCTATTCATGTACTTAATTCACAAATGAGCAATATTGATTGAGAGTGTTTCTTTAATGACAATGCCAGGCAGTGGAGTAGAGGTGACATGTAAATTGTCTTTTCTTCACTTGATCTGAAAATGGATTTTGCCATTATGAGCCATTGTTTCTATTCAGTAGGCAGTTCACAGTTGAATGCATTAGGAACTGAGTTATCACAGAATAATGGTGACATGAACATGTTTCACCTTTGTAAGACTGCACATTTCAGTTTTTTTCTGAATAAACTGAACAAATTTTCTAACTTTAAAAGATTTATATAGTCAGTACTTCCAAGATGTGGGTTAACTGAAAGCTTTTTGCCATTAAAATCATAGAAATGACCTTTGCTTTCATAGACCTTAGTTTTCAAGTGCTTAGTATAAGGTACAAAAGGTACTTAATAGGCAGAATTTATTTTGACTGGTTTACTCTTAATAGTTCTACAAATCAATTAGCATTTTGACCATTTTTTTCTGTTTATTTCTGTCTAATTTAATTTTCTGGAGGTTCTTTCAGTTTCATTTTGTGGGAGTGTTTAATCTAAAATTGAGGGCCAAATTATAATTTCTTGTAGAGAGTTAATTTTCATGTCACAAGAAAACTTACAAATCAATTAACTCACAATCATAAATTATAAATGCAAGCAAATGGTGCTTCTAATGGAACAATACTTATTAACATGCATGTTTCTGTGTCTCCCTGTTTTTGGAAGATTTTCTTAGTGAAAGACCTAATTTATTCAAAGTATTGTCAATTTGTTGGCAAAATGCTTTGCACGCCTACCTAAAACACACTAAAATTACTGACTTGGTCTTAATTGTCAAAATCTGCTCTCAGTCTTGTCACGTTAAGTATTTTTATAGTCTGCCCAGAAAAAAAGAACATCCACCCTTGGAGATACTTAAAACAAGGCCGCAAGCAATGTATTGGATCAGCCCTCATCACACTTCAGGCTTCCGGAAACAATTCCGTTCTGGTTCCTTCAGAGAAACCCACATCAGCAGAGTTAATTTTTAAGTTAATGACACAGGAAGACTGGTTCCAAAAGTTTCTTTGGAAATTGTCGTGGTTTGACACGGGCGCAATGCCAGGCACCTACAAGAGTCACTTTCTCACCCTCCTCTGCCACAGCTGGGCAGAGGAGGGAAAAGGGAAAAAAAAATTAACTAAGGCTTCATGAGTGAGATGAGGACCGGGAGGAAACACTTCAAGGGCGAAACAGGCTCAACTTAAGTTGCAAAGTGAATTTATTATTAACAGAATCAGAGGAGTAAAATGAGAAGTAAAATAAGCCCTTAGAACACCTTCCACCCCCCCCAGCCCCTCCCTCCTTCCCACCAACAGCACAGGGAGATGGGGCAGGGGGGTTTGGTCAGTCCATCACCGGGATTTCCTTCTGCTATTCCGGGAGAAGAGTCCATCCCCTGTGAGGCCGTGGGGTCCCTCCCACGGGAGACAGTTCTCCATTAACTTCTC